>CM055060.1:44765545-44802078 GCA_029204045.2 Tillandsia leiboldiana | reverse complement strand
GCCCAACAGTCCCTGGGTACAACCAAGGTTACAAAAACGCTTAACACCCAAAATCTGCCAAGAGAAATCATGCTGAAATTTCAGCCGCAGAGATGCCAATAATTCACCTGCAGAAAGTGCTCGATAAATTCCAGATAAAATACCCTGGTGTTCTACGCGTCGATAGCTTCGAAACAAGTACCTGCACGTCCAAAACGGAGTCCTCTACACTGAGATAAAAATCCGGCAAGGGAAGCACCCCAAAACCAAACTGTACCAAATTCCTGTAACAACAAACCGCAGGAAAAGGGGATTCTCACCTTCGTGCACAATCCAGAAAAATCTGAGAAAAAATCCAGGAGATTCCTTGCGAAAGTAGATGAATTTTGCCTTTTGAATCGCCTTGATCCGATGCCTGTGCGCGAAGCTACAGCAAGAACACCGCAGTGCTGTCCAAATATCCGCGAGAGAAAAAGGGGTCAAAAGGGAGCTCGGAAAACTCTGAGATCAGCACGGAAATCGGGTAGCTCAAAACACAGGAGTTGAAGTCCTACCTGTCTAGAATCCGAGGGCGTGAAAATCGTCGAAAAAGGAGGTCGGGGTGAGTCGGGAGAGCCCAAACACTGCAGAGGGACGAAGCGGGTCGAAGATGAACAAGCGTCGCGCCGCGCCGTAAAATAGTTAGCCTCGGGATGCGTGCCTCCGAAAATCCTCAACTTCCTCCAAAGAGTAGAGCTCGGTGTGGGGAAGAACTTCTCTGAAGGCCTCACAGGGAAAAGAAGAAGAAAAAAAGCTTAGAAGAAGCCCAAGAAGCCTATTTATAGGCTGGGCCCAAGCACAAGTGGGCCGGGTTCCGGGCGCAGAATTCGGGCGCCATGCGCCCGGAAATCCGGTCGGACCGACTCCATCCGACGCGCCCGAAAACACCCAGGTGACGCCACGTCACCCCGCAACAGGAAACAGCGGCGCCGACGACCCGCAGTGC
Organism: Tillandsia leiboldiana; assembly: GCA_029204045.2. Classification (NCBI taxonomy): domain Eukaryota; kingdom Viridiplantae; phylum Streptophyta; class Magnoliopsida; order Poales; family Bromeliaceae; genus Tillandsia; species Tillandsia leiboldiana. The sequence continues at coordinate 44,801,114 of CM055060.1, read as the reverse complement.
GCCACGTGGCCGCCCGCGGTCAGCGGGGTAGGTACGGCCCCCCAACCGCACGCTGACGCGTGGCGCACTCGAGTGCGGCCACCACTTCGCGTTGCGACGCGTGGCGCACTCGAGTGCGGGCCGACAGCCGCGTCAGCGCCCCCCTGTGCGCCTACAGTCCCAAGGCGGGTCCCCACGCATTGCGTGCGCCGCGCGAACTGAGCCCCGCCACTCAGCTGGCCGCCACGTGTCCCTGCGCCGGGTCTATGCACCCGCTCGGGGAACTACGTGGACGAGCCCCCAGCGCCCGCCAATCGAGAGCCGAAACGTGGTCCCGCCCAGGGTTCCTGCACCGGCGTTCAACCGTGCACCCGCCGGTCAAACCCAGTGAACCGCACATCCAAGGCCAGCGAATCCCCGCCTGCCACGTGTCCTGCGCCGGGCTCATGCACCCGGCCGCGCCGCTCCGTGGACCGAACGTCGCGAACCGGCCATTACAGGCCGCCAACGTGGCAACCGGGCGGTCCACCAACCACCCCCGTGCACCAGAAAGTTCCGAAAACTTCCGAAAGCCCGTTTTTGGTCATCCGGACTCCAAATTTAACAAGCAAATAGCCGTTCTCAAGCGTTTTTCCGTGCTGAATCCAATTCCAACCTCTGTTTGGCCAAAATCCTTATAAAAATTTCGGCAATCCAGCCGAAAGCCAACACAGTAAAGTTAACACACTGGGTCCCTCTGTGGCATCCCCTTGATGCACCATGGACCAGATACACCAACACCAGGTGTTGTAACAGTGGATTCACCAGGAAAGCTGCACGGGGTTAGGGTCTCCACATCCTCCCCCACTAAAAGGAAGTTTCGTCCCCGAAACAAGAAAGAACAACAGACGTACCTCACCGGAAGTCTCGAACAGGAAAGGGTATGAATCCCGCATCACCGTCTCCAGCTCCCAAGTAGCCTCTCGCTCCTCGTGATTGCTCCACAGGATCTTCACATACGGAATGGCCCTGTTGCGCAATTCCCTCTCCTCACGAGCAAGAATTCGCAACGGGCGCTCCTCATAACCAAGATCCTCGCCAAACTCCAGGGAAGTGAAGTCGATCACGTGCGAAGGGTCGAAAACATATCTCCTCAAAGCCGAGACGTGGAAGACGTCATGAACTCCGGCCAGGCGTGGTGGAAGGGCAACCCTATAAGCCACTGGGCCAATCCTCTCAAGTACCTCGAAGGGTCCAATGAAGCGGGGACTGAGCTTCCCCCGAACTCCGAATCTCCTGACCCCTTTCGAAGGCGAGACCTTCAAAAAAGACATGATCCCCAATCTGAAACTCTAGGTCTCGCCGTCGAGTATCAGCGTAGCTCCTCTGACGACTCTGGGCTATCTCGAGGTGTCGGCGAACTAAACGAACCTTCTCTTCTGCCTCCAACAATAATTCCGGTCCCAAAGTTCTCTTTTCACCCACGTCACTCAATGCAGGGGCGACCGGCACTTGCGTCCATACAACGCCTCAAACGGTGCCATCTGAATGCTCGCTTGATAGCTGTTGTTGTACGCGAAACTCAACCAGTGCTAAGTGCCGATACCACCCTCCTCCAAAATCCATCACGCACGCTCTCAACATGTCCTCGAGGGTCTGTATGGTGCGCTCCGACTGTCCATCGGTCTGTGGGTGGAAAGCAGTGCTAAATCTGAGCTGGGTCCCCAAGGCTGAATGTAAACTCCCCAGAAACGTGATACAACCTCGGGTCCCTGTCTGATACGATCGAGGCGGGTATGCCGTGCATCCTCACTATCTCATCCAAATACAACTGTGCCAGACGATCCAACGACCAAGTCATCTGTACAGGCAAGAAGTGTGCAGACTTGGTGAGTCTATCAACGATAACCCATATAGCATCGGCCCCACTCTGCGCCCTAGGCAGTCCCGTGACGAAGTCCATGGTGATGTGGTCCCACTTCCACTCGGGAATTGGAAGACTCTGTAACTTGCCAGCAGGAACACGGTGCTCCGCCTTCACTTGCTGACAAGTTAAACAATGAGCCACAAATCTTCCAATATCCCGCTTCATTCCAGGCCACCAAAAATGTGCCTTGAGGTCCTTATACATCTTAGTACCACCTGGATGAATGGTATAAGGTGTATAATGGGCCTCCCTCAAAATCTGATCTCTGAGCTCAGTGTCCATAGGCACACACACTCGGTCCCTGTACCGCAGTACTCCCGAGCTATCCACTGCAAAATCCCCTATCTGATCGGCCAGAATCTGCGATCTAATCCTCGTCAAGTGGGGGTCCTCACTCTGTGTCTCTCTAATCCTGTCCAACAGAGTAGGCTGCAAGACCATGGACATGAGTCTAGCAGAGACCCCAGGGGATACTACCTCTATCTGTAGGCGTCTCAACTGCTCCACAAGCGGTGGCTGCTGTGTAATCAACATGCTCAAGCTCTGTGCTGATCTCCTACTCAAAGCATCTGCTACTACATTGGCCTTGCCGGGATGATACAGGATGCTCACATCATAGTCCTTTAATAACTCCAACCACCCGGCGTTGCCTCAAATTCAGTTCCTTTTGAGTAAACAAGTACTTTAAACTCTTATGATCTGTGTAAATTTCGCAGTGCTCCCCGTAGAGGTAATGCCGCCACAACTTCAGCGCGAAAACCACGGCTGCAAGCTCCAAATCATGAGTAGGGTAATTCTTCTCATAATCCTTTAACTGCCGTGAAGCATAAGCAATTACCCTACCATGCTGCATCAAAACACATCCCAAGCCGCTGTGAGAGGCGTCACTATAAATCACAAATCCATCGCCCATCACCGGTAGTGCTAGAACTGGTGCCGAGATCAATCTCCTCTTGAGCTCCTCAAAACTCTCTTGGCACCGCTCAGTCCACACAAACTTAATCCCTTCCTGGTCAAACTGGTAAGGGGAGTAGAGAGCTTCGCAAAGCCCTCTACAAACCGACGGTAATAACCTGCTAATCCAAGAAAGCTACGGACCTCAGTAACCGTCGTCGGTCTAGGCCAATCCCGAACTGCATCAATCTTCGTCGGGTCCACTGCCACTCCTGCGGCTGATACAACGTGGCCTAGAAATGCAACCTCCCGAAGCCAAAACTCGCACTTTTTTAACTTGGCATACAGCTCCTTCTCTCGCAGAAGCTGCAGCACTATCCTCAAGTGCTCCTCATGCTCTGTATCACTTCGGGAGTAAATCAGGATGTCGTCAATGAACACAACGACAAACTGGTCCAAGTACGGCTGAAATACCCGGTTCATTAAATCCATAAATGCGGCAGGGGCATTAGTTAGACCAAAAGGCATAACAGTAAACTCATAATGCCCATACCGGGATCTAAAAGCCGTCTTGGAGATGTCCTCGGCCCTCACCCTCAACTGGTGGTAACCTGACTGGAGATCAATCTTGGAGAACACAGACGCTCCCTGTAACTGATCAAACAGATCATCAATCCGTGGAAGGGGGTACTTGTTCCGGATGGTCACTTTATTCAGCTCTCTGTAGTCGACACATAATCGAAGCGACCCATCCTTCTTCTTCACAAATAAAACAGGCGCTCCCCACGGAGAAACACTGGGCCTCACAAAGCCCACATCCATCAAGTCCTGCAACTGGGCCTTCAGCTCTCTCAGCTCGGCAGGTGCCATCCTATAAGGTGCCTTCGAGATAGGTGCGGTTCCTGGAACCACATCAATCACAAACTCAATCTCCCTCTCCGGCGGCATGGTCGACAACTCTGAGGGAAACACATCTGGGAACTCGCGGACAATAGGAATATCCTCGAGTCCCAGTGCCGCCGTAGGCACCTCCACAACCGTCGCCAGGAAGGCGGTACAACCTCTACTCATCATCCGCCGGGCTCTCGCCGAAGAAATAGTCATGGCAAAAAGGGTACTCTGGCAGCCTCTAAAAACGAACACCTCCTGCCCCGGCTCGCGGAGGGTCACCGTTCTCTCTCTGCAGTCAATGGTGGCGAAATACCGAGCTAACCAATCCATGCCAAGTACCACGTCGAAATCCTGGAGCTGCCGCAAGACGAGCAAGTCTGCCGGCAGGACCCAGGGTCCCAACTGTACCGGGCAATCCCTACAACACTCCTCGACATGCAAGACATGGCCTGGGATCTGAACCTCTAATGCATGCGACAATGAAACTACCTCTATACCATGTAGGGATGCAAATGCTCTAGTAATAAATGAATGCGATGCACCGGTATCAAAAAGAGCATGAGTACGAACTGCAGAAATCAAAATAGTACCTGCGACGACATGATCGGCTGCTGAAGCATCCTCAACCTGGGCGGCATAGACTCGCCCGCTCTGCGCCGGGGGACGTCGCTCTGACTGTCGCGAAGAGGAAGAAGCCTGATCAGGCCTACCATAGGCCACAGAAGGCCCTGCTGTCAAGTGGGGAGCAGAAGGTGCTGAGGCCGCGGAAGGAGCTGGAGGACCTGCCCTGGGGCACGAACTCTGAATGTGACCGGCCTGTCCACAACGGTAACAACGGCCGTGTCTCTGCTGACAATGCATCGGTAAGTGCGGCCCTCCACAAAAGACACATCGCTCCTGACGGGGCTGCCGCGAAGTCTGCTGCTGCTGGGATGACTGCTGAGGTCGAGGCGGACGACGCTGCTGCGAAGACTGATGAGATGATCCCGATCTCTGGCGCCCCTGACGTCCACGACCCTGAGGATGGAATCGTGGGGGTCTCGGGGGTCCCTGCCTACTCGACTGCCCCTCCTCCACCGGCGCCGGGCGCTTCGCCCCAGGAGTCCCTACGGGGCTGGAGCCACCTCATCCATAACTACCTCTCCAGACTCAACATATAACGCCTGCTCCATCGAGGCCTCTAACGTCTGCAATCTGCGGGAGCGAACAAGCTGATAAATGTCCCGGCGCAGCCCCCGCTCAAACATGTAACCTGGTGAGCCTCATCCCTGGCCACGTGAGGCATACTAGCCAACAGCTGATTGAAGTTAGCTATGTACACATGCACGGGCCTATCCCCCTGGCGGAGATTCCTCAGCTGCTCCTCCAGTCTCTGACGTACACTCTCAGGAAAGAAGGCCCCCAGAAGAAGTCTGCGGAACTCCGCCCACGGAAGAATCTGCGTCCCAGACGGACCAGCAGGCCGCACACGCCGCCACCAAGCCTCGGCGTTGCCCTCCAGATAATGCGCTGCCAAGAAGACCCGAAACCGATCGTCGACGAATAAACTCTCAAAGTGACGCTCCATGGCCGTAACCCAAGTCTCGGCCTCCCATGGCTCAGCACCCAGACCAGAGAAACGGGATGGATCGAACCGACGGAACCTCATCAAGAGATCTACCGCTGCCTGCTGCTCAGAAGAAGAAAAAGGGCCCGACGACTCAGACGGTGGTCTGCAGGAAACCGGCTCGACAGGAACAGCTGGTGCTGACGGAACCACAGGGGGCGCTGCAGCTGGCGAAGAGGGCACAGGGGAACTCTCAGGGGGTGCTACCACAGGCTGCGACCTCTGCTCTAACATAAGCATCATCCGACCCAAGGCCTCCTCCTGGCGTCGGGAAGCCTCCTCCTGGCGTCGGGAAGTCTCCTCCTGGCGCTGCACAGCCTCAGACATCTGTGCCAACTGGGCACGAAGCTCCAAAACCTCACTCTGCTGTCCCTGCCCCGAGTCCTCCGGCTCGGGCTCAGAGGAAGAAGGCTGCGAACGCGTCGACATCGTGCGTCGCGGAGGCATCACACGCCTGAGGGAAAAAGAGAAACAGTTAGAACCCCAAACAAAACACGACCCAATCTAGCGAAAGTCAACGGGCATGTCCCCCTTCCCATAGTACTATGTTGTCTGCAGCCAACATAGTCGCCACCGAAGGAAGACATGTCGATCACTCATCCCATCCACTGGGAGAGTTAGGAACCCAATCAAGACTCTCGCTAACAGATCACGGCTCTCGCGTAAGTCATCCTAGGGTCCAACCACAAGCCTAGGGTTTCTAAGTCCGCAATGACCTACATCCTAGGCTCTGATACCACTCTAATCTGTCACGCCCCGGGTCGAAACTGCGACCCGGGCTCGCCAACAGATCCGCCGCCCATACGGGAAGCCCCGTATAGGCGTAGCGACTAACCTGCAAAAGAGATCTACACTAAACAGATATCAGAGCTGAAAGTAAAAGCTGGATAAAAATAGCTACAACTCTCACAAAATATACAACCAGAGTCCTCACCAAAATACAAATATCTCTCAAAATAAGAAGAGTACAACTCAATCCTCACTACAAGGTCACTCGACAAGAACTCTCAAAATGTAGGGAGGTACATCTACTCTCAAGCGACATCTGGTAGGGATCTATCTCGCGACTCCCTTACCTCGATCAGTCGGGTCAGCAACAGGTGCGGCAGGAACTGGAGCAGAAGAAGAAATCCCTGGGGAAAAACACCACGACGGGTGTGAGAACTACGTCCCAAGTAGTTCTCAGTGGGTGCCGCCAACAAGCCCGACGGTCTGCCCACCAAGTCCACTAGAGGCAAAAGTAACAATGCAGTGCGGAAAGGGAAAAGCTGGTAAAGTAATCTCTACAGCTACTATGCCTCTATCTAGATGCTCAAAAGTGGGACAGAAAGTACATGATGCTATAACTAGCTCTCGACTCGAATCACTCAATCACAACTGACTGCCGCAAAGGGTCCAGTCAAACCTGCGCCTACCTACTGCCGTCACGTCCCGGGGGACCGGACTTACGTAGGGCGTCCGTGACTGCCACTAACTGGCCCAGCCAGAGGGACTGTGTCCGTGACTGCCACTAACTGGCCCAGCCAGAGGGAACACTGCGTCGACAAGTCGCGATAGAAGAACAGGCCCAACTCCGGAGTGGCTCTCGAGGGGAGCGACCCCACCGAGGAAAGTATCCGCGCATCTCTGTCGAGCTCAAATGTGGCTCATGCAGGCTATAATCCAAATCCTCGATCAACAAGATCGACCGAAACCAAAAGAACACTGTCTCACACACAGGCTGGAAAACTGCACAGCCGAGACTCACTGTCACTCAAAATAGCTCTCAAGATCTCAAATCTACAACCCAAGTCACTTTCCCAAGGAAACCTGGTCTACAGACTGCTAACAACTCCACTCGGTCCCCAGACACGAGTGTAAAAGCATCCCATGATAATCTGACCTCTCGACCCACTACTTGGGCGAGGAGAACTCTAAGTCCAGAGTGATATATAGAAAAGTGATGTGGAAATGTCTAGAGCAATAAAACCTAGCCCAAGTTGAGGTCTTCTACAGTCTGGCTGAACATGCAACATGTGACAGTGGTGCTAGGTCAAGTTCCAAGATAAATAATAAACAACAGCATGCAGGGAGCAAGATAATAATAATCAACAGCTTAGGGAGCAAGAATAATCACAGGATCATCTAACTATAACAGGAACATCAATTCACGCCTTCTAGCATGCTGGACATCAAACATTAAAACATGCAAGTCCCTAAAGTTAGAATTAGTCCACAGTCCGCTGATCTTGAAAAGAGGTCACCCACCTGATGCGCTGATCAGCCCAAGTCCTACAGCTGATAATACCAGGAAAACTGCAACACCAAATCTAACAGGTCCAGCACAGCCCAACAGTCCCTGGGTACAACACAAGGTTACAAAAACGCTTAACACCCAAAATCTGCCAAGAGAAATCATGCTGAAATTTCAGCCGCAGAGATGCCAATAATTCACCTGCAGAAAGTGCTCGATAAATTCCAGATAAAATACCCTGGTGTTCTACGCGTCGATAGCTTCGAAACAAGTACCTGCACGTCCAAAACGGAGTCCTCTACACTGAGATAAAAATCCGGCAAGGGAAGCACCCCAAACCAAACTGTACCAAATTCCTGTAACAACAAACCGCAGGAAAAGGGGATTCTCACCTTCGTGCACAATCCAGAAAAATCTGAGAAAAATCCAGGAGATTCCTTGCGAAGAGTAGATGAATTTTGCCTTTTGAATCGCCTTGATCCGATGCCTGTGCGCGAAGCTACAGCAAGAACACCGCAGTGCTGTCCAAATATCCGCGAAGAAAAAGGGGTCAAAAGGGAGCTCGGAAAACTCTGAGATCAGCACGGAAATCGAGGTAGCTCAAAACACAGGAGTTGAAGTCCTACCTGTCTAGAATCCGAGGGCGCGAAAATCGTCGAAAAAGGAGGTCGGGGTGAGTCGGGAGAGCCCAAACACTGCAGAGGGACGAAGCGGGTCGAAGATGAACAAGCGTCGCGCCGCGCCGTAAAATAGTTAGCCTCGGGATGCGTGCCTCCGAAAATCCTCAACTTCCTCCAAAGAGTAGAGCTCGGTGTGGGGAAGAACTTCTCTGAAGGCCTCACAGGGAAAAGAAGAAGAAAAAAGCTTAGAAGAAGCCCAAGAAGCCTATTTATAGGCTGGGCCCAAGCACAAGTGGGCCGGGTTTCCGGGCGCAGAATTCGGGCGCCATGCGCCCGGAAATCCGGTCGGACCGACTCCATCCGACGCGCCCGAAACACCCAGGTGACGCCACGTCACCCCGCAACAGGAAACAGCGGCGCCGACGACCCGCAGTGCGCCACGTGGCCGCCCCGCGGTCAGCGGGGTAGGTACGGCCCCCCAACCGCACGCTGACGCGTGGCGCACTCGAGTGCGGCCACCACTCGCGTTGCGACGCGTGGCGCACTCGAGTGCGGCCGACAGCCGCGTCAGCGCCCCCCTGTGCGCCTACAGTCCCAAGGCGGGTCCCCACGCATTGCGTGCGCCGCGCGAACTGAGCCCGCCACTCAGCTGCCGCCACGTGTCCCTGCGCCGGGTCTATGCACCCGCGCGGGGAACTACGTGGACCGAGCCCCCAGCGCCCGCCAATCGGAGACCGAAACGTGGTCCCGCCCAGGGTTCCTGCACCGGCGTTCAAACCGTGCACCCGCCGGTCAAACCCAGTGAACCGCACATCCAAGGCCAGCGAATCCCCGCCTGCCACGTGTCCTGCGCCGGGCTCATGCACCCGGCCGCGCCGCTCCGTGGACCGAACGTCGCGAACCGGCCAATTACAGGCCGCCACGTGGCAACCGGCGGTCCACCAACACCCCCGTGCACCAGAAAGTTCCGAAAACTTCCGGAAGCCCGTTTTTGGTCATCCGGACTCCAAATTTAACAAGCAAATAGCCGTTCTCAAGCGTTTTTCCGTGCTGAATCCAATTCCAACCTCTGTTTGGCCAAAATCCTTATAAAAATTTCGGCAAATCCAGCCGAAAGCCAACACAGTAAAAGTTAACACACTGGGTCCATCTGTGGCATCCCCTTGATGCACCATGGACCAGATACACCAACACCAGGTGTTGTAAACAGTGGATTCACCAGGAAAGCTGCACGGGGTTAGGGTCTCCACAAGCTTACTAAAGGTTTGTCTAGGACAGTGATCCTAGAATCGTCGAGGGGGATGGGGCTTAGCCCACAATAGAAACTACCGGCGACGGCAACCCAACCTCTTGGAGGTTCAATGGGTAGAAACAGGTCGAATTGGTAGTTATGCGGAGCACTGCTTTTATATACTCATCCCTATGGCGACAGTGCTCATTAATGCAAGTGGTTAGTAAGGGTTCTTACCCTGAATGGTTCCGAGACCCTTGAGGCAGGGTGTGACCTTGCAGGCACCCTTATCAGGACCTACTATATGTGTGTAGTCGTGAGGCCACGACTGTGGGAAGAGGGCGGTTCCCTAAAAACACACATGAATCGATATGAACGCATGGCCATAAAAGCGCTAACTCGCATAGAACCTAAACGACTGTACCATGTGTACTGTTTGTGAAAATCCGATTCACCGGCCTTGGTTCAAGGCGAAGTCCACCATTGTGCCCTCGGATGTACATAGACCTGTACTAAGTGAAGGTTCAAACCCGAAAGGTACCTTCGCCGAATACGTGGTATAAGGGATCCAACATCTGTTTTAGTTTTTGTATTTCGTTTTTTTTATTTTGTATTTCGATTTTACAAGTTTTAAATCATGTGGGGATTGTTGGATTTTATATGTTTTTTGGTGATTTTAAACTTGTGGTTTTTGGCCTTTGGGCTTTTCTATGCGGCCCAATATCAATGGGCTTTGCCTGGGAGCCCAAACCCATTTCCCTTCTACATGTGATGTTTAGTCCCACATCAGAAACTCATCACATGTACAGTTTAATTTCCTCACTTGTGCATATATTGGTTAGGAAGTGAGAGCAAGGCTTCTCTAATACACACACACGGGCCGGGCCGCACGCGATCTTGACTTGGCCCATTTGACTTTTGCCTTTTGCATTTAAAGCCTTCTTGGGAACTTGCTTCTTGGGCTACCCAAGAGCCTCCCTTGAGAAGGGGCTTGTGGGCTACCCGAGGTAGCTAGCCGTTGGGCTTTGTCCCCTGTTCGGCTTTGTATATATATAGAGAGCTTGCGAGCTAAGAAGAATAGAGACAGCATCTTCTCTTAATTTACAGTGCTATAATATACTGTGATTTACATTTTCAATTTTCCTCTTTGAGTTTCTATTTTTGCTGGATCTCTGAACGACGTTGGTTTCGCTACGCACCATCCCGGAGTCGTTGCCGACGGGGTGGACAGTAGTCGTTGTATCGCTAGGGGTGATTGCCGGAGCCTCGCACGTGGAGGGGCAATCTCGCTTCTAGGACAGTGCTCACGCACGCCTCGACATTCACAGGCTTCATCTAAACTTTGATTTATAGTATTTCGAGTTTAAATTTAGTTTAAATTATTTTAAAAAAATTAATTAGAAAAGATAAACACACGATTGGTGCTACTGTAGCTTCGGCAGCTCGGAACTTGTCTTGGACGGCCGAGAAGGTGTACAGTGTATAGTGCTGCGACGGATCAGACGCCCGGAATCAGATTCGGGCGCCCGAAACCGCAATTTGCGTGGTTGGACCTATTTTAGGATGGTTGTTCCGAGGGACCATTTACTCTATAAATTGGACCCCCTCGTTCATAGGTAGACTCTTTACCACTTGTGAGCCAAAGATAAGAGTTCTTAACCCGTTCCTCACCCCAATTCCACTCTTCTTTACCTTGGAGAGCTCTCTGTAATAGGAATTGGCGTATTTTTCCTCCTCTGGGGCCTTGGACTACCTTGGAGGTGGACGCTCGTGCTATAACTGTGGGATTGAGCCTGTTCAGCGTTTCCCTTCAATTGGAATTGAGGTAGGAGAAGAGAATTTGACATTGAGCTGAACTTCTGGATTTTTGGTTGGGTTTTGATGGTTTTTGGTTTGTTTTTGATCTGAGGCTGTTGGATTGATTCCTACTGGACTTTCCTCTTCCTTTGGGTTGTTCTCGAGCTTCTTAACCATAGAGAAAAGATTGGTTAGTTTTTCTTTGATGGATTTGAACTTTAGCCCTGTAAATTGGAAAGTGTAGCTTTTAAATTTCTTTTCTCTCTCGCTGAGGTTTTTTTTGGGTGATTTCCTTTGGGCAGAGAAGAAGGTGTTGGTTACTTCGAATCCTTGTACCGGTGGTTTCAATGTTGAAGCTGCTGGAATTGGAACTTGGACTTGAGCAGTAGTCTGGAGGGTGAACTGTCGCAGCGGCAGTGAGATAAGTATTTGGTGTCCAATCTTCTATTATTGGATTGTGCAAGGATTTATTGTGCTCTAGGGAAGCTTCCTTGCTTGCATCGTGAGCATTGGAATATGAAATTGAGAGAGTGAATTGTTGCGGCGGAATCCCGGCCGAGTGCAGATTTTGGGAGGTTGTGTGCGCGCCGAGCTTTTGCCGTTGTTGGATTTGCTTTCGAGGTGGGTTGGAGTTTACCATTTCTGTCGAACTCCTCTTTATGCCCAGCCTGTTAGCCTGATGGTTATTTTTAGTTAAATGGCAATTAATTGTTAAATTGCAGATGCGTAGTACTGTTTAGTATATGTTTTCTTGATCAACTATCATGCTCAAAATCTAAATGTTATGAGGATTTAAGTCTTGCTTTAGTTAAACTCATTTGGTGACTAGCATGCTCGAATTAAAGAAATTTTAACCTGAACTTAAGCTCGAGACACTATACATTGTATCTTGTCTTGTCGTAGTAGCAATTTAGCTCCGACTTTGATTATGTTTGATTGACACCTTGATTAGAGGATATTAGGCATTCGGATAGTTTAGTATATTCACACCCATGACAGGGGGACCGAATCGATTGATCTCTCACATCGATTATACCCTGGAGAGTCGTATTGGGCTCGGCAGATAGACGCATTTTTCGATGGAGTTGCGCCCTTCGAGTGCCACTCCCTAGATGGGTGATTATTGCGTTGATATCTTGACTTTTCGTAGACCAGACCTTGGTGAGGTTATGGTGTACGGCCGGCCACTTTGAGGTCGATTGTGGCAGTAGATAGGCACATATTTGACTAGTCCTGTTTGGGTAGTCTGTGAGATTGGGTTAGTGAGATTTCCGATGCGAGTCGATGCATCATTCTGGCATAATAGATAGGAGCATATTAGCTGTAAATTCTTTCTAGCTTTACTTTTCAGTTTATTGTAGATACTTACTTTGTCTCTAGCGGACCTAGTAGGTAGATCGTCGGTACCGGTGATGGTACCTACTGAGGACTACTTTATTTACAGTAGTTCTCATACCGGTTGTTGACCTTTTTGTAGAGGCTTCAGCGCTGGTTGCTGCTAGTGATCGAGATAAGAAACTCGTGAGTTAGACCCCTACCTGTGGAGCTGATCGAGTTAGAGGATTACTATCTTAGCGAGTTTCGAAGCAGTTGTTGTACATATGTTTATTTTGTACTTTATTTTCTATTCTGGAAAGTGTGGATGTATCTTTGGTTGTCTCATATGTACATAGAGCTATGTATCTTTCTAGTACAGAGAACTTTTATTTACCACTTTGATATTTATTTAGCTGTTGTAGATTTGATTTATTGTAGGTTAGATGATTCGTTTGTGCGAAATTTTTCGTACAGATGTCAGATCTATTGACGAGCTCAGGTCCTACCATAACTCGGGGCGTGACAATATATCTTAAATTTTAATTATAAATTCAACTCAAATTTAAGTTTAAACTTAAATTTTAAATTTTAATTTTGAATTATAAATATAAATTAAAATTAAAATTTTTAATTTAAATTGCGAGTATAAGTTGTTTGTTTATATTTTTATTTTTTTATATGTAATTAAACAATCAAAAATACAAAACTATAATTTTTCATGTTTCACTTTATAGCCAACCAGACAATCCAATTAAAAAATCACTATTGTAAAAGTCAATTTTTTTCACTTCAACAACTTTTGGGCAATCAAACTTGCCCTTGCTATTTTCACTTTTTTTGATTAAACAGGAGTATACCCTATTTGAACATTACAGGACTGGACAGAAAGGAGAAGAAAGACCCAAAATAACTCTAGACCCATTACAAGGAGAGTGCCCACTCGTGCACAAACCATAGGAGCGAGCTCCCATTTAAACAAACAACAGGTTAAAACAGTCAATGTAAAGCCGTCGACATCGCAGTGAAAAAAACTCTAGCCCTAAACTAATAGCCACAAGCAATCCTAACATACCCTATTAACCCAGCTGTAAAGGAAAATAAGATGGGAAGCACATCCCGAACAGCAAAAAAGAACACAGCATTTGATCATAACAGTGGCGGGATTAACTATCGAAGATTGACGTCGTTGATATCCCTTTTCCCCATTCTTCCATCAACGCCCGGCATATAACAAAAAATCTACGAACCTCATGTATCAGTCCGAAGCAAAATCCCGGCAAAGCCATTATTGTAGTTGACAGCCGTCAGGTAGTTGGCAAAAAGAATGCACCAATCAACTCAACTCAAAGAACCAGCGTTAGATCTCGTCGTGGAAGCCTCGACCTGACAGAAGTTGCGTAGCAGAATAAAACTAGCAATGATAATACCACATCACATTGACCCAAACTTCTTGACTCCATTAAGCCTCTGATCCTATCCAGTCGAAGCACAAAGTCGACGAAGCTATCAAAGTAGGTACCCGCCATCAAATTAATTTCCAACAGAGTGAACCCCGCCATCAAATTAATTTCCAACAGAGAGAAACCAATCACTACAACTCAGAGAACCGGCATCCGATACCAAAATTGGCCCTTGAGCAAAACAGTTAATGAGTCAAATAGCTAACAAATGCAAAAGAACATCCAAGAGACTAGAGATGCATAACATCTTCAGTAAAATCAAAAAAACTTCTTCAAAAAACCAGCTATAACCGAGGTTAACCCCACGATGACCCTGCCATATTAACCAAAATGCTGTGCCGGTTGCCAACATGAGAAAACAAAAAGCTGCAAAATAGTTGCAAACGGCATCCCGGTTATGCTGACCAGCACCTTAAAACACTTGGACACTTGGTTCCATAAGCTGCCACAGAAACAACGCCGAAATATCAAAAGTGCTCTAAGGCGTGAAAGCAAAAAGAAGTGACCTTCTCAAAAATCAGACCCACAAAGACAAAACGACTGGTTGAGATCAGCAAAAAGATTCTCGCCAAGAGGAGGTAAAATTCCTGCAGTCTGGAAGAGGCAAAACGATTGGTTGAGGCAAAAGCCGCCCAGTCTGCTCTGAGAACCAGTGCCCCTTTAGTTACCTACTCAACCTCGCGCGCCACATGGCCACATTGTTGACAATGTTCCTACCGCACTCCCCATCGGTGGAGGTTCGATTGTCGAAAATCCTGTGGTTGCGCTCCAGCCACAATTCCCAACAAGTGGCTGCAATGAACGCGTTGAGAAGATGTTGATCCCTGTGAGTGGAAATCTGTAAAAGCCTCTGCCATCTTGCCGGCAGGTTCCCAGGTTCGAGCAGTAAGGTCGAGAGGAGCAGAGAATTGTCCTGTAGAATTCTGGACCACACCTTGCGGGCAAAGCGGCAGCGGAAGAGCAGATGGTCCAAATTTTCTTCGTCACAGCCACAACAAGCGCAGATGGATGGGCCTTGCCACCCTCTCTTGATCAACCGATCAGCCGTCAACAGTCTATTCCTTGCTGCCAACCAGAGGAATAAAGTAATACGCAGGGGTATCTTGATGCTCCAAAGGTGAGGGATTCTGCGATCGTCGACGCCGTCGTAGATCAGAAAGTTGTACGCACTTCGGGCACTGAAGCATCCCTTGCTGTCCCAACGCCAAATCAACACATCCGCATTAGGGGCCAAGGAAGTGCTCCAAATCACGCTGGAGAGAACCGAAAGTTCCGCGTTTGTCACTTGGTCTTGTGCCCAAGGGTTGCGGAAACCGAAATTGATCCTGGACGCGAATCGTTCCATCCACCGTTGCACCGAAATGTTTCTAAGCGTCGAAGAAGCAAACAGGGAGGGAGGCGAGCGCACAGCGAACTATCTCCCGACCACCAAAAGGGAATAGACTCTCCGTTCCCAAGCCTAAAGGAAACCGAGACGTTGAAGGGGCTCGAGGTGGTAAGTAAACCCTTCCACAGAGGCGCGCACTTGGAGGGAAAAACTCCGCCCGCCCAAGGCGATCTGCGCCTATAATAAAGGCGATGTACTAGCCGCACCCAAGGGAGCTTTTTGTCGTTGTGGAAATTCCAAAGACCCTTCATGAGGAGTGCCGAATTTGCCACTCTGAGGTTTCTAATCCCCAATCCACCAGCCCCTTTAGGGCGGCAGACCTGCTCCCAATTCACCGCGCAGTGAAACCCGCTTGACCGTGCCTCGCCTTTCCAGAAGAAACCTCGCCTAATTTTGTCAATGTCTTTAATAGCCCACCCCGAAATTCTAAAGGCCGAACAATAATAAGTTGGGACACTAGAGAGCACCGAGTTAACGAGGACCAGTCGTCCCGCTCTTGAAAGCAGTCGGCCTTTCCAACCCGCCAAACGATTGCCGATCTTTTCAATTAGCGGCAGGAAATCCCCTTTACGCAGTGGCTTCGGAGAAAGGGGAAGACCCAGATAAGTGAACGGAAACCCGTCGATGGAGCAACCAAAATAACTAGCAATGGTGGTTGCCTGGTGAGTCTCCAGATGCACAGGAATAATGCGGCTTTTGGAAAAGTTGATCCGAAGTCCCGATGCCGCCGCGAAGGCGTCAAGAACCATCTTGATCACCCCAGCCGACTCCGCACTGCCGTCGAAGAAGAGAAGAAGGTCGTCGGCAAATTGCAAGGTATGGATGGCGACGTCTCCAACTCCAATAGGCGGCAGCAGAGCATTAGAGACCGCCTCGTGCAACATCCTGAACAGGACATCAATGCAAAGGATAAAAAGTAAAGGGGAAAGGGGGTCCCCTTGGCGAACACCACGTTTGCATTGGAAGAAAGCGCCCGGAGTACCGTTGAGTAAAACCGCGTTGGAGGACGAGTGTAAGATCAACTTGATCCAACTGATCCACCTGTCCTCGAAACCCCTCGCATGCAAAAGGTCAAGCAAGAATGACCAATTGATGTGGTCAAAAGCGCGCTCAAAATCGATCTTGAAAAGAGCCACCTGCTGGTGAGAAGAGAAAAGGTGGTGGGTCAGGATGTGCGCCGTGAAGAAGTTGTCAAGAATCGAGCGCCCTTTGATGAAGGCCGTCTGAAAGGGGTTGATGAGTTCGTCCAGTCGCCGTTGAAGTCTAGTTGCTAGGACCTTCGAGACAATTTTGGTCAAACCGTTGACTAGGCAGATCGGCCGGAACTCATGCACGTCCGTCGCCCCTGCTTTCTTCGGGATGAGACAGATCCAGCCACGGTTGATGGCGTGTAAGTCCAAGCGTCCGCAATATAGATTGTGAAAGACCTCCATCAAGTCATCTTGAAGAATCCCCCAGAACCGCTGATAGAACAAAAGAGGTAGACCATCTGGACCTGGCGCTTTATCAGGCGCACAAGAGAACACCGCGCTCCTGATTTCCGGAACCGAAAAGGGTTCCTGTAAGCCCGAAAGGTCAATCGGGTCGATAGCATAGAGGAAAGGTAAGTCAACAACCGGTGAGCAGATAGACTCGGTGCCAAGCTGATTCACAAAAAAAGAGAACAGAAGATTTGCCATGACCGCGTGTCCAGAGTGAGATGTGGGTCCGTCCGACAAACGGGTGATGAAATTCTTGCTCTTGCGCCCGTTGGCGCAAAGATGGAAGAACTTGGTGTTCGCATCACCCTCCCTCAGCCATTGAATCCTCGATCTTTGTTTCCATTTAATTTCTTCTTGAAGGCAAAGCTCCCCGAATCTCTCCTTGAGTCTAGATCTCAGTAAAAACTCCGTCGATAAGAGCCCCCTCACCTCTTCCGCCCTGTCGATCCAGTTGATCCAAGAAAGACAGTTGACAGCTTGAGATTTAAGGGCAGTCGACAACCCAGCACTCCAATCTTTAAGAGCCGATGCGACTCTCCTAGTTTTAGTAGCGAAATCGGTCGATTGGTCGTCTCTCCCCGAACCGGCAGACCAAGCCTTGGAGACAACGTCGGCAATCGCCGGATGCCGAAGCCAATAATACTCGAACCTGAAGATATGTGGCGCAGGAATAAAGGAGGATGCAGAGAGTACGAGAGGCGAGTGGTCGGACCTTGGCCATGGAAGCGCGCGGAGGGAAGATCTCGGGAAGGAGCTCAACCAGTCCGGGGAGATGAGCGCACGATCAAGTCGCTCCAAGGTAGGGGAACGCCTCCCGTTCGTCCAAGTGAAGGATGTGTTGGCGATGGGAAGATCCAGAAGACCCAGTTGGTTAACGACATGTCTGAAAGCCAACATATCGGCCACGTGACGGGGTGGGCCGTTCCTATCATCAACCGAAAGCAGTAAGTTGAAGTCCCCCAATAACGTCCACGCTCCCACGGCTCTCGCTCCTAAGGAGCGCAATTCTCGAAAAAAGCCGCGTTTAAGAGAGGGGCACGTGGGACCGTAGATGTTAAAGATCGTAAAAAGCGTCTCGTCAATCTTCCGATACAACACTGTGTTGAGAGAGTGCCTCCCAGCCCAAACGTCGATGCAGTAAAAAAGAGAGGGGTTCCACGCTATGAGTAAGCCACCCTTGGTTCCCGCGGCGTCGAGAGTTCGGTAGTCTCGGAGATGGTAGCCACAGAAACTGAGAAATTTGGAGAGGGGGGTGGACTCCAGTTTGGTTTCCTGGAAGCAAACCACACCGCACTTGCAAAATCTAACGAAAGCCCGAACCAGGCAGCATTTATCCCGCCCATTGAGCCCCCTCACGTTCCACGAGAGAAATCTAAAGGTTCTGTTGCGAGGCATTGAGGAGATAGCCGCACGAGACCGTGGAACCCGAGCATCAGGACCCCAACGGGCCTGTCAGCTCGGTCTCCGCCGCTCCAAGCGAGTCGTGAGCAGCGGATGGAGTTCCCCCTACATTAATGATCCCACAACAAGCCTTGATTTGCTGGATTTCGGTAGACGAGAGAGGGCACCGGATCTCCCTGTCGATTGCAGGCCCCTCGAAAATCTTAGGCTCCCGGAGGGGGGGGGGCCCGGCGACGCGGCCGCAGCCCTCGGGGCTGACCGGGCGATCGGAGGCGCATCCAAAGCCAACACGAGAGAAGAAGAGGCGACGGAAGAGGATCGCCCCAGCTTAAGGTGTCGCCTCTTCAGATCCTGAGCTCGGAGCAGTGGTGAGGAGCGACGCCCCAAAAGTTTCGCTGCCAGCCTCGAACTTCGCCTACCCGGGGTGGCCAGAGATGGGCTCGAAGCGCCGGTAAGGGGGGGCCCGCAAAGCCACATCTTTGGCCTTGGGGCTGCGAGTGGAGCCCCGGACAGTAGCAGAGGGGGGCCCAACTCCCATGGCCCCACATGGAGGCGCGGGGAGGGGAGCAGACAAAAGCCGGCCCACCTTGGCCCGGCCCGAGGGGGGGCCCGCAACCACGACAGATGGGTCTAATAGCTCCCCCGGCCCAATAGGGGAGGCCTCGGCAGCACTCGGGTCTGAAGATTTCACCAAAGGGGGAAAGTCAGAGTCCAGCAGACCCCCCCCCTGGGAAGCCGACTGACACAGAGAAGGCAACTCCACCTGGCTAGTAGAATAACACATAAGGGGAAGTCTCCCCTGGTCGTCAACCTCCCTGCCAGCAACAGACTCGCCAAAAGAGGAATGACCAGCCTGGGGCTTACCGCCGAACGAAGCCGGCTGCAGAGAAGCCCCCGTCGGAGCTACAGCAACCCCGCCAACGGCGGCCCGCCGGCCCCGCCCACCGCGGCCGCCCCGACCGCCTCCCGCCTCGCAACCACAAACGGCAGCCAAGGGAGGGCCCTCCACCAGCCGCCCCGGCACGGCCGCAAAACCCGTAGAGTTGACAAAAGCGGTTTGGGCCTCCAGAGAGGAGAGGCCAAGGTGGTGATCGAGCGCCTCTCCTAAAAGAATAGGCTCCAAGTCTTCCCACCCCTCGACCAGGATGGGGATATGGAACCGGCGATCTTCCACCATGAGGACGAGGTTTTTCGGGATGCGCGCCGTGTCGTGGCACCGGACACGGACCCTGTAGAAGGAAACGCTGCCCGCCCCGGAGTTGGAGTCATCGACTTCCCATAGTTCCCCGACTCCGCTGACCGCCGCCTTCACGTCCTCCTCACACTAGCATAAGAGTGGCCAGTTGATGAGTCGGATCCAGGCCAAGTGAGGGAGGTGTCCCCGCTCCACCTCCCCCTCCTCCACCCAGTTGGAGAACAAAAAGGAGGCGTCCCCCAATCGCAACGGGCTGCGACCGATGGCAGACTCTCTAGTCACCCAATTTGGGAAAATGACCGCCAGGAAGTCCGTCTGAAAATCCGCCACCTTGTAGTCGCTTGCAGCCCCCCCGAAAAAATCCGAGAGCTTCGCGGGGAGCGACTCCTTTAGAGCCCCGATCTCGGAGCCGGCAACGGCCACCCTCGCTACACAGCCCGCAAGGGAAGGGCGCCCAGGTGGGGTGGGCTGAGGTGGGAGAAACGCGGCCATCATAGCGGGGCGATCGGGCTCCCGAACCACAGGGCACCGTGGACCAGCCGAAGAAGGGCCCTCGGGTTGGGGGCGATGCGCATAGCCACAGCGCGCCGCCTGGTGGCCGGTCCTCATGCAGAGAAGGCACCGTTTCGGCTCCCTACACAGCGCCGCGCGGTGTCCCCTCGCGAAGCAGCGAAAGCACCGCCCGCGCAACGAAGGGTTAATCAGGAACTTGGGAGGAAAGGCCGGGAGGGCGGGGTTGTTCAAGAAGGTCGGTGGCCGCCGAGCGGATAGCCGGGGTGGAGGGGGGACGAAAGCGGGCGCTGGAGGTGCGAGAACCGCCTCCTTGTACGAAGCCCAACGGCGAGGGGCGTCGAGCCTAGTAGAAGTAGAGGTGCGGCTGGAAGGGGGGGGTGGGCCAAGAGGGAGTTTGTTGCGTGGGGCCACGCCAGGACAGGGGGGCGGCGGAGGAGGAGGGGGGTGCGGGGCCATAACTCCACGTCTCTTTTAAAACCCTATTATTTTCACTTTGATATACTATGGTTTGAAATGTTCTATTTTATCGGCATATGGTTTTATTTTAATTTCGAACCAACCGTTGAATAAGATAGTAAAGTAACACATTTTAGGGTAAAAACATACATAACTTATGTAAATTATGAATCATTTTGAATCACCTCTACCTTTAAAAATTTTGGTTTTACTATCCAATCTATCAATTTATTTTATTTGAATACGACACTTTAACTTTAAAATTTTAGCTAATTACTTATTTTAATATATTTATAGTTGCGAGAATTGTATGAAATATACTAATTAAATCTAAAAAAGTAAACAACGTATTTACATTTTAAAGTCAAAGTGTCGTTGACTCGTTGACCGATGCAAATCAAATAAAATAAAAGATTGGATAGTAAAATCAAAATTTTGAAAGATTGAGTAGTCAAATAAAAATAGTCTATAGTTAATGTAAATTTTATGCGTTTTTTTGTCTATATTTTATTAACAACAAGATGCCATTAAAAAATATTGATTAGTAAAATAATAAAATTTGGGCCAATTTGCATAAAAAAAAGTCCATCAGGGTTGCGTTTTGGCAAAAGTGAGCTATATTTTTTTTTTTTCAAATTCGATCTGAATTTTTAAAAAACTGATCAAAATACCTTATTCCTTTTCCTTTTCCTCTCTTTTTTTTTGTTCTTTTTTTCTCCGTTCGAAATTCATTTTCCCTCTATTCTCCTTCCTAAGCTCGTCGTCTCGCTCCCATGCTCCACGCGATGTCCAAGCCGCTGCCATGGACCTCGCCGGAGCGCCGCACTGGCGCCCACACCCATACCCACACCCACATGTATTTGATGGGCACAACGTTGCAGGCATAGGCACAGGCACGGCGGTGCGAGCGCGACTTTGAGGGGTGGTGCTCTAGCATAGTTCATGGCGGCGGCAAGGACGACAACAGAGGAAAAGGATGTAGAGGGTAGAAAAAAGAGAAAAATAAAGAATAAAAAGAAGAAAATGAAGAAAAATTATTTTTTTCTCCTTAAGAGACCATTATATACCATCACTACTATAAGAAATACCAAAAATCAGATAAAAAAGAAGAAGATGATGAAGTTGTATTGTTAAGATGAAGTTGCACTGTTTCAGATGAACGTTGCACTGTTTGAGACGAAAGTTGCACTCTTTGAGATGAAAGTTGCACTCTTTGTGCAAAAGTTATACTGTTTGAGCGAAAATTACACTGTTTGAGAGGAAAATTACATTTTTTGAGACAAAAATTATATTTTTTGAGATGAAAGTTGCACTCTTTGGGCGAAAGTTGTATTGTTTGAACGAAAATTGTTTGCACTCTTTAGAGCCCGAGGTAGACATCATCGTCGCCCTTTCTCTCTCTTTATCTATCTAACCCCATTGAATCATTATCATCACCATCATTATGCTCTCCATCCCCTCTTCCTCCCCCTCCGAACCATCCTTCTTCTCCTCCTCCTTCGTGCCTTGGTCCAAAATAAAATCGACCACTTCCGGAATGATCCTCTTTCGTTCCGTCCTCCCAGGCGAGACCAAGTTGTGCACTGACGCTCAGCAGAGCGGCGCTTACACCCGCCGCCTCCTCACCGCTCGTGACTGTGCTGCCGCCGCCCCGTTTGGCGCCCGGGCAGTCAAGGAGACCGGCAACTCCGCCCTCACCGCCCACTGCTAGTCCCGCTGGAGTAACGCCGTCTTCCTCGCCCGCTGCTGTCTGCCGCTACGAACGAGCCGACCCGCGATGAGTGGTCATTCACAATACAGATCGAGTTTGTTTGGGTTTTTGTATTTGAAATCAGGTCTGTAGTGTAGTGACCCCGATCCCCGTGCAACTTTCCCAATGACCCACATTGTGGAACACCTATTATTGGTGTGTCGGACCCGCAACGCGTCAATTGGACGCGTTGGACCGACTCTGTGAGGCTTCTGGATTGAGCCTGCCTTCCGGCTGTTTTTGTCGGATTTTAGAAAGGGCTTCAGGCTAATTCGAGGTCGGTTTTGGATTCAGCGCGGAAAAACGTCAAAAATCGACTTTTTACTTATATTTTTTGGAGTCCGGATGCTCAAAAGCGGGCACCCGGAAGTTTACCGCGTGTTTCGGTGCATGGGGGAAGCAGTGGACCGAGAGGGACGACAGGTGGCGGCCCCAGATAGGTGGGCGCAGCGCGCGCGGTCCACGCGGGAGGCGTGGACCGAGGCGGGGGCCACGTGGTGGCGCCTGAGTGGACGGCGCAATGCGCGCGGTCAACCCAGAGGCGCGGGGAACGCAGGGCAGTTGGGGCAGGTGGGCGCGGCATGGCGAGCACGCGGGCGCGCCACGCCGAGTCCCGCAGTTTGGCCGCGCCACCCGCTCCCCCTGCGCGGTCGGGCCACGTGGCGCGGGCCGGTTGGCCGCGCCATGCTGTTTGGCGCTCCGGGACACGTGGCGCGCCCGGAATGATCCGGGCGCGGCCTTTGGTGTGCGCTGTTCGGTGCCCGAAAGTTTCGGGTGCCCGAAAGTTTCGGGCGCCCGAAAACGTACCCAAAAGTATCTTTTCTCCCCTTTTTCTTTGGCTATAAATTGACCTCCTCTCCATCTCTTCTCTCTTTTTGCTAGGTTTTTCGAGTGGGGGTTTTTAGCAAAGCTCCTTACACCTTTGCTCCATCTCCCACAAAGATTTGATGATTTTTGGAGATCTCGACATCGGCGATTTCTGCGATTCGGCGCACTGCGACGTTCTTTCTTCGGAGGCCTTTTTCGTCGCATTTCGGTCCACGAGGTCCCCAAAGCTACCCCAAAGGAATTTTTGGACGATTTTTATGGCATCGGTTTCACGAGAGGTAGGCCTTCGATTTTCGTGTTTATCACCTTGCTTCATTCTGAGTTCTTGGCATGGTTTACGAGGCATCTTTGAACCCCTTTCCTGCTGGCGGTTTTTCTGGACAGCGGAGGTTTGTCAGATTTTTATCTTTGCGCTCGGCTATCGGATTTCGGCCTATGAGCACTCGATTGACATCTACTCTTTGCGAGGATCGCTGTCGTATTTTTATTAGAATTTTTGAAGATTATATCGCAGGTGGTAATTAAGCTTCTTTGGAATAGATTTTTCAGCAGTGTGTATGTTATGGGAATTTTTGCTTATTGCAATGTTTGGACCATATCTTTGTACCCAGGAGGAGTTTTCTGATGTTTTTGGACTCGTTGGAATCTTGGAAATCCGAGGATTGTCCCCGTTCAGTTTCAGCCTATTTGGATCTTGGATTGACGCGCGCTTCAGGTGGGTTGCTTCGTCTCCAAAACCGGTGGACGGTTCTCTAACTCTATATTTGTTAGTGTGCATGCATTATGCGAGCAGTGTTAGAAAGCATGTTGTATCAGATAGGATTTTTTAGTGTGGTGATTCTGATCATGTTGATTATTACTTCCTATCTGTGCTGATTAAATGTTAGTATTGGACCTTGACCTAGCACCCTGTCATATGTTGCATGTGTAACCAGACTAGTAGAAAATTCTCACTGGGGCTAGGTTTATTTATGCTTTAGACATCCACACTTTACTCTCTATTCCTGGACATAGTGTTTTCCTCGCCCGGGTAGTGGGCTGAGTGGTCGAGATTTCTCTTAGTGTGGGATGCATGTTACACTCGTGCTTGGGGGCAGAGTGGAATCTGGTAGATGTAGCTGGTCTTATATCTGTGGCGGGAGCCGTTTGGGTAAACGGTGGTCCCGGGATGTCGTGTTTCTCTGATTTATGTGTCGCCACTGTGTCAGTGGCAGTAGTATACTAGTGATAGCAGGACCTAGAACCCAGACTGTTTTTGGACACACATAATTTCTATAAACTAATATTTTTCCTTCCAAACTTCGAGGGGTCGCCGGAGCCTGTTCTTGTTTGATTTGGGTGAAGGCAATAGCCCTTCAGGGTTTGAAAAATAAAACTTATTTAAACTGATTTTATTAAAGAACTAAAATATATTAAATTGGGTTTCTCAGATTAAAATAGTTTTCAGTAATAGCTGCCATCTTTTATTACAAACTTCCTCACCCGAGAGAGTTTGGGTGACCTGGGTTCTAGGGGCCGTTTCCTTATTTCGGGACGAAAGCTATGGGGGTTGTACCTGAAACTTGTTCTTGTTTGATAGGGTTGTAGGTGTTGGTCTCCCGGAACTTTCGGACCCTGGTTGGTTTCTTCTGCATGTTTTACCAAGGGAGTTGTTTTCCCGAACTGTAAGGGGCCGAGAACTTCGAGAGGCGGAGCCTGGAGTCTGTTCTTGTTTGATTGTGGTTCTAGGTGTTAAGGATTTTGTTTTGGCGTATTTCGTGATGTGGTTAAGTCTTGAAGATTGAAAATGAAGATGTTAGGATCATATACCTCAATCTCAAGAAAGAAGAATTCAAAAGGGTCAGGTACGTTTAACTAAACAATTTTGGTGATCCGAATACTTCTTATAATGTAGAAACACTTGGATGGGTTTTTAATTGCATAAAAATCAAGAAACTGGACTGTTATATGTTCAGGATCCGGATCAGGGTACTACAGTCCGGACCCCGAACGTAGGTAGGTTCATGCGCAAATCCAGTCCGGAACACCCTTGGTTCAGTCCGGACCCCGAACGTGGATTCTGCAGAAATCGCATGAACAGTCCGGACCGTAGGTATTTCAGTCCGGATTCCGAACATTATTTTTTTAGGAATTCTCTGAAAAACAACGATAGTCCGGATCAAGCCAAATCCAGTCCGGATCGTCGTGCGGGTAAAATTCTGTTACAGTCAGTTTTTGATTCTTATCCTCTTCCAATGGTTTCTAACCTATAAGTAAACCCTAATTTCATTGTTTAGGGTAATCCACTATAAGTTTTTTACTCTGTACTTGAACGAGGAAAATTAATGGAGAAAACTTATAAAAATCCACATACAGAGAAGAAAGGAAATAACTAGATTAATTCTATGTTTCTTCATCTATATTAATTAATTTGATTCTAGGTTTTCAGACTCAAATTTTGAGTAGAATCAAATTAATGAATACTTAGATGGCATTTCCGATCTATCTTAGATCTAAGTATTCGGCGGATTTTCACCACCAACAAAACAACGAGTTTCCCCAAAATCGGCGCGTGGATTCGCGTGGCCTTGTGGATTCAAGCTGCTACCGCTCTCGTGGATTCGGAACGAGGTACGTTCGTGTGATCGAGACGTACTACTTGGTGGAGACCGTGGATTCGGTCAGACGTCGTGGACTCGACGTTGGACGCCGTGGATTCGGCGTTGGACGCAAATCGTGGATTCGAGGCGCGTTGCGGAGCGAGCGGAGAAGATCAAATCGGAGTGTATGGAAAAAGGATGAGTCGTGTGTGAGTACGGTATATCACCTTTGTACGTGTTTAATCTTAGTTGATTTCACCGTGTTATCGGTCCCGTGGTTTTTTTACTCCTGGTTTTGAAGTTTTCCACGTAAAATCTCTGCGTGTTATTTATTTTTCCGCATTGGGTTTTATTACGCAAAGATTTTTGAGTATTTATTGTTTACACCTATTCACCCCTCTCTAGGTGTTTCTTCCCCTATTTAAATCCATATTATCATAACCCGACAAGTGGTATCAGAGCGGGAATAGGGTTGTAAATAATGGTTGAAGGTGGAAATATCAACAGACCCCCGTTCTTCGATGGAACAAACTATGCCTACTGGAAAGTACGGATGAACGCATTTTTAATTTCCATCGATGAACGGGTGTGGCAATCAATCGAGTTAGGATGGTCAAATCAACTGAAATTATTGCTGATGTTCGCACCATCAAACCTAGGTCGAAATGGACCAAGGAAGAGATTGACTCATCTTCTTACAATGGCAAAAGAATTAATGTTGGGTCACGTATATAATACGGATCTAAATAGGGGAAGAAACACCTAGAGGGGGGTGAATAGGTGTAAACGTATAAACACTCAAAAAATCGTTGCGATAAAACCCAATGCGGAAAATAAAATAACACGCAAGATTTTTTACGTGGAAAACTCCATCACCGGAGTAAAAAACCACGGGACCGATAACACGGCAGAAATCCACTAGAATTAAAACACGTACAAGGTGATTTACCGTACAAACTTACGACTCAACCTTTTCCATACGCTCCTAGAGGATCTTCTCCGCTCGCTCCGACGCTTCTCGAATCCACGATCTGCGCCCAACGCCGAATCCACGGCGTCCAACGTCGAATCCACGACGTCCGACCGAATCCACGGTCTTCACCCAATAGCACCGTTCGAATCCACGAACGTGCCTCGCTCCGAATCCACGAGAGCGATTGAACCTTGAATCCACAAGGACACGCGAATCCACGCGCCGATTTTTGGGGAAAAATCGTTGTTTTTGGGTGGTGATGATCCGCCGAATACTTAGATCAAAGATAGATCGGAAATACCATCTAAGTATTCATTAGTTTGATTCAACTCAAGATGTGAGTATGAAAACCTAGAATCAAACTAATCAATATAGATGAAGAAACATAGAGTATTCTCTAATGATTTCCTTTCTTCTCTATATGTGGATCTATAGCCGTAAAAGATGATACAAGAAAATGACGGCTATGTGGATTCACCCTAGAAAGAAAGACATAGGGTGTATTTATAGGTTAGAAACCCTAGGAAGGAGATAAGAATCAAAAACCTGCCATTTCTGGATATTTACGGACGGCGATCCGGATCGTGATAACTGGGATCCGGATCGTCATAACGAAACAGCCAATTCCAGAAAAACGAAGGTTCGGGATCCGGATCATGTGACTACGATCCGGATCGTTCATACAGTTCACCAAACATCAACGTTCGGGATCCGGATTGCGAAGCAAGATCCGGATCGTCCAAGGTAGATGGTAAACTCAACGTTCGGGATCCGGATCAAGAGACTACGATCCGGATTGCGACGATGTATGAACGAACCACCTTCGGGATCCGGATCAAACAACCTGATCCGGATCCTGAACATGTCCCAAGTCCAGTTTTGATTTTTATGCAATGAAAGACTCTTCCAAGTGTTTCTACACTACAAGAAGTATTCGGATCACACAAATTCTTTAGTTAAACATACCTGATCCTTTTGAATTCTTCTTTCTTGAGATTGAGTTAGATGATCCAACTTTCTTCACCTTCAATCTTCAAGACTTGAGACTTTCACGAAACTACGCCAACTCAAATTCCGTAACAATCTCCCCCTTTGGCGGTTTCGTGACAAAACATAGATCCACTAAAGAAAATTCAAAAAGATATTTTTGTTGCTATCACCATACAACAAAAATTTACAATGGAGATCCAAAATACAATACATGAGTTAAACTCCTAAAACAGACTCTAGACTTAGACATCTGTACTCTCTGCAAAAAGAAATCATTCTTGACAAAAGAAATCGTTAGATACCTCAAGAATTTTATATCATTAAAAAAACCACAAACAGAGATGAAGTTTATACTCATTCATACTTACCATGACATTTATACATTCAGATATGTAAACAGATCATAGTTAAAACACCAACATATCCTCTTTGCACGTAAAAACCAAATGTCATGAACATGTTTGTGACAATACTTATATATATATAGATATGTAATTGATCAGAGTTAAGAACCAACATATCTTCTAAGCAATCAAAAACAAAGTGTCACAAACTTGTTAGTCCAACATCAACTTGTTAGTTATATTACATGCCCAAATAGTTAGTCGAATAGTTAGTCGAGGCATGCATTCAAACACAAGATGAAAACCAAAAGTTGAAGTTGAGATCTTACTTACCTTGAAAGATCATACTTACCTTGATATTTCATCATTCATACCATCATTCATTGTTCATTGTTCAAATCATTGTTCAAATCATTGTTCTAAACTCTCTCCCCCTTTTTGTCACAAATAAAGCCAAAGATTACAGAAGTGGAGAGAATGGTTAACAGTTTAAGTTCGAGAACTAAAAACTCAAATTAAAACATAAAAACCTGCACAACAGAAGGATTTAAGCATATGCATAATAAACAGAAATTAGAAGGATACGGATCATTCAGACTCGTTTGAACTGATACAGCCGAGGATTTGGAAAATCTTCTTTATTCGCTTGTTCATTGCTGATTGATTTTTATTTACCTTCTTTATTTCCTCCTTTACCTCAATCAGTTCATTTGATATACGTTCTTGCTCGTTGGAGAGCCTTTGCTGTTCTTTATAGATTGAGGTAACAGAAGCATCATCATCAGAGGTTGATTGTGGTGCTTCTTGTGCCGGAGGTGCTGGTTGAACTGGATGAGCTGCTGCCGGTGCAGAGGTTGTTGCTTGTTGTCGTTGTTCGCGTTGCCGGTGAAGAGGTATGAAGGGTTCATCTGGCTTCGTCGAAAGAGACTTTACAAATGTTGTGTCATTGATCGTTCCTAAACTGTGCAGATAGGAACTCGCATTTGTGTCAGCTTTAAACTTGCGAAGAATGCGCATGATGATCATTGGAAAAGGTAGTCTCTCTGACGGATGAGCTTGCTCCACATATCGTGCCATCCTTGACCAGATGATGTAGGGAATGTTTAAGTTAGCCCCCATTGCTGCTGCGGGATTTCCGAGTAGATAAAGAAATATCATTCTTTCCCACCGAAGAACCTTTGTGTTCATGTTTGGAAGAATATTGTAACAAACAATGAGATTTAAGATGCGGTACTCTGGTCGTAGTTCTTTCGAGAAAACGGAGTTTCCTGTCGACCGAGTATCTGGAACACAGATTCCATCAACTACCACTCTCCAGGAGAAGGTGTTGAAAACTTGATTCTTCAGATAATGAGTGCCATCGGCTCGGGCGTCCATCCCAAGTACTTCACCAATTAGCTGAGGCGTTACTTTGATTCTGACATTCTTGACTAAAGTTTGAAAATCCCGACGCCCGCTTTCCTGATCAACTAGATAGCAGGCATTCTGATAAAACATCCTCACTGAGTGAAGACAATACCCAGTGGTCTCCGGGAAATCGCAAATGGGAGCAAGACCTCTCTGGTCAAACAAAGTCCCGAACATCTGAGAACGCTGCCTTAAGGCTTTTACATCAACATGCCTTTCTCCAATGCATTCTCTGTTTTCAAAATCCTTTATTCTATCGGAGCTGATGAAGTCTTGTGGAGGAGGCTGCCTAGCAACTGGTTCCTCAATGGTAATTCCCTGAGCACTGCCTCTTTTTCTTGCACCAGTTTTTCTTTTTGTTCCAACTGGACTTGGTTCCATTGGTGCTTTCCCTTTTTTTCAGCTGCAGTAGGTTTTGAAGCTTCAGCAGTTGCTTTCCCTTTGGAGACAATGGGAACAGCTTGCTCAATTTCGATGTTATCCCAGTCGATTGACTCTGTTTCTGATTCAGTGTCGGAATCAACCTTAGACTTCTTTGCTTTCTTAGCCTTCTTAGGCTTGGCAGTATCCTTGACATGTACCATGGCAGCAAGGAGGAAAATAATCCAAGTGATCACCATTTTAAGTGCTAGTGAAAAATGTATCCTGTGAAGACGAACTCAAGAACACATGAAAAATTGTTAATTTTCAAAAATTTGAAAAATTGTACCCAAATAATCATAATCATGTAGAGAAGCCAAGAATCAAATTAGTTTTGCAAAAGGACTTTTAAAAATAGATCAATTGCATGAATTTCGAAAATCCTTATTATATGCCCTAAAACCGAAATTTTAGAAATCGAAGCCTAAAAATCCGTTAATCAGGAGAAAACCTAGCATATAATCAAAACTAATCTACCCAGAGTTCTTATTTCAAAAGAAATTTGATCAAAAACCATCCACAAATAAAGTTGATCCAAGAATTTCGTGCGTTTGAGGAGGAAAAGAAGAAAACGGTGAAAAACCGAGATTTTGATCAATAAAACTTACTTGGAGTTGAAGAACCTGAGTTTGAAAGCTTCCAGGAAGGATGAAATCTAGAGAGAGACGCTCTGGAAACTTTTGAACAAAAGATTGGAGTAAAAGAAATCAAAAACCCTTTTGTTCTTTATAAAAACCTAGCCGCGATCCGGATCCTCCCGAGCATGCGATCCGGATCGGCTACCCGCAGTGAAAAAACTGCGTTCGGGATCCGGATCGGCAGGTCCAATCCGGATCGTCAGCCCGCAGGAGAAAACCTGCGTTCGGGATCCGGATCACCTTGCCCGATCCGGATCGGCCCCAACTTTTTCTTTAGAAAAATTTCAGAGAAATTCAAGAAAAACCAGAAAAAGATTGTAAGCACAAATGTGTATCAACTTTAAACAAAAATCATCGTTTCATACAACAAGAATTAGATTATGCCAAATCTATCAATAATATCCAAAAATGAAACGAAAATTTACAAAAATTAAATCCCTTAAAGTTGAACACCTTCAATTACATCTAACTTGATCTTATGAGTAATGCCTTTATCAAATCATCAATTCGGTAAAGAAAATGAAATACAAAGATCAATAGATGTTTGAAATCCCAAATATAGTAGATAATGTATCTAGACAATCTGTTGAAGAGAGTGGCTCTTTGAGCATCTTTCTTTAAAATCCCACCTTATACCAACCTTGAAATTTGACAGAGTCAAGTATTTCAACATGCATTTTACTTAATCAAAAATTTGAACAACCATGCTTGGTATACATGTGGTAGCTGCACACAATACTCGGACGACCGAGGTGGTAGCTCTTTCCTCCATGTGGTGGTAGTTTTCACACTCCTCATTGGGATGTAACTCTTTCCACATCTTTTGAGCATTTTACCTTTTCTTTGACTCCCCCTCAATTGGCTATCAATTATTTAAGATATAAAGTATTCAACCAAATATTGATCTCGATTTCATACTCGACTAAACAGTCAAATAAGATAATGACTATACCAAGAGATCATAGAGAGAGAAATTGACTTTGATCACTTTAGAAGATGATTTAATTAACATAAATGATCATTGCAACAGTGAAATATTATGATGGCAAAAGCATAATAAATTTCTAAATGTGCGAAAAGATGCAATTAAAGTCAATTATGATCTATGCTCAAATAATGTCCTATGTACAAACATAGATAATGAACAAAACAAAAACAAATACAAAACCTATCCTAAGCAAAGGTTTCAAAAAGAAGTTTATTTCAAAGAAAGCATACCAATTGCTTTTCGCAAATGAATAAAACGTTTTTGATCCAAAGGTTTTGTTAAAAAGTCAGCTAATTGATCTTCAGTTGAAATATATGAAAGTTGAAGAGTATTTGATTCAACTAGCTCTCTAAGAAAATGATATCTAAGTTCAATATGTTTTGTTCTAGAGTGCAACACAGGGTTTTTAGAAATGTTAATAGCACTAGTGTTGTCACAAAGTATTGTTACCGAAGATGCTGAAATGCGGAAGTCGCTCAGTACGCTTTTCATCCAAATGAGTTGAGTTGAGCAACTTCCAGCTGAAATGTATTCCGCTTCGGCAGTCGAGAGTGCTATGCAATTCTGCTTTTTACTGTGCCATGCAACAAGGCAATGGCCAAGATAGAAGCATGCACCACTCGTGCTTTTCCGATCATCCACTGATCCTGCCCAATCGGCATCTGAGTATCCAACAATGTCCAGACTTGTTCCCATAGGATACCAAATTCCGAAATTAATTGATCCTTTGATGTACCGGATGATCCGTTTCACCGCTTTCAGGTGAACCTCCTTTGGTGCTGATTGATATCTCGCGCAAATCCCAACACTAAAGGATATATCCGGGCGACTAGCCGTGAGGTAAAGTAGACTTCCAATCATACTTCTATACAGTTTCTCGTCTACATTCTCACTATGTGATTCACTTCCAAGTCCCTTGTGGCTAGTTCCCATTGGAGTTGGAAAATCTTTACAATTTTCTAGATCAAACTTTTTGACCAACTCCAGTGCATACTTGGATTGACTCAAGTGAATACCTTCATCATTTTGTTTAATTTGCAATCCAAGAAAATAAGACAATTCGCCCATCATGGACATCTCAAATTCGCTTTCCATGGTCTCCGCGAATTTAGAAGCATCATTATGTGATAACCGCGGATTTATTTTTACCTTTCGGGGCTTTCCGTCGATTTTTATTGAACCGTCTGGTTGACAATAGGGGTTCGAGGGTAATTTTTCCTTATTTTTCTGGGCAGACGGTCGGGGCTCGCGGGTATTTTTGGTTAATAAAGCTCGCGAAACGGAGACCGGCGGCGCGATCGGTTTTGGATTCCGACCCCCGGTTCTCCCAGAATAAATTCCGGAAGCTGGTACCGTAACCCAGGTGACTTACACCATTACCGGGGGCGGACCGAACCCTGGTCCGCAATCAGATCGAGTTTAGTCGACCAGTTTGAGGTATGGGTTTCGACCACCCCTTTTTGTTTTCCTTTCACCCGAGGGGGTTAAAATTAATTTTGGGGTCCAAAATCCACTACGCCCAAAACGTCTAAGTAGTCGGCCTTGGGAATTAGGTTTCCTAAACCTCGCCTCCCCCTCCTTGGCGTATATCATCCGAGCGTGGACGAGGAGCGGTCCCCAAAAACCCTCGTCCTTTCCATCGGCCGGCGCGGAAGAGAAGAGATCGATCGCCTCCCCGCAAAGATCCGACGAACGCGAAGAGGACGATCCCTCTCCTTCGCCCGGTACCGACCAAGACAAGGTGAGCCGTGTTTTCGTTTTCTTTTCTTGATCTTCGTCGGAGAGGGAAGGAGAGGGGCGTGCCGCCGCACGGGGGCGCCGTGCGGGGTAACCGCATGCAAGGCGCCGCGCGGGGCAGCCCGCGCATACGGGGGCACCGCGCGGTGCAGCCCGCGCATGCGGGGGCGCCGTGCGGGGCACCCGCGTGCGGGGCGCCGCGCGGGGCAACCCGCGCGTGCGGGGGGTGCCGCGCGGGGCAGCCCGCGCATGCGGGGGCACCGCGCGGCGCCACCCGCGCGTGCGGGGGTGCCGTGCGGGGCACGCGCATACGGGGGCACCGCGCGGTGCAGCCCGCGCATGCGGGGGCGCCGTGCGGGGCACCCGCGTGCGGGGCGCCGCGCGGGGCAACCCGCGCGTGCGGGGGGTGCCGCGCGGGGCAGCCCGCGCATGCGGGGGCACCGCGCGGCGCCACCCGCGCGTGCGGGGGTGCCGTGCGGGGCACGCGCATGCGGGGGCACCGCGCGGTGCGGCCCGCGCATACGGGGGCACCGCGCGGTGCAGCCCGCGCATGCGGGGGCGCCGTGCGGGGCACCCGCGTGCGGGGCGCCGCGCGGGGCAACCCGCGCGTGCGGGGGGTGCCGCGCGGGGCAGCCCGCGCATGCGGGGGCACCGCGCGGCGCCACCCGCGCGTGCGGGGGTGCCGTGCGGGGCACGCGCATACGGGGGCACCGCGCGGTGCAGCCCGCGCATGCGGGGGCGCCGTGCGGGGCACCCGCGTGCGGGGCGCCGCGCGGGGCAACCCGCGCGTGCGGGGGGTGCCGCGCGGGGCAGCCCGCGCATGCGGGGGCACCGCGCGGCGCCACCCGCGCGTGCGGGGGTGCCGTGCGGGGCACGCGCATGCGGGGGCACCGCGCGGTGCGGCCCGCGCATGCGGGGGTGCCGCGCGGGGCAGCCCGCGCATGCGGGGGCACCGCGCGGTGCAGGCCGCGCATGCGGGGGTGCCGGGCGGGGCGCCCGCATGCGGGGTGGCCGCGGGGCAGCCCGCACATGCGAGGCGCCGCGCGGACAGCACGGCGGCGCGTGGGGGGTCCGGTCGCTGCCGTCGGGGGCCGGCCGGTGTTGGGGCTTTTCCTTACTTCGCGCTTAAAGGTTCTTGACCTCCCCGCCCGGGGATCCCGTCTTGCAGCTTCGGGGAGCGCGCCGGGACGCGGGGAGCCGAGCGCGGTTTTTCTACTGGCGACAGGTGGGTTGTTTTTACTTTATTCCTAGCCTCTAAATTCTATCTTATTGGACGGGGTCTATTCTAAGTGTACTGGGGTTACGTAATGACGGGTGAAAGCTTATGCATGTTAGTGGGTTCGCTATAATGACTAGCGTCGATCGCCGACGGTGTTCTTCTTTTTCAACCCTTATATGTCAGCGGGCCACCTTCGTGTGCGCGCGGTATTACCTTGTTTTTCGATTATGCACCTTACCTCATTTACCTCATTTATCTCATTACTCTTATTATTCTTATTGTGATACTGACATGATGGTGGTTACGGTTACTGGGCTCGAGGTTGCCACACGCGCACCCGCGGTTTGGCCACCGCAGAGGGTGCGCTTTTCCGGAAAAGAGGTCGTAGAACCCGTGTTTACCCACGAGGTGACGTAGTGGGGGCCCCTTATTAGTTGTGGGGTTGAGGCGCCTAGGTGCGAGCGGAGCGGCCCGCCGTTTAGTTGTCCGGCGCGGTCGCGGTGTTGCAGGGTACGGTATGGGGCCGTCGGTAGTGGACCGACGCGGCCGGGTATTACAGGATGCAGATGTACAGGTTACTTTTTTCCCCCCCTTCCCAAAAGGGTGGTTGCTCCGGTTGTCACCACGGTTTGTTTTTTATTATTTTCCCTTGCACGGCGTTTATAGTCACTGACTTCCCACTTCGTGACAGGGCCCAGGCGAGGGGAAAAGGTAGGTGGCGGTGAGGACGGGGCGGACACAGCGGGATCGTTGGAGACCCTGAACTTTATACTTTCCTTTTTCTTTTCGATTTTTCATTTATATTGTGGGCATGTGTGAGGTTCCCGATACCCTTGTGGGGTCGACGTAGATGTCGGTATTTGATTTTCTGTTTATGCACTACCTTCTCCTTTATTTCCTACTGGCCATTTGAAAAGCGAAACAAAAACAAAGAAAAGATTGCGAAAAACCGTTTTCAAAATCTAAGTGTCGTGTGGGCACCGTTTTCAAAACCCTGGGGTTTATGCTGATTTCGAAACTCGTTTTCAAAACTTAAGTGCCGGGTGGGCACTCTTTAAAAACCGTGGATTTATCCTTTCAAGTTGAAGTGCCATGCGCTAAATATTTAGAATACTGGTTGTATGAAATTGAATGTTGTGATTGAATGGTTATGTTTGCTTGGGAGATGTATTCAACCACACGCCGTGCACGTACAGGGGAGACTCTGTCCGTTTGCAGAGAGATCCTGTATGTGCGGCGGGTCTGGGCACGCACCGGGGAAGAAAGAGACCTTTCAAAAAAAAAAAAAAAAAAAAAAAATGCCGTTTCCGCTAAAACAAAAACCCCCGG
>CM055060.1:44708300-44765445 GCA_029204045.2 Tillandsia leiboldiana | reverse complement strand
CGTCCGGGCCTTCCGAGATCAGTGACTGATTGGCCATGATTGCCCCAGTTGTCGGAGATCCCCGCCGACAGGCTGCAGAGGTTGTTGTAGCAGTTATTGCCCAGGTTGCTGCAGACCTCCCCCTACTACTGCAGAGCCCCCCGTACCACCTGTTTGTACCACCGACTATTCCACTTGCCCCTACAACGGCCGTCGTCGAGCATCGGGGCTCAGGGGATGTTCAGGCCTTTGACCCCAGAGGAGGAGCGGGAGTTTTTCTGACAAACTCACGCAGTTCTGCAAGCGAGGACCCCCTAAGTTCTCGGGCGGAGCACTCACCCGTGGGAGATTGGATCATGGCTAGCGTCATGGAGAAGATGTTTCGGGACTTCTTCATCGACCAGAGGTTCAGAGCACATTTGGCAGTACACTGTCTGGAGGGGGATGCAGATGCTTGTGGCGTCGGGTCGAGCCCCTAGATTTCAGGTCACCCGACGCTACCTGGTCAGAGTTCAGGAGGATGACCCTTGACACTTACTTCTCCACGATGTGAAGAAGAGATAGAAGATGACTTGAAAACCTGCAGCAGGGTGATCGCCAGTGGGGACTATTCCAGGTTTACCGCAGTTGCTCAACTGCGTGCCCTACGTTGCCAGGGATGGCTGCACCAGGTGAGCTGTTTGAGACAGGCTTGCGCCCCGAATCTTTACCATGGTACACGCCCAGAGGCTTCAGACTTTATCAGAGGCAGTGGATCATGCCCAGTGGGTCGAGAGGGGAGATCAGTTTGTTTCTAGACGCGGAGGTCCGGTCGCTCAGAGTTCTGAGAAAGCGACCAGCATCAGATGAGGGGGGACAGGCCAGTTCCTGGAGGCCGCCCCGACCGCCACCGCCTCAGTTTACGGGCCGGGGGCGTTCGGAGCGGCGAGGGCCTGGGGGATCCCAGAGGCCCCCACAGCATCAGCAGCCCCAGCGACAGCAGCAGCACTCGCAGCAGCAGATTCGCAGTCGCGACAGCAGGGATCTCAGCGGCAGTCGCACAGGGCAGCAGCAGCAGCAGTCACGGCAGTTTCGGGCCCCAGGCAGTTGTATCTTCTGCGGGGGTCCGCATTTCCCCGGCACTTGTGATCAGAGGTGGGGCGTTGTTATTGCTGCGGCAGGCGGGCACATACGATCTTCATGCCCTTTTTCGGCGGCATCAGTGGCGCCTTCTTCGGCCTCAGTTTCTCTTCCACCTCAGCAGCGACCGCCAGCTCAGCGCCCTATGCTTCTGCGAGCAGGGCTCCTTCCTCCCCCCTGCAGACCACCGACCACCAGCTCAGAGCGGGCGAGTCTACGCCGCTCAGGTAGGGGACTCCGCGGCAGCCGACCACGTGGTGGCAGGTATCACTTTACTTTTTGGCATTAGAGCTCGCACTTTATTTGATACCGGTGCATCACATTCTATTATCAGTAGAGCATTTGCATCATCTCATGGACTAGAGTTAGGTCGGTTGCCACATGCTTTAGAGGTACAGATTCCCGGTCACATATTGTATGTAGAGAGTGTTGCTGGTCGTGCCCGGTACAGCTTGAGTCTTGGATTTTGCCAGCGGACCTGATGGTCCTTAGTCAGCTGCGAGATTTTGACATTGTACTGGGGATGGATTGGCTGGCTCGCTATTTCGCGACGATTGATTGCGCCGCGAGGTCTGTTACTTTTAGCGAGCCAGGCCAGGAGGTGTTCGTTTTCAGGGGGTGCCAGAGTGCTTTCTTTGCCTCTATGGTTTCGACTTCTCGTGCGAGGCAGATGATGCGCAGTGGATGCGTAGCCTTTATGGCATCTGTGGTTAAGGGCCTACGGCGGCTCCGGGACTCGCGGATATCCCGATTGCCCGCGAGTTCCCGGATGTGTTTCCTCCAGAGCTGTTTAGCATGCCGCCGGATAGGGAGGTCGAGTTTTTGATTGACTGCGCCAATCTCTAAGGCTCCTTACCGAATGGCACCGGCTGAGCTGCGAGAATTAAAGGCGCAACTCCAGGATTTAATGGATAAGGGTTTTGTGAGACCGAGTGTATCGCCTTGGGGAGCGCCGTGCTATTTGTGAAGAAGAAAGATGGTTCGCTTCGACTGTGCGTTGATTATCGGGAGCTGAATAAAGCGACCATCAAGAACAAGTACCCTTTGCCGCGCATTGATGATTTATTTGATCAGCTGCAAGGGACTTGTGTCTTCTCCAAGATCGACTTACAGTTGGTTACCACCAATTGAAAGGTGAAGGCCGAGGACATCCCGAAAGACGGCATTCAGGGTCGCGGTACGGGGCATATTATGAGTTCACCGTCATGCCTTTTGGACTGACAAATGCCCCTGCAGCTTTTATGGATTTGATGAACAGGATTTTTTGACCATACCTGGATCGGTTTCGTCGTTGTTTTTATTGATGACATCCTAGTTTATTCCCGAAGCGATGTGGAGCACGAGGAGCACTTGAGGATTGTGCTGCAACTTCTTAGAGAGAGGAAGTGTATGCCAAGTTATCACAATGTGAATTTTGGCTTCGGGGAGGTTGATCTTTTTGGGCCACGTGATTTCAGCCGCTGGAGTGGCAGTAGACCCGCGAAGATCGAGCGTCCGGATTGGCCCCGACCGACGACGGTATCAGAGGTCCCCAGTTTCATGGGCTTAGCTGGATATTACCGTCGGTTTGTGGCAGGTTTTGCGAAACTTTCCACACCCCTCACTCTTTGACGCGAAAAGGGATTAAGTTTATTTGGAGTGAGGATTGTCAGAGGAGCTTTGAGGAATAAAGAACAGATTGATGTCGGCTCCTGTCCTTTCCCTCCCCGTTATGGGGAAAGGATACGTGGTCTACAGCGACGCATCGCACAGTGGACTTGGTTGCGTGCTGATGCAGGAAGGAAGGGTAATCGCTTATGCCTCCCGGCAACTGAGGATTATGAAAAGAATTACCCTACCCATGATTTGGAGCTAGCTGCAGTGATTTTTTGCATTAAAGTTGTGGCGCCATTACCTGTATGGGGAACACTGCGAGATTTACACCGACCACAAGAGCTTGAAATACCTGTTCACGCAGAAAGCAGAGGAGCTCAACTCTGAGGCAGCGTAGATGGTTGGAATTGTTGAAAGATTATGATGTAGACATATTATACCATCCTGGCAAGGCCAATGTGGTTGCTGATGCCCTGAGCAGGAGAGCAGTACAGAGTCTATCTTTGAGGATCACCGATCAGGCGCCATTACTTGAGCAGATGAGGCGGTTAGAGCTCGAGGTTGTGTCCCCTGGGGTCTCTGCTAGACTTATGTCGCTAGTCGTGCAGCCCACTCTGTTGGACAGGATTCTGGAGAGACAGAGTGAGGACCCCCACCCTGGTGAGGATTCGGAGAGCAATGCAGACTGGTTTGATAGGGGACTTCTCAGTCGATGCTGCGGGAGTACTACGGTACAGGGACCCGCGAGCGTGTGTGCCTATGGACGCAAGAGATCCGAGAGCAGATCTTGAGGGAGGCCCA
Organism: Tillandsia leiboldiana; assembly: GCA_029204045.2. Lineage (NCBI taxonomy): Eukaryota > Viridiplantae > Streptophyta > Magnoliopsida > Poales > Bromeliaceae > Tillandsia > Tillandsia leiboldiana. Next base: position 44,761,953 of record CM055060.1, on the reverse strand, counting down.
CTATACACCCTTAATCCATCCATCCTGGTGGGACTAAGATGTATAGGATCTTAAGGCACAGTTGGGTGGAATGGGATGAAAAGAGACATTGGGGAGATTTTGTAGCACACTGTCTAACTTGTCAGCAAGTAAAAGCGGAGCATCGAGTACCTGCTGGCAAGTTGCAGAGTCTCCCAATCCCTGAATGGAAATGGGAACATGTTACGATGGATTTTGTCACTAGTTTGCCGAGAGCACAGACGGGAGCGGATGCTATCTGGGTAGTCGTGGACAGGCTACCAAGTCCGCTCACTTTCTGCCGGTTCAGATGACTTGGCCGATGGAGCGACTCGCACAGGTGTACTTGGCTGAGGTGGTTAGATTACACGGAGTACCTGTTTCCATAGTATCAGATAGAGACCCGAGGTTTGTCTCGCATTTCTGGAGGAGTTTACAGACAGCCTTGGGGACGCAGCTCCGATTCAGTACAGCATTCCACCCACAGACCGATGGGCATCAGAGCGTCACTATTCAGACCCTCGAGGATATGTTGAGAGCATGCATTCTGGACTTTGGAGAGGAGGGTACCGACACTTGGGATTAGTTGAGTTTGCGTACAACAACAGCTATCAAGCGAGCATTCAGATGGCTCCGTTTGAAGCGTTGTATGGACGCAAGTGTCGGTCACCCCTTTATTGGAGTGACGTGGGTGAGAAGAAGACCTTGGGTCCTGATCTACTGTTAGAGGCAGAGGAAAAGGTCAGATTGATACGACGACACCTCGAGACCGCCCAGAGTCGACAGAGGAGTTATGCTGATACTCGACGGCGGGACTTATGAGTTTTCAGGTGGGGTGACCATGTTTTTCTGAAAGTCTCGCCTTCGAAGGGGATTCGGAGATTTGGTATTCGTGGGAAACTGAGCCCTCGTTATATTGGACCTTTTGAGGTGTTGGAGCGCTTAGGGCCAGTTGCCTACAGGCTTGCGCTTCCTCCCAGACTTTCGGGTGTTCACAATGTATTTCATGTTTCGACACTGAGGAGGTATGTTCATGACCCGTCTCATATCATTGATTTCACCCCATTGGAGGTTGCTGAGGGACCTGAGCTATGTGGAGCGGCCGTTGAGGATCTTGGACCGTGAGGTTAGGGAGTTGCGCAGTCGGGCCATCCCGTATGTGAAGGTCCTCTGGAGCAGTCATGATGAGCGCGAGGCTACCTGGGAGTTGGAGTCAGCGATGATGGATGCTCACCCCCACTTGTTTGAGGCTCCTGTCTGAGGTATGACTTTTGTTTCGAGGACGAAACTTTTCTTGTAGGGGAGGATGTAGTGTACTGGTTTTCCCCATGCAACTTTCCGGTGAATCCACTGTGTAGAACACCTAGTGTTGGTGTCTGGCCCATGGTGCATCGAAGGGATGCCACAGATGGACCTCGTGAGACTTGGATAGATGATTTGGCCTTCGGCTGTGATTGCCGAATTTTAGAAAAGGTTTTTGGGCCAATCTGAGGTTGGATTTGGATTCAGCGCGGAAAAAACGCTTGAAAACGGCTATTTGCTTGTTGAATTTGGAGTCCGGATGACCAAATGCGGGCTTCCGGAAGTTTTGGGGGATTTTCGGTGCATGGGGGAGCCTCGTGGACCGGCCTGAGCCACGTGGCGGCCTATTATTGGCCGGCTCACGCAGCTCGGTCCACGGGGTAGCGCGGCGGTGCATGGACCGCAGGCGGGTGGCACGTGGCGTGCCCGGATAGGCCGGCGCACGCGGCACGGCTCACTGGAATTGCGGGATTGCGGTGGACCGGGCGCATGACACGTGGCGGCGTCGGATTCGTCGGCCCACGTGGGCGCGGTCCACGGGTGCGCGGGGGAGGGTGCCTCGGTACTGTGCGCGCACGTGCGCGCACAGTGGCGCCAGGCGGGGCGGTCGGCCGCACTCGAGTGCGACACGCGTCGCCTCGTGATTGGGCGGCCGTACCTACCCCGCTGACCGCGGGGGGGCCACGTGGCGTGTTGCGGGCCGCGGGGATCCGCTGTCCCCTGTTCGGGGCGACGTGGCCGTCCCAGGAACTTCCGGGCGCGTCGGACGGGTTCTGTACAACCCGGTTTCCGGGCGCAGTGCGCCCGGAAACTGCGCCCGAAAACCAGCCCAAAAGCTATTTGGGCTGGGCCTTTAAATAGCTCCCCCATTCGCCCCTTTAGCTTTTTTTGGACTTCTTTTCGCTGGGCTTCCTTCACAGAAATTCCTCCTCCCTCAGTGCTCTACCCTTTGGAGAAGTTTGAAGATTTTTGGAGGCACGCTTCCCGAGGTTCACCATTTTGCGGCGCGGCGCGACGCTTGTTCTCCGGCGATCCTCTTCGCCCCTTCTCAGTGTTTGGACTCCTCCGACCCACCCCGACCTCGGAATTCGCCGATTCTTGCGCCGTTGGACTCACGACAGGTAGGGCTTCAACTCCTGTGTTTTGTGGTTCCTCGATTTCCGTGCTGATCTTGGAGTTTTCTTAGCACCCATTTGACCCTTTTTCTTCGCGGACTTTTGGGACAGCACCGCAGTGTTCTTGCCATATCTTTTCGCTCAGGCGTCGGAAAGAGGCGATTCAAAAGGAAATTTTCATCTACGCTTCTCAAGGAGTCTCCTGGATTTTTCTCAGAATTTTCTGAATTTTACTCGAGGGTGAGAATCTCCTTTCTCTGTGGTTCCTTGTTACAGGAATTTAGTGCAGTTTGGATTCAGGGTGTACCCCTTGTCGGATTTTTATCTCAGCGTAGGAAACTCCAAATTGGGCGTGCAGGTACTCGTTTCGACGGGCTCGTCGCAAGGATCGCGATTGTATTTTTCTTGGATTTTTCTGGGCATTCTTCGCAGGTAAAAATTAGTGAATTGTGGACTGCTGATTTGGGGGACAGATTCTGGAAAGTGTGGATGTGTAGCTTATGTATTTTCCTTTGGGGTATTTTGTACAGATTGGTGGTGTGTTTGGACTGATCTTGGACTTCGCCTTTGGGAATTTGGAATAGCGCTTGAGGTGGGTGATGTTGTGAACCTCCTACTTGTGAATGTCACTAGGCCTATTAGAATGCCATGACTATGTGTTATTAATTGTGAATGTATCTAGCATGCTTGTATGAGATTAAGGTTCCTTTGTTGATACTTGCGTTGTTAGCAGGTTACAAGTTAGTAAGTGGTATTTCCATGTTTAGATAGGCAATTTAATTAGTTGGAAAGAATGCTAAAGCCATATCATATTATATGTTAAGGGAAGGTTTGGGCATGCGGTAGAATGAATGTTGTAAAAGGGATACTTGCTAGTAGATTGTGCATCTAAATTGTATCATGTATCATATATCCTGCCACGTGTACATCGGGAGTTCCAAACACTTAATGTTGCATCTGTTAGAATAATTGAAATGATGTTATCAAATAAAGGACTTTGCATGCTTGAATGGTCATCTAGCTAAGCCACCTTTTTCTGCTACACAAACATATTGGAATTGACTTAGGAGAAACCATGCTTTTATTCGTTCTCCTGTCGTCTAGTCTTAGGGGATTGTGTAGCCAGATGTTCAGAGTTGGGACAGTCGGGGATCGATGTTTGGGTGTTGCGGCGACCGCGGACTGTGGGCGGCTGACCGGATTATTATTATTATTATTACTTTTGCATCAGATTGGAGGTAGGGGATCGAGTTTCCCTTTAGTGGATGGGTTTTTCCCACTTGGATCAGGGTCGTGACCCCGTCCTGCTATTTATGGTACTGATGATACTTGTGACTGTGATACTACGCTCGTGTGGGGTCGCTCCCCTCGAGTGCCACTCCGGAGTAGGATTCCGACCGTGTTGGGTGCCGGTCAGGCCGTGTTGGGTGCCGGCTAGACCGTGTTGGGTTCCGGTCTATTTGGACAGGGGAGATACTGAGTTGTGAGGTTGACAGCAGAGCAGGCAGTTCCAGTGTTTACAGGTGTTTTGATTGGGTTGGTCTGTCAGTCCTTACGTCCTGGTGCATGTTTTTAGCCATTCTCTAGTAGGCATCGTAGAGGCACGTTAGTGGTAGCTCTGCATCAGTAGTGTACTTGTAGCTTACCACCTTTGTTTCTTTTTTCGCCTCTGATAGTCCTAGTGGGCATGTCTGAGTTTGAGGTCTACCCACTAGGGGAGGCTACTGTTTTTATAGTAGTTCTCACCCCCCACTGTTTTCTCTTTTCTGTTCCCCTTTGTTTTGCAGAGTTCTCTGCGGGAGTTGCGGGACCCTCTTCCCTGGACCGAGGTAAGAGGATCGCTGATTAGCTAGCCACGGCCCGAGTTCGAGTTTAGTAGTTTTGATGTATCCACAGTACACTCAGACGGTTGTATTTTCCTTTTTTTTTTGGGTCTGGCTGCGGCCAGCTGGTTGTATATATCTTCGTGAGCTGGGAGAGACACTTGTATATTTCTGAGAGCTTACTGTACTTTCATTTCCAGCATTTGTCTGAGTTGTATTAGTTTTAGTTTAGCTCTGTTTTATGCTCCTTTATTACTTGTTATATATCTGAGCAGGTTATCAGCGCTTCGTGTACACGGAAAATTCCGTATGCACGGCGGATCTGTGGACGGGCCCGGGTTCTGGTTTACACCCGGGGCGTGACATACATAACCCAACAAGTGGTATCAGAGAGGGAATAGGGTTGTAAACAATGGCTAAAGGTGGAAACATCAACAGACCTCCGTTCTTCGATGGAACAAATTATGCGTACTGGAAAGTACGGATGAAAGCATTTCTTATTTCCATTGACGAACGGGTGTGGCAATCTATCGAGTTAGGATGGTCAAATCCAACTGAAGTTATTGTTGATGTTCACACCTTCAAACCTAGGTCGAAATGGACCAACGAAGAGATAGACTTATCTTCTTACAATGGCAAAGAAATTAACGCTTTATTTAATGCCTTATCACAAACAGAATTCTCTCGCATCTCGGCATGTGAGACTGCGAAAGAAATCTGGGATGTTCTTCAAGTTACACATGAGGGAACTAACCTTGTGAAGATTCAAAAGCTGCAAATGCTTACGAGCAGATTTGACTCTATTTTCATGGCAGAAAATGAATCATTCACAGACTACTATACACGATTGCAAGATATCGTAAACACTTGTGCTAACTTAGGAGAGAAGATTCCAGAATTTAAAATTGTAAGAAAGATCTTAAGAACTCTTCCTGAAAGATTTCGTTCCAAGGTTACGGCCATCGAAACTATTAAACACCCGGACGAAATCCGTGTAGAAGAATTAGTTGGTTCATTACAAACATATGAAATGACATTTCCTACTAACTATTCTTCGGAAAAAGCATCTACTTCTAAGTCTTCAGGTTTTGCGTTGAAAACTACAAAAGAAGAAGACGCGGATTCAACCTCCTCAGGCGACGATGAGAACCTATCTATGGAGGACTTTGAGAAACAGCTTGCTCTCCTGACAAGAAATTTTCGCCAAAACTTCCAAAGGGGTAATTCAAGTAAAACCTCATCCTCCGAAAAGTGGAAGAAAGGCAAAGGTTTTCCAAGCCAAAAGTCAAGAAAGCAAGAGAGTTTTTCAAAGGATAAGAAAAGCTCAGAAGGACAAGTCCAATGCTTCAAGTGCCGAGGATACGGCCATATCTCAACGGAGTGTCAAAATAAGAATCCGTCCAAGAAGAAGGCGATGCAAGCCGTCACTTGGGATGACACCTCAACGTCAAATGAGTCATCTTCAAGTGATGAAGAGAACAACACAACGGCATTCCACGCGTCCACATCTTCAGCCTTCATGTGCTTAATGGCAAGTACATCCGACTCACTGTCCAACTCCACTGTTGAAAAGATTGCAACGGACGATGAATCGGATAATTCGGAAGGTGAAGACTTTGCTCTCGCCTACCATAAACTTCTGAGGGATTCAAAGAAACTGGCAAAGCAAAACAAGAGTTTGAGAGGGAGATTGCAGGATCTCGAAGAAGAAGCAAAAAGGGCAACTTCTCTCTCAAACGCTCTTGAAGTGGAAAGGGATAATCTGATTAAAGTAAATGTTTCCCTTCAAGAGTCCAATGAGCATTTCGAGAAGAATTATGTAGATATGGTGAACAAAGCGAACTACTTCTTGAAGCTCTATGGCGAGGCTCGACAGGAAAAAATGGAAATGACGGAGACCATTTTCCAACTCAAGGATGATTTAAAGCAATTTTCTTCTGGAAGGAGTAAGTTGGATAGGATTCTTGGTCTTGGTCAAACAAATAAATTCGGCCTCGGATACAATCGAACTGAAGACAATTTTAGTTCGGTTGGGACAGTCTTTGTGCCCCAGTCGGTATCTCCTCCTCCGACACCGGAATTGACGACAAACAGCGACAACAAACCTACTTCACCCTCTTCGGGATCGTCAAGCACCAAGGTATGTTTTCGTTGTGGTATTGCAGGGCACATAAGAAGGAATTGCAAGAATGGAGCGCTAAGATCAAATCAAGCACATCTTGCAACTACTACCAATGAGTTCATTTCCCGCAAATCAAAGAAGAATCTTTCAAAAGGAAAGAACATTGGTAGTACATCAAACAAGACGACGACGTCAAGGAAAAGCGATGGATCAATCAAGACGCTTTCACCAAAGGTATCAACTTCACAATAATTTCCGACGTACGCCAAAACTCGAAAGGTTTGGGTACGCAAAGGTGAAATCTTCCCTTGTCTTGTTGTTCGTACTTCTTTACACGCTTATGATAATTCGTCTTGGTATTTGGATAGTGGTTGTTCTCGTCACATGACCGGTGACAAAAACTGTTTTCAAACTTTAGAGAAAATCTCCGCAGGACATGTTGTTTTCGGAGACGGTCGTTCTTCCAAAATTGTTGGAAAGGGAACAATCGCTATTCCTGAAGGCCCCGTTTTGAATAATGTTTTATTTGTTGAAGGCCTTAAGACTAACCTCATTAGTATAAGTCAACTTTGTGACAATGGGTTCTCAGTTAATTTTTCTTCTGTAGAATGTGTTGTAACTGATAAGGACCAGGTATTCTTTTTAAAAGGGGTTAGATCAGAAAATAATTGCTATGTTGTTTCAAACAAAGTTTCTGAAAAATGTAACCTAGTTTCTTTGGATAATGAAACTATTTGGCATGAAAGACTAGGTCACATGAATTTTAAAGAACTGGCAAGGATTTCAAATAAGAACGTGGTTAAGGGGGTTCCTAAACTTTTATATAAAGAAAACATTGTGTGTGGTGGTTGTCAAAAGGGAAAACAATCAAGAGTTGCACACAAGAACTTGAACCACGTCGGTACCAAACGGCCCTTGGAATTACTGCATATGGATTTAATAGGGCCGGTTCGTCAACCATCTTTAGGAGGTAAATGGTATATTTTTCTTTTGGTTGATGATTTCTCTAGGTATTCTTGGGTAAATTTTTTAAAAGAGAAAGCTGATACTTTTGACTCTTTTCATGAGGTTTGTCATCGAATTATGATTGAAAGAAATGAAAAGATCGTTCGTGTTCGAAGTGATAGAGGTGGAGAATTCATTAATTCAAAATTTATTGATTTTTGCACTTCCAATGGGATAAAACATGAATTCTCAGCACCCTATACACCTCAGCAGAATGGTGTTGTTGAGCGCAAAAACAGGGTTGTTCAAGAGATGGCCGTGTGATGCTTCATAGCCGGAATTTACCGTTATATTTTTGGGCTGAAGCTGTGAACACCGCTGTCTATGTTTTTAATCGAGTGTTTTTGCGCCCTGGAACCTCAAATACACCATATGAGCTGTGGTTTAGTAGAAAACCAAATATCAAATATTTTCGTATCTTTGGGAGTCAATGTTTTATTCTGCGTGATCGCGAAAACCTTGGTAAGTTCGACTCGCGAAGCGACGAAGGGATTTTCATGGGTTATTCTACTAACAGTAGAGCATATCGGGTATTTAACTTGGAATCTAAAACGATGGTAGAATCTATAAATGTTAAAGTAGATGAAGCTTTCCACTTTGCATCTGGTAAATCTACCCTTGATATATCTCTAGATGATGATACTCCTGTAAATGCATCTTCTCATAATAACTCTTTCAATAAAGTTGATGCATCTAATGGTTCTTCAAGTTTATCTAATGTGCAGGAATTATCATATATACCTCCGACTACTCCATTACCGCAAACGCTACGCATCTCCAAGGATCATCCGGAATCTAACATTATTGGAGACCCACAAGAAGGAGTTAGAACTCAGAGACAGTTGGTTTGTGGAGTCGCGTGCTACGTCTCCATGATTGAACCAAAGAACATCGATGAAGCTCTTCAGGATGACTACTGGATTGAAGCTATGCAGGAAGAGCTCCATTAGTTCGAACGAAACAAAGTCTGGGAATTAACGAAGCCTCCGAAGCAACACAATGTGATTGGTACTAAATGGATTTTCAAGAATAAGAAGAACGAGGATGGTACCATCATCAGGAACAAAGCACGCTTAGTTGCTCAAGGCTACTCTCAAATAGAAGGTATAGACTTTGATGAAACGTTCGCCCCGGTAGCTAGACTCTAGTCCATTCGTATCTTATTTGCAATTGCTTGTCATTTTAAAATAAAGTTATTTCAAATGGACTTTAAGAGCGCGTTTTTAAATGGGTTTTTAAACGAGGAAGTTTATGTGGCTCAACCGAAAGGTTTTGTAGACTATAAACAACCTAACCATGTTTTTCGTTTGAAAAAGGCTCTTTGCGGTCTAAAACAAGCACTGCGAGCGTGGTACGAAAGGTTGACGAAGCACCTTTTGGAAAAGGGCTATACTCGAGGGGGAGCAGATAGGACTCTCTTTGTGAAGCATTATCAGGATAACTTCATTGTAGCACAAATCTATGTCGACGACATTGTATTTGGTGCAACTAGAGACAATAATGCTTCTAAATTCGCTGAAACTATGGAAAGTGAATTTGAGATGTCCATGATGGGCGAACTGACATATTTTCTTGGATTGCAAGTGAAACAAAATGATGATGGCATCCATTTTTGTCAATCCAAGTATGCAAAGGAGTTGGTGAAGAAATTCGGATTAGAAGATTCTAAAGATTTTCCGACTCCTATGGGAACTAGCAATAAGGGATTAGGAAGTGATTCACTAAGTGAGAGTGTAGACGAGAAGCTCTATCGCAGTATGATTGGAAGTCTACTCTATCTCACGGCTAGTCGCCCGGATATATCCTTTAGTGTTGGAATTTTTGCGAGATATCAATCAGCACCAAAGGAGGTTCACCTGAAAGCGGTGAAAAGGATCATCCGGTACATCAAAGGTACACTGAATTTCGGAATTTGGTATCCTATGGGAACAAGTCTTGATATTATTGGATATTCAGATGCCGATTGGGCAGGATCTGTGGATGATCGGAAAAGCACGAGTGGTGCATGTTTTTATCTTGGCCATTGCCTTGTTGCATGGCATAGTAAAAAGCAAAACTGCATTGCACTCTCGACTGCCGAAGCGGAATATATTTCAGCAGGTAGTTGTTCAACCCAACTCATTTGGATGAAGAGCGTGTTGAGCGACTTCCGAATTTCAGCATCTTCGGTAACAATTCTTTGTGACAACACCAGTGCTATAAACATTTCCAAAAACCCTATGTTGCACTCTAGAACAAAACACATTGAGCTTAGATATCATTTTCTTAGAGAGCTAGTTGAATCAAATATTCTTCAAATTTCCGACATTTCAACTGAAGATCAATTAGCTGACATTTTAACAAAACCTTTGGATCAAAAACGTTTTATTCATTTGCGTAAAGCAATTGGAATGCTTTCCTTGAAATAACCTCTTTTTGAAACTTTTGCTTAGGTTAGGTTTTGTTTTTGTGTTTTTGTTCATTATCTATGGTTAGACATAGAACATTAATTGAGCATGTGTATTATTGACTTTAATAGCATCTTTTCGTCTATTTAGAAATTTATTATGCATTGGATATCATAATAATTCATTTGATGCAATGATCATTTATGCCAATTAAATCATCTTTGTTTTGATCAAAGTCAATTTCTCTCTCAATGATCTCTTGGTATAGTTTTTATCTTATTTGACTATTTTGTCGAGTATGAAATCGAGATCAATTTTTGGTTGAATACTTTATATTTTGAATAATGGATAGCCAATTGAGGGGGAGTCAAAGAAAAAGTGTTATGCTCAAAAGATGTGGAAAGAGTTACATCCCAATGAGGAGTGTGAAAACTACCACCACATGGAGGAAAGAGCTACCACCTCGGTCGTCCGAGTACTGTGTGCAGCTACCACATGTATACCAAGCATGGTTGTTCGAGTTGATTAAATAAAATGCTTTTTGGAATACTTGACTCTGTCAAATTCCAAGGTTGGTATAAGGTGGGGATTTTATTGAAAGATGCTCAAAGAGCCACTCCTTACAATAAATTGACTAGATATATTATCTAACTTATCTGGGATTTCAAACATCTATTGATCTTGGTATTTCATTTTCTTTACCAAATTGATGATTTGATAAGGGCATTACTCATAAGATCATGTTAGATGTGATTGAAGTTGTTCAACTTTAAGAGATTTAATTTTTATAAATTTTCGTTTCATTTGTTGGATGTTATTGATAGATTTATCATAATCTATTTCTTGTTGTATGAAACGATGATTTTTATCTAAAGTTGATACACAAAAGTGCTTACATACTTTTTCTAGATTCTCTGAAATTTTTCTGAATTTTTCTGAAGAAAAAGTTTGGAGCCGGTCCGGACTGGACAAACCTATCCGAACCCCGAACGCAGGAAAATCCTGCGGGTAGTCGATCCGGACTGCATTCTTCGGGCAGTCCGGACCGCGGCTAGGGTTTATATGAAACGAAGTGGTTTTTGATTTTATTTCATCACAAGTTTTCGTTTCTAAATCTCCTGAGTTTCTCTCTCTTGAAAGCAAAGATCTTGGAGCCCTCCAAACTCATTCTCTTCAATCCAAAGTAAGTTTTATTGATCAAAATCTCGGTTTTTTTCACGGTTTTACATATTCTTGCTCAAAACGTGAAGAAAATTTCATATCTTTGTCGTTTGTGGAGGGTTTTTGATCAAACTTCTTTTGAAATAAGAACTCTGGGAACATTAGTTTTGATTATATGCTAGGTTTTCTCAGGATAAACGGATTTTTGGCCTTTGATTTCTAAAAATTCGGTTTTAGGGCATATTTTTGAGAATTTTTGAAAATCATGGAATTGATCTTTTTTTAAAATTCTTTTTGCAAAACTATTTTGATTCCTAGTCTTTCTACACGATTATGATTGTTTGGGTACAATTTTTCAAATTTTTGAAAATTAACAATTTTTTCGTGTTCTTGAGTTGGTCTTCACAGAGCAATGGAGTTTTCATGGATCATCTTTTTGCTAGTCGCAATGGTGCACACGAGAGCAACTAATAAATTGAAGAGGGCAAAGAAACCTTTAAAAAAGGGAGAATGTCTTCTTGTTGAAGACTCAGAGACTGAATCTGAAAATGAAAAGGTGAATTGGGACAAATTGATGGACGATGAAACAATGCCTATCAAGTCGATGCAAAAGACTGCTATGGATAAAGGTAAAGCACCAATGACATCATCTATCTCGATGAAAATAAAAAGACTGGCTCGACGGTTTGGACGAGCACGAGGGTTTGAAATTAATGAACCAATAACTCCGGATTCTCCACCCCGTGAGGAACAAGTGTTCGTTAATGCGGATCGTCTAAGGGCGTTTGAGAATCATGAATGCATTGGCGAGAGGCATGTTAATATTGAGGCTCTACGAGACCACTCCCCTGAGTTTGGTGTTTTGATTGAACAAGCAAACCTTCTTCAGGTATGTCGATTCCCAGAAATGCTTGGATATTGTCTGCATCGCGTAAGGACTTTCTATACAAATGCACGGCACCTTCGAGAAAATGAAAACGGTCCGATGGAGTTTTACACGAATATCCAAGGCACAAGGTTTAAAATTACTCCACAATTGATTGGCGAGGTTTTGGGAATGCAAGCCAGCAAGACAGGAGTTAACTACTTGAAAGGAAAGAGTTTGACAAACACGATGTGGCAAATGGTTATAAAGGGAATATGTTTGGAGGGAACTCAATCAACGGAGAAATTTGTCAAATCCAAAGAACTTCGTCTTGAGTACCGGTTCCTAAACTTCATCACATGTTACAATATCCTACCAAATATGCAGACGAAAGTCTTGAGATGGGATCGAATGCTGTTTTTGTATCTCTTAGGACATCCGTCAGAGGCAATGGGATTAAATATCAACATTCCATACATTATTTGGAATAGAATGACAAGATATGTTGAGCATCCTCATACCACGGAAAGAATCCCATTTCCATTGATTATAATGAGGATTTTAAAGAAATTTCAGGTTTATATTAGTTCAACAACTTATCATCACTGTTTGGGCATGATCGATGAGTCCACCATTGTTAAGTCCCTTCATAAGTTGCCTCATGTCACTCCAATTCCTCCATGCGGAACGAAACCCAGTGTCGGCACTTCCGCATCACCATCACAACCAGCACCCGCACCAGCGGATGAAGCATCAGTCTCATCCATCTATAAAGAACAACAATGTTTATCCTTTGAGCAAGAACAGATTACGAAGGAACAGAAGAGAATTTCCAATGAGCTTGAAATCATTACAGCAGCTCAAATCACTTTGACGAAGAAGGTCACGTCAATGAAAAAGTTAATAAAGAAAATGTTCTCGAAGATGGGTTGTACGAGCTCTGAGGACTCTGAGTCCGATGATTGATTCTTACTAATCATTTTTGTTGTGCAGGTTTCTCATTTTTTTTTAGTTAGTTTGGTTCTCAAAGTTTTTGAACTGTTAACCTCTCCTAATTATTTTTGTAATTTTGGCTAAGTTTTGTGACAAAAAGGGGGAGAGAGTTTAGGAGAACTTTGAACAATGCACAATGCTCTGTGATTGACCATACTTGTGTGAAACTAATGCTGAAACTAAGGTAAGTATAACTTCAACTTTTGGGTTTTTATCTTGTGTTTTGATGCATGCCTCAACTAACTATTCGACTAACTATTTGGGCATGTAATATAACTAACAAGTTGCTTGTTGACTAACCTTTCTATGACATTTGGATTTCTATTGCTTAGAAGATATGTCGATTTTTGATTGTGAGTTTCTTACATATCTGAATTTGAAAATGTCATGATGAGTATAAACTCTATCTCTGTGTTTGGTTTTGATTGTTGAAAATTCTTGAGGTTACTAACGTTTTTTTGTGTCAAGAATGATTTCTTTTGCAGAGATTACAGATGTCTAAGTCTAGAGTCTGTTTTAGGAGTTTAACTCATGTATTTATCTTTATTTGGATCTTCAATGTAAATTTTTGTTGTATGGTGATATCAACAAAAATATCTTTTTGAATTTTCTTGAGTGGATTTGTGTTTTGTCACGAAACCGCCAAAGGGGGAGATTGTTACAGAATTTGAGTTGGCGTATTTCGTGAAATTGTTTAAGTCTTGAAGATTGAAGTTTAGAAGCTTGGATCATATACCTCAATCTCAAGAAAGAAGAATTCAAAAGGATCAGGTACGTTTAACTAAATAATTTTGATGATCCGAATACTTCTTATAGTGTAGAAACACTTGGATAAATTTTTAATTGCATAAAAATTAAAAACTGGACATTTTACATGTTCAGAGTCCGGACCGGGCATTACTGTCCGGACCCCGAACATAGGTTTGTTCATGCGCTGTTTCAGTCCGGACCCTGGTAAATTCAGTCCGGACCCCGAACGTGAAATTGTTGAATTTGCATGAACAGTCCGGACCGTGGATTGCAGTCCGGACCCCGAATGTCGTCTTTTCTGGAAAAAGTCTGTTTCGCTGAGACAGTCCGGACCGTCAATTCCAGTCCGGATTGTCGTCCTGTAAAATTTCAGAATTGGTTAGTTTTTGATGCTTATCTTCTTCCAACGGTTTCTAACCTATAAATAGACCCTACGATTCATTTTTTTAGGGTAATCCAAATACGGTCAAAAATAGAAAAATCCACCTATAGAGAAGAAAGAAAATCAATAGATTTAATCCTATGTTTCTTCATCTATATTGATTGATTTGATTCTAGGTTTTCATACTCGGATTTTGAGTAGAATCAAATCAATGAATACTTAGATGGTATTTCCGATCTATTTCTAATCTAAGTATTCGGCGGATCATCACCACCCAAAAACAACGATTTCCCCAAAATCGGCGCGTGGACTCGCGTGGCCTTGTGGATTCAAGGTGCTACCGCTCTCGTGGATTCGGAGCGAGGCACGTTCGTGGATTCGAGACGTGCTACTGGGTGAATCACCGTGGATTCGGTCAGACGTCGTGGATTCGGCGTTGGACGCAGATCGTGGATTCGAGAAGCGTTGCTGAGCGAGCGGACACTACAAGAAAATTTACATATTGTGGCGAAACTAATGGCCACAATAATATACAAATTGGTCACAAAATACTTATTGTGGCCAAATTAGCTTCGCCACAACGTCGCCACAATAGGACTGCTGCAAAAGGTTATTGTGGCCAAAATAATAATTCGCCACAAAAAGCACTATAAATTTGCGGCGATAGAATTCGTCACAAAACTTCTAACCTCCTCTACAAAAGGTTACCATATGGCTACAGATAGTGATTAAAATAATAATTAATATTCTAACATTTTGTAGCCAAAATTACTTTTTGCCACAAAAGACATCATATAATTTATGACCAAATATTAAATTGGCCACAATACGTGGTGTAAATATAGTGGCGAAATTAAGTAGTCGGCCACAAATAATATTAAAAGTATTGTGACAAATTTATTTGATGGCCACACATAATGCCACACATTTTATGGCCAAATATTAAATTGGCCACAAAATATAGTGTAAATATAGTGGCGAAATTAATTAGTCGGCCACAAATAATATTGAAAATATTGTGACAAATTTATTCGATGGCCACACATAATGCCACACATTTTATGGCCAAATATTAAATTGGCCACAAAATATAGTGTAAATATAGTGGCGAAATTAAGTAGTCGGCCACAAATAATGTTGAAAATATTGTGACAAATTTATTCGATGGCCACACATAATGCCACACATTTTATGGCCAAATATAATATTGCCCACAAAATATAGTATAAATATAGTGGCGAAATTAAGTAGTCGGCCACAAATAATGTTGAAAGTATTGTGACAAGTTTATTTGATGGCCGCATATAATGCCACACATTTTATGGCCAAATACAATATTGCCCACAAAATGTAGTGTAAATATAGTGGCGAAATTAAATATAGTGGCCATAAAATTTATTTGACTGGAACAATATTTGGCCACACTATATTTACATCACATTTTGTGGCCAAATATTGTTCCAGTCACTGTAAAGTTTTCAAATTACATATATTGTGGCTATTTATTATTTAGCTACAGAAAACTTGTAGTACTAATTTAAATAAAAAATAAATAAATTTTACATATTATTACTGCACAATAATAGTTGAATACTACTCAATCAGGATTTAAACATAATATCAATCACAATAATCAAGATATGTTAAGCAAAATACAGAAATCAAATATATGTTCAACTGACATAATCAAAATTAGCTAACAGTTAATCCTTTACATTAGAATAAAGATAATAAAAATTCTACGCTAAAAGTACAATGAAATTCTTGAGATGATCCAACTCGGAAATATTGAGCTTCCAAGGTTTAGTCCTGTAGAGTAAAAAAGAATAATGATAAGAATTATGCATATATATTATCTATTTATTTTATCAAAAAAGTAAAATATATTGCTAATTTATACTCCAACTTACCTTTCTTGTCGATGTTGGCTGAATAGGCACAGGCAATCCCATTTGTGAAAGTTGTTCCATCATATTACGTATTTGAGAATTCATCTCGTCACGCATCTGTGCTTGCATTTCAGCAATTCGTGCCTCAGCTTCTTTCTCCTTTTGGCTCATCCGCTCATCCATTTCAGCAATTCGTGCCTCAGCTTCTCTATCCCGTTGGCTCATCCGCTCCTCTACCTCAATTTGAATTCGTGTTGCCATTTCTAGTTCTAGTGCTCTTCTACACTATGGTTTAACTAGTCCCGTTACGGGCTATTAAAAGGCCATTATTAACTACCCAGAGACACAAAAATCCCTAAAGGATAATCTTAATGCCTTAAAAACAGAAAAATGAAAAAAATAGATTGTTTCGACCACCATAACCCACAGCTAAATGTCCTTATCCTGGTGTTAAAGACCCATTTAGAGGCTTCCCAATAGTAATTTCAGTCCAATGAGAATCAGTTGCTGTCGCTAACAGTTGGAAAGTGTGCCTCGATAACTTTTCAACTCCAAAATGCAGCAACTATTAGTTTTTCCAAGTAATTTTTCTCCTGCAGCGCAGAGCTGAAACCCAGCTTCTAGCCCCGTAATACAGAAGATCCCGTTCAGCAGCTGCTGCTAGGATTTGAATAAAAATTTGTTGGTGCTTCTCCAAAGAACTTGCTCTATCCTGCAGCTAACATTCCTATATATATATATATATATATATATATATATATATATATATATATATACACACACACCTTAAATTAAAGGGACCGAACGATTTGCAAGTTTACCCATTATATTTTAAATATAGGAATAACAGCAGAAACATCTAGGTTATAAAGATGTTTTTCACAGCTGTAAGAAGTCCTTTCATAATAACTTTCACGTTTCTACTTGTCCAACTCAAAGGTTTTAAACAAGTAAATAGTTCATAACAACACGTACTCCACAATGGAAAAGAAATATTACTAATCAAAAGGTGCACCCACCAAGCCACAAACTAAGAAACATTAATCCAGTAAAATAAGTGTTAATACTTCTTTCAGTGTTTAAGATATTATTTTATAGAGCTTCCTAAAATAATTTATTTTCTTCATTTGGCAATTTAATTTAAGGCAAAATTAATTGTAATATTTTTGTATCGATCCAAACAAATACATAGAATTGTAATGTCTCAATAATGCAAGTGTTTTTTTATATTGAGAATCATTAAAAAGATGCGTTAAAGCCAAACACCACACTAATAATCCTTGATTCCACTCCTTCTCTATAACCCCAAATATGAGCAACAAGAAAAATTCAAAGAAAGTAATATAAGGAGTTAAAGCTCAGCGGCCGGCCGTGATCATCTGGTTTCCAATTCTATTCAAGTTCCTCATTAATTAAAAAAGGATATTAAATTGTGATGTTGATTTTGGAGGTCTAGTTGTTTAAGTTTTGATGTTTCGTATTTTCTTTTTCCGTTTCTTTCTTTTTACAATAGAGGCAATGAAATTAGGGATCTAGGTGGTTCCGATTTAAAAGAACCCATAGTCTGCAACAGATATTATAAAGACTCCATTTTCTCAAAGTTCCATGACTAAGATCACAGGCAGGAGATTTCTCTTACAGGTTGGTGTGCCCTTTTTGCTCATCACCATTGAGAAAAAGGAGGGGAGGTGTCACGCCCCGGGTGTAGACCAGAACCCGGGCCCGTCTACAGATCCGCCGTGCACACGGTATTTCCCGTTTACACGAGGCGCCAAACCTGCTCGGATATAAGAGATAATAATAAAAGAGCAATGAAAACAGAGCTGAACTAAAATCTAATACATCTCAGACTGAAGCTGGAAATAAAATACAATACATCTGTATAAATGATAGATCAGTCTCTCCCAGCTCACCAAAATAAATACAACCTGCTGGCAAAAGCCAGTCCCAAATGTAAAAGTACAACCGTCTGAGGAAACCTGGGTGCACCAACAGTCCAGCTAACTCGCTCATCCTGCCTCGAGATCTACGTACTCAGCCGTCCTCTCTCCTCGACCCGCCGCTGAAAATCCAGCAGCACTCGCAGAAAACACTGCAAAACAAGGAAGAAGAAAAAGAGGAAAGAAGAATGGGGGTGAGAACTACTAGTAAACCAGTAGCCTACCCTAGTGGGTAAAACCTCAAACTCTGACACACCCACTAGGTCTACCAGAGGCAAAAAGGAAAGAAGAGTGGTAAGAAATGAAACCGCTGCAAAAGGGAAATCTACCACTACTATGCCTCTAAAATACAGTCCTAGACTGGAATAACCGTATGCAACAATAACCAACCGTCCCAGATGAACCCAATCTGTACCGCCCTCATCATCGGGCAAATAAGCCGCGCCGATGTGATAGCAAAATTCCTGCTGCCGCCCTCATCATCGGGCAAATAAGCCGCGCCGATGTGATAGCAAAACTGTCCATAACTGTCTGGCCCCGGCCTCCGGAGGGGATCTCGAGGGGAGCGACCCACACGAGTAAAGCATCACCGGGCAATAACCGCGCCAGTGTGATAAAAGCATCACCGGGCAATAACCGCGCCGGTGTGATAAAAGCAGGATTGGATCACAACTATAAAGCCCCAGTGGAACACAACCCTCCACTAAAAGAAAACTGATTCCCAATCAGATGCAAGAGTAACCATTCGGTCAATCGCCCAATATCCGCGATTGCCGCAATACCCCACAATCCACGACCAGGTCTAACAACCGACCTCCGGTCATCCGCCCAATATCCGCGGTCGCCGAAAAAACCCACAATCACAATCATGTCCCACATCCGACATCTGGTCAACCGCCTACTATCCGCGGTTGCCACAAAACCCTCTAGTCCATAATCATGTCCTATCACCGATGTCCTATAACCGACATCCAGTCAACCGCCCAATATCCGCGGTCGCCGCCAAAACCCATAATCCACAATCCAAGCCCCGGCTACACTATCCCAAACCCCTGCTCAAACCTGAGCAACAAGAACCACCTGACTAACGAAAAGGAGAAAAGAAGCAAACAAGGTTTCTCCTAAGTCAAGTTCCAGCATGAAAGTGTAGCGATAAAAGATGGCCTATCTAGATGTCCATACAAGCATGCATATGTCCTCATGAAAGATAAAGATAGTGTGACAAATAATGGCTCCACATGTGTATCAATCAATAGCTCCGCATAGATATAACCATCATGCTAAATCGTTGTCCAACCACACATGTTTAAAATTCACAATTTTCCCTCACCTAAATCATCCACCTATGCATGTCATCTATCCTCAAGTAATACCACTAATAGGATAAATCATATAGTCCAAAATAAATAATCCAATCCACATGCAAGGTTAAACGCTAACATTCCATCCATACAAACATGTATAAATCCCAACCACTATCAGATATCCACAATAGTAATTTCCATATGATAGGCTCACAATTTTAAATCACTTTAAGCATGCATGTCCAAATAAAGGGATCACTCTAATATTCCTAGAGAGCATGTCAAAATAGAGGTAAACAACAACCACCCACCTGGACACGCGCAGTCCTCAGCTGTAAAACCTCCTCGCTGTCCAATATCCCCTTTTCACGCCAAATGCTCAAACAGGTAAACCGCCGCGATCGCTGTTCACAATTACCCCAAAACATACACACAAATAAGCACACAAGTATCCGCAAACATGCTGTCCAGAATTCAGTCCCAAAGATGCCCTGTTTTTACCTGCGAGAAGTGCCCAGAAAATTCCAAGAAAAATACTCTCACGATCCTCGCGACGAACCCGTCGAAACGAGTACCTGCACGCTCAAATCCGAGTTTCCTACACTGAGAAACAAATCCGGCAATGGAACCACCCCGAAATAAACTGCTCTCAAAAACTGTAGCACTAATTCCTGTAAACAGAGATTTCTCACCTTCTAAAAATATTCCTCGTGATGTGTAGATGCAAAACGACTTTTGAATCACCCCAATCCGATGCCTGTGCGCGAAGATATGGCCGAAATACCATAGTGCTGTCCAAAACTCCGCCCAAGAAAAAGGGTCAAATGGAAGCTCGGGAAACTCCAAGATAAACACGAAATGAGGAGGAGCTCAAAACAAGAAGATCAAAGCCCTACCTGTCGTGAGTCCAACGGCGCAAGAATCGCCTCAATCGGAGGTTGGAGTAAGCCGGGGGAGTCCTCGCACCAAAATGCGACGAAGAAGATCACAAACGAACGAGCGTCGTGCCGCGCCGTAAAAATGCAATCCTCGGGATGCGTGCTGCCGAAAAATCCTGGAATCTGTAGATGGATCCGGCTCTGGGAGATGAAGATTTCTTGTGCAGGTGGCACTGTGAAAATCCGCGCAGAGAAGAAGTTCTTCAGTGCTGAACTCGGCCTATTTATATGCTGGAAGAAACAAATCCAAAAATTCCCAACCTGTCCTTTTTTTCGGGGGCTCCAGATTTTCGGGCGGCTACCGTGTTGGCCCCGGCCCAACACTGTGCGCGCCCGAAAGCCCCTCAGGCCTCCACGTCGCCCACAAAACAGGCAACAGCGGGAGCCACCACTCCCGCTGCGCCGCGTGGCCACCCCCGGGGATCGACACGTGGCGCCCCCAACGCGCGGGAAACCGCGGTCAGCGCCCACGTGCCGCCTGCCAGCGCCGCCTGCCAACCCTGCCGGGCATGCGCCCCGAGGCCACCCGCACCCGTTCGGTGCACCGAGCGCGCTACACCGCACCAACCACCGGCCGCCACGTGTCCGCCCCGGTCCACCGTGCGCCCCGCGCTCTCCGTAGACCGCGCCTCGCGGACCGGCCTACTCCCGAGCCGCCACGCGTCCAGCCCCCGGTGCACGCCCGCCGCGTGGACCGGGCGGCCCGCGCCTCTGCCCGCCGCGCTGCCCGCGGCTGCTCCGCCGCTGCCCGCCGCCGCCGCCGCTGCCCGCCGGCTGCCGGAAACACTGTCCCGGCATGAACAGTGACCGGTTGTCCAAAACATCAAGTAGGTAGTCCATTTTGACCGTTTTCGCGCGCTGAATCCGAATTTGATGTCCATTTTGCCAAATTCCAACTCCAAAATTTGCGGAAGGCATCCGGAAAGGTGTTCCTTGGTCCAAACTTCACGCTGAGTCCATTTTTAATATCCGCTTCGCCCGAAACCACTTCTAAAGATCCGACGGAGTCCACTGATCACCCACGTGATCCATTAAGCCCGAAGTCCGCCACTTGTGTCCAATTGGTGCACAAACACCTCCAACACACAGTACAGGCTCCCCAGATGTCACCAATGACTCTACCACAGCTCTGCAGAGATCCAGGTCATCACATCCTCCCGCACTAAAAGAAAGTTTCGTCCTCGAAACTAAAGTTATTCCTCAATCCGGAATCTCAACCAAATAGAGGGGGTAAATATCCAATCATCCACCACTCAAGCTCCCAAGGCTGTCTAATACCTCCTCCAGAGACGCGATACAACCCTCGGGTCTCTAACTAGAACAAAATAGAGGCAGGCATTCCAGAAAAACCGCACCACCTCATCCAAGTACAGCTGGGCTAACAGCTCGAGCTACCAAGTAGTCTGCATCGGTACTAGCATCCGCTCCTCCCAGGGCCCCGATAATCCAACCACAAGTCCATCGGCACAAAAGCTTGATCCCAATACCTCTGTACTCCCAAGGTATCCAATATAAGTCCCCCAACTGATCACATAGACTCTGATCTCTAATCTTTAAACCGTCGGGGTGTAGAAGCAATTCCCCAACTCTCCGGCATCAACACATAGCCATATGCAGTCGAGAAAACCAGATTACAAATCAACCTTCAAGAAGACCCGGGACCCTTATAGCTGGTAAATCAAATCCTCCATGCTCGACAAGGGTGCTAGCTCCAGATGGTCACTTCATCAAATTCCCGGGGATCCACACAAAGCCGAAGTAAACCAACCATCCACACTCGAATAGCACCGGCGCCCCCAAAGGCGACACACTTGGCTTGACAGAATTTCCAAAACATCGAATCCTGGAGTTGTGTCCTCAACTCCCAAACTAGTGACATGCAAGACCACTCCGATAGGAGAACAGCTGGGAACTCGCAACCAAAGGGGGTATCCCCGAGTCCCAGCGCCGCCGTAGGTCCCTCAACCACACCAGCCAAAAGTCTACTCATCCACTGCGAAACACCCGCCTCGCTCCCGAAGTCAAAACTATAGGGGCGAAGATAACCCTCAAGCAACCCAAGTACAACAACACCTCCGGGCCTGGCTCCCCAAGAAAACTGTCCTCGCGGCATAATCATCCGCCGCGAAAGGAAACCGAACCAGCCAGCCCAACAAGTACCAAAACAACATCCCTCAGCTGAGCCAAGACCATCAGGTCTACCGGTAAAATCCAGGACTCAAGCTGCACCGGGCAGGACCAACAACTCTCCTCCACAAGCTAAGCGCGATCGGGAAAGTAAGCCTCCCGTGCGCGAGGTGACCATCCTGCCCCCTAACCCAAGCAATGAAGCAAGAGCACTACCCACCAAGAAGGGAATTCTCCCGTATCAAGAAGATACGAACCCAAAAGTCTGGAACAACTCAAACCTACCACCACACCGACCGCTGTAACCTATGTGCTCCGACAGTCTCAAAAATCCACTATCCTGGAAAAAAAAATCAGGAATGCCTCCACCGACTGATCTGTCTTCCATCACCCGGCGCCAAGCACCTCAATCAGAACTCGCCTCAGGCGGTAGATCCCAATCCAAAGGAACTACAATACCACGCTCCACACCCGGCGCCTACTCTAATGAGGCGTCCCTAATCCGTACTGGAGGGACCCAATGAGTTAAAAGGTATCCTGGAGCAATCCACTCTCAGACACTCATATCCTATGCGCCCCGTCCCTCTACACATGGAGCGTGCAGTTCAGCAACTGCGTTAACTCTTGACATAAAAGGCTTCCAAGTACTCTCTATCCCCCACCGAACAAGACCCTGTCTCCAAAGGCTCTATACTTAATCCCACGAATCGGAATGACTCATCCGCCAAAACTGGCTCACTCGATCGTCGCAATCCCACAGCTTACCCGCTGTCAACTATCCACCCTGCCTCGGTGCCCCAACACTAAACGTCGGCACGGAGGGGGCTACTCGCTACTCCGACAACTGTGCCCCTGCGCCGATCCGACAACTGTGCCACTGCGCTGATCCGACAATTGTGTCACTGCGCTGATCCGACAACTGTGTCACTGTGCTGATCCGACAACTGTGCCACTGCGCTGATCCGACAACTGTGTCACTGCTCCGCTGATCTGCCTCCAACACACCTACCCTTCGGGTCCGGAGCTCTCAGACTCCAATCTGGGTATCCGGCCCGAAACAACCAGCTCAGACCAACTGCCGCACCAAGGTGCACCCGGGTCAGGGCCCAACGTCGGGGAGACACTGCTCACCACGACAAAACCGCAAATCAGCAAACCCCAAACACTCGACCCAATCTAGCGAAAGTCAAAGACATCCCTCTATTTTTGTAACTTTATGTTGTCTGCAGCCAACATAACTGTCCCACAAAAATAGGATATGTCGATCCCTCTTCAATCACAGGAAGAGTCAAACAAATAAATCACCGACTTTCACAAAGTGTCGCGTCTCTCACGCACTAACATCCTAGGGTCCGCCGAAAAGCCTAGGGTTTCCTAAGTCCCAAATGACCTATCCCTAAGCTGTGATACCACCTAATCTGTCACGCCCCGGGTGTAGACCAGAACCCGGGCCCGTCTACAGATCCGCCGTGCACACGGTATTTCCCGTGTACACGAAGCGCCAAACCTGCTCAGATATAAGAGATAATAATAAAAGAGCAATTAAAACAGAGCTGAACTAAAATCTAATACATCTCAGACTGAAGCTGAAAATAAAATACAATACATCTGTATAAATGATACATCAGTCTCTCCCAACTCACCAAAATAAATACAACCTGCTGGCAAAAGCCAGTCCCAAATGTAAAAGTACAACCGTCTAAGGAAACCTGGGTACACCAACAGTCCAGCTAACTCGCTCATTCTGCCTCGAGATCTACCTACTCAGTCGTCCTCTCTCCTCGACCCGCCGCTGAAAATCCAGCAACACCCGCAGAAGACACTGCAAAACAAGGAAGAAGAAAAAGAGGAAAGAAGAATGGGGGTGAGAACTACTAGTAAACCAGTAGCCTCCCCTAGTGGGTAAAACCTCAAACTCTGACACACCCACTAGGTCTACCAGAGGCAAAAAGGAAAGAAGAGTGGTAAGAAATGAAACCGCTGCAAAAGGGAAATCTACCACTACTATGCCTCTAAAATACAGTCCTAGACTGGAATAACCGTATGCAACAATAACCAACCGTCCCAGATGAACCCAATCTGTATCGCCCTCATCATCGGGCAAATAAGCCGCGCCGATGTGATAGCAAAATTCCTGCTGCCGCCCTCATCATCGGGCAAATAAGCCGCGCCGATGTGATAGAAAAACTGTCCATAACTGTCTGGCCCCGGCCTCCGGAGGGGATCTCGAGGGGAGCGACCCACACGAGTAAAGCATCACCGGGCAATAACCGCGCCGGTGTGATAAAAGCATCACCGGGCAATAACCGCGCCGGTGTGATAAAAGCAGGATTGGATCACAACTATAAAGCCCTAGTGGAACACAACCCTCCACTAAAAGAAAACTGATTCCCAATCAGATGCAAGAGTAACCATCCGATCAATCGCCCAATATCCGCGATTGCCGCAATACCCCACAATCCACGACCAGGTCTAACAACCGACCTCCGGTCAACCGCCCAATATCCGCGGTCGCCGGAAAAACCCACAATCACAATCATGTCTCACATCCGACATCTGGTCAACCGCCTACTATCCGCGGTTGCCACAAAACCCTCTAGTCCATAATCATGACCTATCACCGATGTCCTATAACCGACATCCGGTCAACCGCTCAATATCCGCGGTCGCCGCCAAAACCCGTAATCCACAATCCAGGCCCCGGCTACACTATCCCAAACCCCTGCTCAAACCCGAGCAACAAGAACCACCTGACTAACGGAAAGTTGAAAAGAAGCAAACAAGGTTTCTCCTAAGTCAAGTTCCAGCATGAAAGTGTAGCGATAAAAGATGGCCTATCTAGATGTCCATACAAGCATGCATATGTCCTCATGAAAGATAAAGATAGTGTGACAAATAATGGCTCCACATGTGTATCAATCAATAGCTCCGCATAGATATAACCATCATGCTAAATCGTTGTCCAACCACACATGTTTAAAATTCACAATTTTCCCTCACCTAAATCATCCACCTATGCATGTCATCTATCCTCAAGTAATACCACTAACAGGATAAATCATATAGTCCAAAATAAATAATCCAATCCACATGCAAGGTTAAACGCTAACATTCCATCCATACCAACATGTATAAATCCCAACCACTATCAGATATCCACAATAGTAATTTCCATATGATAGGCTCACAATTTTAAATCACTTTAAGCATGCATGTCCAAATAAAGGGATCACTCTAATATTCCTAGAGAGCATGTCAAAATAGAGGTAAACAACAACCACCCACCTGGACACGCGCAGTCCTCAGCTGTAAAACCTCCTCGCTGTCCAATATCCCATTTTCATGCCAAATGCTCAAACAGGTAAACCGCCGCGATCGCTGTTCACAATTACCCCAAAACATACACACAAATAAGCACACAAGTATCCGCAAACATGCTGTCCAGAATTCAGTCCCAAAGATGCCCTATTTTTACCTGCGAGAAGTGTCCAGAAAATTCCAAGAAAAATACTCTCACAATCCTCGCGACGAACCCGTCGAAACGAGTACCTGCACGCTCAAATCCGAGTTTCCTACACTGAGAAACAAATCCGGCAAGGGAACCACCCCGAAATAAACTGCTCTCAAAAACTGTAGCACTAATTCCTGTAAACAGAGATTTCTCACCTTCTAAAAATATTCAGAAAATTCCAAGAAAATTTGGGAATATTCCTCGTGATGTGTAGATGCAAAACGCCTTTTGAATCACCCCAATCCGATGCCTGTACGCGAAGATATGGCCGAAATACCACAGTGCTGTCCAAAACTCCGCCCAAGAAAAAGGGTCAAATGGAAGCTCGGGAAACTCCACGATAAACTCGAAATGAGGAGGAGCTCAAAACAAGAAGATCAAAGCCCTACCTGTCGTGAGTCCAACGGCGCAAGAATCGCCTCAATCAAATGTCGGAGTAAGCCGGGGGAGTCCTCGCACCAAAATGCGACGAAGAAGATCACAAACGAACGAGCGTCGTGCCGCGCCGTAAAAATGCAAACCTCGGGATGCGTACCGCCAAAAAATCCTGGAATCTGCAGATGGATCCGGCTCTGGGAGATGAAGATTTCTTGTGAAGGTGGCACTGTGAAAATCCACGCAGAGAAGAAGTTCTTCAGTGCTGAACTCGGCCTATTTATATGCTGGAAGAAACAAATCAAAAAATTCCCAACCTGTCCTTTTTTCCGGGCGCTCCGAATTTTCGGGCGGCTACAGTGTTGGGCCCGGCCCAACACTGTGCGCGCCCGAAAGCCCCTCGGGGCTCCACGTCGCCCACAAAACAGGCAACAGCGGGAGCCACCACTCCCGCTGCGCCCCGAGGCCACCCGCACCCGTTCGGTGCACCGAGCGCGCTACACCGCACCAACCACCGGCCGCCACGTGTCCGCCCCGGTCCACCGTGCTCCCCGCGCTCTCCGTAGACCGCGCCCCGCGGACCGGCCCACTCCCGAGCCGCCACGCGTCCAGCCCCCGGTGCACGTCCGTCGCGTGGACCGGGCGGCCCGCGCCTCTGCCCGCCGCGCTGCCCGCGGCTGCTCCGCCGCTGCCCGCCGCCGCCGCCGCTGCCCGTCGGCTGCCGGAAACACTGTTCCGGCATGAACAGTGACCGGTTGTCCAAAACATCAAGTAGGTAGTCCATTTTGACCGTTTTCGCGCGCTGAATCCGAATTTGATGTCCATTTTGCCAAATTCCAACTCCAAAATTTGCGGAAGGCATCCGGAAAGGTGTTCCTTGGTCCAAACTTCACGCTGAGTCCATTTTTAATATCCGCTTCGCCCGAAACCACTTCTAAAGATCCGACGGAGTCCACTGATCACCCACGTGATCCATTAAGCCCGAAGTCCGCCACTTGTGTCCAATTGGTGCACAAACACCTCCAACACACAGTACAGGCTCCCCAGATGTCACCAATGACTCTACCACAGCTCTGCAGAGATCCAGGTCATCACAGGAGGCACAGTGAGCGCATATTTTCTCAACACTAGAAATATAATTAATAATTTTGCCATACTTTTATACAATTATTATACATTAATATATGTCCACTGAAGGAATAAATGAATTAATCACCAACTTAAGGTTCAAGAGATTTGCTGCATTGGTCATTCAACCCTCGGATGCCCAATGAGAAACTTGCACCCTTTTTAGCAAAATTTTGAAGCAAATGTAGGCATCATATAATAAGATTAGTAATTAATTAAGTAATCGCTTACTAAGAAAAATGCTTCATGGATCATGTTCAGTAACCATGTGAAAATCAGTCATTAAAAGAAGCCTAAGATTATTTCAAAGTTGCCTATTGAAAAGAAATCTCGCCCATTTAAAAATATCAGAAAAGCTAGCATAACGATAAATAAGAACTACAGAATGACCAGTGCGGAAGTGAGTGAATGCGGGGGTCTCCAAACACTGCAGGGTTGAGGATAATCAAATTTATGCAGTTCCACACCCACAAGTAGAGGGAATTGTTTTGGAATTCAAACATACGAGTTCCGAGTAATCATGAAGAAAGAAAACCTCTATAACAAGACAATTCCATTATTTATCAGAATTTCAAAGTGTAAAAGACCATCAAAGACAGAAAGGCATTATGACTACAAATGCTAACACTCCCGCTGTAATACGCATGCACACTAAGGCCACAAAGCTCAGTTTTGAGCTTCCAGATTAAACTCAACTGTTTCAATCAACAATTTATCTATTTCCTCAGAAACAGTACTGAAGTTTAGCGGCGGCTTAAAAGTTTTGGGAGCTTATATACATACATATATATATATATATATATATATATATATATATATATATATATATATATATATATATATATATATATATATATATATATATATATATATATATATATATTCAAGTTTTCTACAGCTTTAGACAGTTTCAACTAATCTCAGACAATATAATTTATAACAATTAGGCAAAGATGCATCTGCAGTAAATGCAGATGCCTATCTTTCATTAAGAAAAGTGGTACCAATAGTAAGATAAGCCAGCATTTCCTTCCAAAAGCAGCTTCCAAAGAAAAAGAATAAAGCATAAAAAAAAAAGGAAAACCATAACCACAATAACTAACAAGTTCACAGATGGCAAATTCTGATAGAACTCTTTTAACTTGAAAGATTTAATGAGGTAGTTGCAACTAATATTGTTCCAGTACACATACCTACCATATGATTGCACACAAAAATGGAAACTAAATATAATGCAAGAGTACGTGAAACAATAAACTACAAGAACAAGCATATAGAAGCAGCAACTCAAAGGCGTGCATGAAGAGATACCTCTTTGAGCGAATGTCCCAGGCTGAACCACAACACCAAACTCATTCCACGATGGCCGCACGGGCTCTACCCCGAAAGCTTGCGCATAGGTCTCATCGAACTCCTCATAGACAGCTTTCCTAAAAGCCATCAGCATCGCAATGTTCCTAATAAAGCTTACATCTCGATCGGCCGGGGTCCTCGGCGCCAGCGCCAATTCATGAACAAAGAAAACAATATCTTCGGGGTTGAAGCTACTCCTGGCGCTATCGATCTGCCTTTGAGAGTAAATTCCATTAGGCTCATAGCCGGCCATGTCCACGAATACGTAGCCAGGGGTTCCGGTGGGCCGGAAATTGTTGGGGTTCCGGCAGCAGCAGGTGACGGAGAGAGCGGCACGCCGGCTCGCCTCGTCGACTGCTTCTTCCACGGCCTTCTGGAAGTTTCTGGAAGCCGTCTGGTGCGACTTCTCTAGGAAGTGGGGGCCGAAGGGGATGAGCTCGGTGGGCTCGAACCAGCCGTAGCTGCTATCGCCAAAGAAGGCGACGAGAACGTGGCCCTCCCGCCTCGTCCGGTGAACAGCCGGCGAGGCGAACGCCTCGTTGAAGATGTGGCCGGGCAACCACGGATGAGACTTCACCTTCCCCCACACCATGTCGCCGACCCGGATCCCCTGCATCCACTCCTTACCATCTGGGGCCTCCAAAACCCTAGTGACGTAAGAAACCAAGGAGGCCTCGGGAATCCCAGATTCGAGAGGAGACCTAGCTTCCGACCGCTCGAATCCGGCGTCGGGGCTCTTCAATTCGGAAACCCCAGCTTCGTCTACCTCCATCTCGGCACCCGACGCACCGCTCGGCTTGTCGGAGTCGCCGAGATCGATCGGAACCATGGCTTCCGCCGACGCCCCATCGTCGCCGACCTTAGGGGCATGGTGAGGGTTCTCGATCCCGAAGGAGATGCCCGACGCAGCGGTGGTGGAGGAGGCGGCGGAGGGGTCTCGCGGGATCTCACACTCGTTCATGAGGGAGATCATGGCGAAGGCAGCATGGGAATCGCCGAAACCCTAGAAATCGAGAGCAAGGACGAAACCCTAGCCCTAGAGGGGAGAGAGAAATGGGGAAAGGGGGAAACGGAGGCGGCGGAACTCGACGAAACCTATAGCGATTTTTGTTTGTCGCAGTCGATCCCTATAATTTTAAAATCCATAAAATACTATAGTTTAAACAGTTTGGCACGCTTTACGACATTTTAGGTTCGTTAAACGTAAATTTCATCGGCGCCACTGCGCTCAGAACGATGAAGCAATTGAAATCGACTACCTGGACCGTTAGCTTCGGACCCGAGACAGTCGATCGACCGACGTTGGCCGGCCGGGGATTTAAATCAGGATTACTATTCAAAACTTAAGTTGTGGGCCCCACTTCACTCTTCGCTGATTTCGAGAAAATTCGACCGTCAGATCGAAAATTGGTTTACACCATCTTTTATCAATTCGATGAGACGGTCGCACTAGTGATTTCAGATTATCGAGATCAGATTCGGATCTGTAAGTCGGGGGACCGTGTCCCGAAAACTGTGCAATTTGCACACCGATACACAAACACTTAGGTTTCTTTTGCATTTAAATTTCACGAGTCTTACATTAAGTGGCACGGATTTCGGAGCATAAAATATAGGGGTCTCTATGCAATTTTTCGTATTTTTCACTGTTTTTCATGTTTTTTGAGGCATTCAAGTTGCCAAACGGAAAAATGAACTTCGTCATGACGTCCGGCTCGACGAAACCTATCAGGTAGCGATTTTTGTTCGTCAACTAAAAATCCAGACAAATCACAGATCCATAAAATACTGTGATATTTACAGTTCAGCATGCTTTTCGAGGCTCTAGGGTCGTCAAATGTAGATTCCGTCTGCGCCATTGCGATCGGATCGACGAAACCGTTAGAATCGACTATTTGGATCGTCGAAATCGGATTCCGAACGGTCGATTGGGTCAACGTTGGCCGAAAAACAATTAACTTATAGGGTCACTATTCACTTAAGTCTTCCACGGCACAACTTTACAAATTAATACTTATTGTTAAATGTGTGGAAACAAAATTTGCCACAATAATTACTTATTGTTATTGTGGCCAAAATTTATTGTTGGCCGCAAATACTGCATCGAATTAGTGACGATCCCTACCGTAGGTATACGAAAATTCTGACAGTTAATTATTATTGTTTTAGTGGCCCAACGTTATCGATGATGACAAATGGTGAATTGAAAAGTAAATATGTGGCGATAATATTTGTCACAATTATTTCTTACTATTATTGTGGCCAAAATCTAGTGATGGCCGCAAATACTGTATCGAATTAGTGACGATCATTAAAACACCCCTACCGTAGGTATACGAAAATTCTGATTAAGATTAATAGTGAAGACAAGTTGAAAATAGCCACGAAAATTTTAATAAATGTGTGGCCATACAAATTCGCCACAGTTAATTATTATTGTTTTAGTGGCCCAACGTTATCGATGGTGACAAATGGTGAATTAAAAAGTAAATATTTGGCGATAATATTTGTCACAATTATTTCTTACTATTATTGTGGCCAAAATCTAGTGATGGCCGCAAATACTGCATCGAATTAGTGACGATCATTAAAACACCTCTACCGTAGGTATACGAAAATTCTGATTAAGATTAATAGTGAAGACAAGTTGAAAATAGCCACGAAAATCTTAATAAATGTATGGCCATACAAATTCGCCACAGTTAATTATTATTATTTTAGTGGCCCAACGTTATCGATGGTGACAAATGGTGAATTGAAAAGTAAATATGTGGCGATAATATTTATCACAATTATTTCTTACTATTATTGTGGCCAAAATCTAGTGATGGCCGCAAATACTGTATCGAATTAGTGACGATCATTAAAACACCCCTACCGTAGGTATACGAAAATTCTGATTAAGATTAATAGTGAAGAAAAGTTGAAAATAGCCACAAAAATCTTAATAAATGTGTGGCCATACAAATTCGCCACAGTTAATTATTATTATTTTAGTGGCCCAACGTTATCGATGGTGACAAATGGTGAATTAAAAAGTAAATATGTGGCGATAATATTGGTCACAATTATTTCTTACTATTATTGTGGCCAAAATCTAGCGATGGCCGCAAATACTGCATCGAATTAGCGGCGCTCATTACTAAATTCCTACGGTATGTATATGAAAATTTGAGTTAAGATTAATAGTGAGGAAACGTTGAAAATAGCCACAAAAAAGGTTAATATAGTAGAGTTCATTAATTCGCCACAAAATATTGGCCACAAAAGATCTATTTTCTTGTAGTAAAGATCAACTAGGAGCGTATGGAAAAAGGTTGAGTCGTCTGTGAGTACCGTATATCACCTTTGTACGTGTTATAATTCTAGTGGATTTCACCGTGTTATCGGTCCCGTGGTTTTTTTCTCCGGTTTGGAGTTTTCCACGTAAAAATCTTGCGTGTTATTTTTATTTCCGCATTGGGTTTTATTGCGCAACGATTTTTGAGTGTTTAAACGTTTACACCTATTCACCCCCCTCTAGGTGTTTTTTCCCCTATTTAGATCCATATTATACATAACCCAACAATCACAATACAAAACCGAATGTTGCTTTGATACTTACCTTTCATAGTTCAAAGTTCATAGTTCTCATACCATTGTTCCAATTGTTCTTATATCTCTCCCCCTTTTTGTCACTAAAGTTCCCAAAATTACAAAAATAATAAGGAGAGGTTAAAAGCTCAAAAACTTTGAGAACTAAACTAAAAAAAAATGAGAAACCTGCAAAACAAACATAAGAGTTAGAACAGCAAAATAAGGATTATTCAGAATCCTCAGAACTCGTACAGTTCAATTTGTTCAAAATCCCTTTAAGCATTCTTGATATTTTGGAACAATTCCTTTTCATCTCGCGAAGGTCAGCAGACATTATTTCTTATTCTTCAGACATTTTCCTCTGTTCTCGTTGGATATATAATATTCCAGCTTCTGTGGAGTTTGTCCTGGAGGTAGAAGGAAATTGTGTGGATGCTGACGGTGCATTTTGACCTTCATTCC
This sequence comes from Tillandsia leiboldiana, assembly GCA_029204045.2. NCBI lineage: Eukaryota > Viridiplantae > Streptophyta > Magnoliopsida > Poales > Bromeliaceae > Tillandsia > Tillandsia leiboldiana. Next base: position 44,729,448 of record CM055060.1, on the reverse strand, counting down.
ATGGATGTTCTCTAGGCAGAGAGTGTGCTCTAGCGAGGGGTTCATTAATCTGAATTCCAGTGCCCCTCGAATTCTTTCGCCTAGAGTACTGCTTTGTTGTTGAAGAAGACTTCATCAGCTTTTTGTTCTTTAAATAGAACCTATCTTCGTCATCAACAGCTTGTTGTACTTCTTTACAAAATGTGTTCCAATCCTCTTCATCTTCTGATTCTGGCTCAGTTTGAGGAACATTCTATGTTTCTTCTTGATTTGTTCCATCTTTTTTCCTTTTTAACAGATGCTCGAGTCCCGACTAACGCTACAATGAGCATAATAATCCAAGCAAAAACCATCCTTGCTAGTGCGTTAGTCAAGAGCAACCTGTGAGCAAGAACTCAAGAACACGAAAAATTGTTTATTTTCAAAAATTTGAAAATATGTACCTAAACAATCATCATCGTGTAGAGAGACTAGGAATCAAATTAGTTTTGCAAAAAGAATTTTAAAAATAGATCAATCCCATGATTTTCAAAAATTCCTATTATATGCCTTACAACCGAATTTTCAGAAATCGAAGCCTAAAAATTCGTTAATCAAGAGAGTACCTAGCATATAATCAAAACTAATCTACCCAGAGTTCTTATTTCAAAAGAAATTTGACCAAAAACCAATCTCAAACGAAAAAGTTAACAGATTTCCATCACGTTTTGAGCAAAATAGTGAAAAACTGTGAAAAACCGAGTTTTTGATCAAAAAAACTTACTTGGAATCGAAGAACCTGAGTTGAAAAGGCTCCAAATCAGTTGATTTCTAGAGAGAGAAGCTCTGGAGACTTTGGAACAAAAGATTGTAGAAAAAAGAAATCAAAACCCTTTTGTTCTATATAAAACCCTAGCCGCGGTCCGGATCGGATCGTGAATCCAGTCCGGATCGGCTACCCACAGGAAATTCCTGCATTCGGGATTCGGATCGGATTGTCCTGTCCGGATCGGCTCCAAACTTTTTCTTCAGAAAAATTCCAAAAAATTCTAGAAAATCCAGAAAAAGAATGTAAGCACTTATGCATGTCAACTTTAAATGAAAATCATCGTTTCACGTCAAGAGAAATAGATTATGCTAAATCTATCATTAATATCCAAATAATGAAATAGAAATTTATAAAAATTAAATCCCTTAAAGTTGAACAAGTTCAATTCCATCTAACACGATCTTATGAGTAATGCCTTTATCAAATCATCAATTTGGTAAAGAAAATGAAATACCAAGATCAATAGATGTTTGAAATCCCAGATAAGTTAGATAATATATCTAGTCAAATTATTGTAAGGAGTGGCTCTTTGAGCATCTTTCAATAAAATCCCCACCTTATACCAACCTTGGAATTTGACAGAGTCAAGTATTCCAAAAAGCATTTTATCTAATCAATTTGAAAAACTATGCTTGGTATACATGTGGTAGCTGCACACAGTACTCGGACGACCGAGGTGGTAGCTCTTTCCTCCATGTGGTGGTAGTTTTCACACTCCTCATTGGGATGTAACTCTTTCCACATCTTTTGAGCATAACAATTTTCATTTACTCCCCCTCAAATGGCTATTAATTATTTAAAATATAAAGTATTCAACCAAAAATTGATCTCAATTTCATACTCGACTCAGTTGTCAAATAAGATAAAAACTAAACCAAGAGATCATTTGAGAGAGAAATTGACTTTGATCAAAACAAAGATGATTTAATTGACATAAATGATCATTGCATCAAATGAATTATTATGATATCCAAAGCATAATAAATTTCTAAATAAATGAAAGGATGCAATTAAAGTCAATAATACTAATGCTCAATTAATGTTCTATGACTAAGCATAGATAATGAACAAAAACACAAAAACAAAACCTAACCTAAGCAATGATTTCAAAAAGGAATTATTTCAAGGAAAGCATTCCAATTGCCTTACGCAAATGAATAAATCATTTTTGATCCAAAGGTTTTGTTAAGATGTCAGTTAATTGATCTTCAGTTGAAATGTATGAAAGTTGAAGAATATTTGATTCAACTAGCTCTCTTAAAAAATGATATCTAAGTTCAATATGTTTTGTTCTTGAGTGCAACACAGGGTTTTTAGAAATGTTTATAGCACTTGTGTTGTCACAAAGAATCGTTACCGAAGTTGCTGAAATCCGGAAGTCGCTCAACACACTTTTCATCCAAATTAGTTGGGTTGAACAACTACCTGCTGAAATATATTCCGCTTCGGCAGTCGAGAGTGCAATGCAGTTTTGCTTTTTACTATGCCATGCAACAAGGCAATGGCCAAGATAAAAACATGCACCACTCGTACTTTTCCGATCATCCACAGATCCTGCCCAATCGGCATCTGAATATCCTATAATGTCAAGTGTTGTTCCCATAGGATACCAAATTCCGAAATTCAAAGTTCCTTTGATGTACCGGATGATCCTTTTAACCGCTTTCAGGTGAACCTCCTTTGGTGCTGATTGATATCTCGCGCAAATCCCAACACTAAAGGATATATCCGGGCGACTAGCCGTGAGATAGAGTAGACTTCCTATCATGCTGCGATAAAGCTTCTCGTCTACACTCTCACTAAGAGATTCACTTCCTAATCCCTTATTGCTAGTTCCTATAGGAGTCAGAAAATCTTTAGAGTTTTCTAAATCGAATTTCTTCACCAACTCCCTTGCATACTTGGATTGACACAAATGGATGCCATCATCATTTTGTTTCACTTGCAATCAAAGAAAGTATGTCAGTTCGCCCATCATTGACATCTCAAATTCGCTTTCCATGGTTTCAGCGAATTTAGAAGCATCATTGTCTCTAGTTGCACCAAATACAATGTCATCGACATAGATTTATGCCACAATGAAATTATCCTGATAATGCTTCACAAAGAGAGTCCGGTCAGCTCCCCCTCGAGTATAGCCCTTTTCTAATAGGTGCTTTGTCAACCTTTCGTACCACGCTCGCGGTGCTTGTTTTAGACCGTAAAGAGCCTTTTTCAAACGAAAAACATGGTTAGGTTGTTTACAGTCTACAAAACCTTTCGGTTGAGCCACATAAACTTCCTCGTTTAAAAACCTATTTAAAAATGCGCTCTTAACATCCATTTGAAAGAGTTTGATGTTAAAATGACAAGCAATAGCGAATAAAATACGAATTGACTCGAGTCTAGCTACCGGGGCGAAAGTTTCATCAAAGTCTATACCTTCAATTTGAGAGTAGCCCTGAGCAACTAGGCGTGCTTTGTTCCTGATGATGGTACCATCCTCGTTTTTCTTATTCTTGAAAATCCATTTAGTACCAATCACGTTGTGTTGCTTCGGAGGCTTCGTTAATTCCCAGACTTTGTTTCGTTCGAACTGATGGAGCTATTCCTGCATTGCTTCAATCCAGTAGTCATCCTGAAGACCTTCATCGATGTTCTTTGGTTCTATCATGGAGACGTAGCATGCGACTCCACAAACCAACTGTCTCCGTATTCTGACTCCTTCTTGTGGGTCTCCAATAATATTAGATTCCGGATGATCCTTGGAGATGCGTAACGTTTGCGGTAAAGGAGTAGTCGGAGGTACATGTGATAATTCCTGCACATTAGATAAACTTGGAGAACCATTAGATGCATCAACTTTATTGAAAGAGTTATTACGAGAAGATGCATTTACAGGAGTATCATCATCTAGAGACATATCAAGGGTAAATTTATCAGATGCAAAATGGAAAGCTTCATCTACTTTAACATTTATAGATTCTATCATCGTTTTAGATTCCAAGTTAAATACCCGATATGCTCTACTATTTGTAGAATAACCCATGAAAATCCCTTCGTCACTTCGAGAGTCAAATTTTCCAAGATTTTCGCGGTCACGTAAAATATAACAACGACTCCCAAAGATACGAAAATATTTGATATTAGGTTTTCTACAAAACCACAGCTCATATGGTGTATTTAAAGTTCCCGGGCGCAAATACACTCGATTAATTACATAGACGGCGGTGTTCACAGCTTCAGCCCAAAAATATAACGGTAAATTCCGGCTATGAAGCATCACACGCGCCATCTCTTGAACAACCCTTTTTTGCGCTCAACTACACCATTCTGCTGAGGTGTACAGGGTGCTGAGAATTCATGTTTTATGCCATTGGAAGTGCAAAAATCAATGAATTTAGAATTAATGAATTCTCCACCTCTATCACTTCGAATACGAACGATCTTTTCATTTCTTTCAATCATAATACGATGACAAATCTCATGAAAAGAGTCGAAAGTATCCGCTTTCTCTTTTAAAAAAGTTACCCATGAATACCTAGAGAAATCATCAACCAAAAAAAAAATATACCATTTACCTCCCAAGGATGGTTGACGAGTCGGCCCCATTAAATTCATGTGCAGTAATTCCAAGGGCCGATTGGTACCAACGTGGTTCAAGTTCTTGTGTGCAACCCTTGATTGTTTTCCCTTTTGACAACCACCACACACAATGTTTTCTTTAAATAAAAGTTTAGGAACCCCCTTAACCACGTCTTTATTTGAAATCCTTGCTAGTTCTTTAAAATTAATGTGACCTAGTCTTTCATGCCAAAGACTTTCATTATTCAAAGAAACTAGGTTACATTTTTCAGAAATTTTGTTTGAAACAACATAGCAATTATTTTGAGATCTAACCCCTTTAAAAAAGAATACATGGTCCTTATCAGTTACAATACATTCTACTGAAGAAAAATTAACTGAGAAACCATTGTCACAGAGTTGACTTATACTAATGAGGTTAGTCTTTAGGCCTTCAACAAATAAAACATTGTTCAAAACCGGGCCTTCTGGAATAGCGATTGTTCCCTTTCCAACAATTTTGGAAGAACGACCGTCTCCGAAAACAACATGTCCTCCGGAGATTTTCTCTAAATTTTGAAAGCAGTTTTTGTCACCGGTCATGTGACGGGAACATCCACTATCCAGATACCAAGACGTATTGTCATAAGCGTGTAAAGAAGTATGAACAACAAGACAAGGGAAGATTTCACCTTTGCGTACCCAAACCTTTTGAGTTTTGGAGTACGTCGGCAATGATTGTGAAGTTGATACCTTTGGTGAAAGCGTCTTGAAAGATTCATCACTTTTCCTTGATGTCGTCGTCTTATTTGATGTACTACCAATATTCTTTCCTTTTGAAAGATCCTTCTTTGATTTCCGGGGAGTGAACTTTTTGGTAGTTGTTGCAAGATGTGCTTAATTTGATCTTTGCGCTCCATTCTTGCAATTTATTCTTATGTGCCTTGCATAACCACAACGAAAACATACCTTTGTTCTTGACGATCCCGAAGAGGATGAGGTAGGGTTGTTGTCGTTGTATGCTGTCACGCCCCGAGTCCAAAAACTAGTGTATAATAATTTTTTTTTTTTTTTTTTTTTAAATCAGAGTTGCAAAAACAACCAGGGCAATGACAGACCGCCACATATATAGAAGAGTCCCAATCCCCAATGGAATTGAGCCTTTTCTATATATGCACGGCTAGCTTGGCAACAATCATCAGAGTACTAACTACGTACAACTACAAGCAAAAGTTATAATTAACTTTACAATTATTTACATCTGAATTACAACTTTTTCCTTTAACATCAAATAATACATGAACTTTCGGCTGTCCAGGGTCAACATCTAACACGGAATCTCACCAACACGTCCCGACATCCCAGCACCCGCTCGGCCTGAAAAACAGTCACCCGAGGGTGTGAGATACACCGGAGTGTATCCCAGTGGGCACGACGAGCCGAGAAATAGCAGATCGTACCTACTGGTATACAATGCTAGAGGATAGTAATAGATCAGGGGTTAGGGTAAAGCAGATATATAACTGGTGCTGTAAAGAAGGCAAAACTCATAATCTGGGTACAAGCATAGGAGATAATTTTAGCAGAATTTAAAACATGTATCAGGATAATCAACACATCAAGGAGTTAGGACAATCAGCAAGATAACAATGAAACTATAATCAAAGGCATCACATGGAATCATATATAGGTAGATAACTAGAAGCCAGATCAAAGAATCAAAGAATCATGTTAAAGCAACTTAACAACACATGCATCAAATAGATGAAAACGCAAAGACCCAATCACAAGCTACCATATTGGCCTTCACAAGACCTCAGGCAAGGCTGCCCACTTGGCACCACCTGGTTGACATTCCCCAAACTAGGGTCACGGGTTGCCTCAGCTAACCACTTTACCGGTAAAGTACACCGCTAGGGGGGATCAGTCCGCTGGTGTACGTGAAGAACAACGGTGCGGGCGAATCATGTGCAAATGCTCAAACTGGCGGTCCACTGACCGGGTAATCGGCAACAAGCCGGGAAATCCCCACTGGGATGCAATAACCAAATCAACTGAATCTCAACTCATATGCAAGACCAAGGCAAATCTCAACTCAGCATAAGCTCAACCGAAAAACTCAACTCAATCATGCAGACCAACCAAATAATACAAAACTTAAACACATATTTCTAAGAAAACTGTTTTGAAAAGTCCACACCCCGAAGAGCATTGCCCTCGTCCTATCAAACAAGAACAGACTCAGGCGACACTACGAAGCTTGGGTTTCCAAACCTCGCAGAGCAATTGCCTTTGTCCTATCAAACAAGAACAGACTCCGGCGACCCTACGAAGCTCGGTAAAAACATCAGTTAAACAAATCTATGTGCTCAGCAGTGTATCATTTGATCAACAGGACAAACAGGCTTACTCATCAACCATGGAAATGTTCCAAGATAAGATATAAATACCAGAGGCACTAAGAATAATCATGTAAGGTAGAATAGAAGTGATAACAGGCGTAGCTCAACTATCAGATGACCAAACAGGCATGGCAATATGTAGAGCAATAATATAACCACTGGAAACAACTAATCAGCAGATATGGTAAAGATCACTAAAGAAGATCATAATCAGGCATAAAGCAGGTATGACGTAGCAAATAACTGAATCAAAGGAAGGCAGGCTCAAGCATTGGTAGATCAATATAATAATCAAGCATAGGAGTGCAACTACGAAATGGCCAATCAGTCAAAGCAACTAACAGTAATATATATTGTAACCAAAGGCAGACAGGCTCAAGATAAACTAGGTTACCAAAAACAGGAGTCCAACCAATACCGTACACCGAGGGCCGAACTGATAAAGCCCGGACCGAAGATAACCCACCTGATATAACGCAGGCGGCCAAACTGAACCAACTGTACGCTCAGCACACCAGATGCTACCGAATAACCCTGAATGTGAATTAAGGTTCAGGAATCAACTTACTAACCAGTAAATGATGTGACTTTTGCATCTAGACCCCTAGGGCTTTTAAATTTTCACTTTTAGTGCCAGTTTGGGCACTGTTTTCGCTCGTTCTTTCAACCGGAGATTCATTTTTACGAGCCGTCACCTTCAGTAGGTGACACACGACTTGCTGAACACCGTGCTCACCCTATTGCAGCAGCACGGAACCCGAGGAAAACTTCGGGCCATAATATACTTCTCTAACCTAGCCTAAATGCATTTTTGTTTCTTTGGCTCAACGAAACTCAAATCCGACGCGAGCATCGCGTCCAGTGACCCCAAATTAGCCAGGAGCTCACTGTCGCGGCTTTGCAAACAGCCGGGAACTTAGTTTTGTTCCAACATTACAGAAAAAGGTTGATTTCTCTATAACTTTTGATCCGATTGTCAAACAGACAAACTTTGTATATGAAAGTGTCTCTGGACAGTGCCAATACCCTAGGGCTCACCCTAGTTTCAGTCCAAAATCGATGGATCAACTAGATCCGAGTTCCGTACTCTCTAACAGTTCGACAAAGCCCCACAACACATCCACACAGATCCCATTTGATCTGAAGTGAGCACTGAGCTCAGGGGATGTTTCTGAACAATTTTCATATTAAATGTTTTGTCCAATTCCATTTCAAAATTCATTGTGGCATTCTAACAAACACTAGGTGTGCACAATACCTATACACTTACACAAGCAAAGTTTAAACTTGATTCTCTGCACACAGGGCACCAGAGGCAATATATTCTGGATCAAGTTGTTTTACTAAGTTCAAGGAGCATTCCCCCTCAACCTGGAGCAGCCTGGAAGCCCTCGGTTGAGCTTGGCTCGAGGAAGAAGATGAGCCCTGTGCATGGAAAATCGTGACCACCCATCCAGAAGCTCTGGGACCAAACCTCTTGCACCAACAGGTGCTTCTCATCTCACTGAAATTTTCCTTACCTGAGCCCGGCGACAGAGCACGGCGGCGGCGCGGCTGGAGCAAAGCTCCATTTCAAGCTTTCTTCAACAATGGCAACTTTGCTATTGTCCGCTTTAAGGTGCAAAGAACAGCACCACAAGCTTTCTAGCAAGCTTTTGAGAAGCTCTGGCCATGTCCCTGTCGTCGGAGATCGCCGGACGGCCGGCCGCCATTAACGGCCTCAAACTCGGGTCAACCATGGCACCCGAGCTTTCGGTGTGCATGGTCGCCATGCAAGGGCATGGTTGGAATCCTCCAAGTCCCAGAAACACTTCTGGGTAGGTGGACGGCGTCAGGGAAGCCCGCCGGCGCCGGAAAAGAAGGTTCGGCCGAAAGGGGTCATCTTCCCCAAACTAGGGCACTTCCGCACCACCTCCACACAGCACCAAAACACTCCAAATTTGAAGGGAAGAAAGAACAGGTCAAGAGGAAGAAGACCATCATTTTACTTCTCATTAAAAATTTCCGGAAGCAAAGAAACCTCGGGGCGGAGCTCCAGCGGTGCAACTTGGCCGCCGGCCAACCGGAGCTTTTCCCATTTCATGGGTGGTCTGGAAATAATCCTTAGGCTATAGGGAAGATACTTCCAAAGGTCTTGGGTCCGAAAAACCGTTGGATCAATAGGACTCACCTCGCCGGAGTTGGAGAAGATGAGGAAGAAGCCGGTTCTCTCCACGGCCACGCGCAGCCTCCAGCAAGCTCGGGTTTGCTCACCTGGAAGCAGAAGAACTCCCAGAAGTCCAGGAACCCTAGTTGGAGCAACTTCTCTCCAATCCTCAAATTTATCTCTCTAAGGAATGGTATCTCTAGGCTGTCTAGCAATTCGGGCCGGGTATGGGAAGTGCAGAAGGTCTGGATAACGCCTAGAATTCCTTCTTGACTCCTCGTGAACGTCCATAAGGAGACCAACAGCCAACCTTCTCTTAAATGCAAAGATTCTATTGCAATTATGGTTTAAGCACCTTAATTTTTGGTACATAAAATATAAACACTTTTGCAAAAATACCCCCTTTTTCGGTGCATTTCACGCATTTCGAGAAAATCCGCTCATCGAAATGCAAATCGAACTTCGCCACGACGTCCGGCTCGTCGAGACATGTCAAGTAGCCTATATGTTTGCTTAGTTTGGCGCTCGTATAAAATCTCGGGCCATCTAATTCGACATATTACAGTCTGACGCACGCACTTCGATGCACCCGGATCGCCAAACGCGAAAACCGTCAGTGCCATTGCGCTCAGAACGTCGAAAATAGCTAGGATCCATTACTCATACCTCTAGGTTAAAACTCTAGATAGTGGTTCGGCCATTAGTGAAAGCGAGGGATTAAAAACCGAGGGTTACTATTCACTTTAAGTCGCGGGGCCCGCTTTTTGATTTCTGATTTCTGGAAGATCCGACCGTCGGATCGAAAACATATGAATATGAAACTTCTATGTTTCGACGAGACGATCGAAAAGGTGATCTCAGATTTTCCAGATCAGACCCCGATCAAAAGTCGATATTTTAGGGCCACTGTTGCACTACTATCTACCAATTTTTGCTATTTAAATAATTCTGGAATTTATTTAAATCTGAATTCTGGATTTTAAAATCATGGTTACTACATCACTCACCACTTTAAGAAGTTTCGTCCCCGAAACTTAAACTTAACTAATCCACTATTACGCCTCTAACAGGTTCACAGTAGTGACAATCAGTCACAAAATATTGACAACTCTCAGATTACTCATTTAGACCCAATCTGAATATTCCCCTTTTACAGGGCAGAGTATTTCTCGGTTCTTTCGGAAGTACGTTGTCGGCCGCCAACGTGCTTACCAAAAGAAAGGCGAAATACCATAGATCTGTCGCCAACCACTAGTTGGGGACACAACTCACATCTGAAGGTACATTACATACCTCCCTACATAGTCACTATGCCAAAACCCAGCGCTCTCTCGTGAACACAAGTCATCCTAGGGTTCGTTCCTAACCAAACCTAGGCATCGTATTCCTATTGCTCTGATACCATCTAATCTGTCACGCCCCGAGTCCAAAAACTAGTGTATAATAATTTTTTTTTTTTTTTTTTTTTTTTAAATCAGAGTTGCAAAAACAACCAGGGCAATGACAGACCGCCACATATATAGAAGAGTCCCAATCCCCAATGGAATTGAGCCTTTTCTATATATGCACGGCTAGCTTGGCAACAATCATCAGAGTACTAACTACGTACAACTACAAGCAAAAGTTATAATTAACTTTACAATTATTTACATCTGAATTACAACTTTTTCCTTTAACATCAAATAATACATGAACTTTCGGCTGTCCAGGGTCAACATCTAACACGGAATCTCACCAACACGTCCCGACATCCCAGCACCCGCTCGGCCTGAAAAACAGTCACCCGAGGGTGTGAGATACACCGGAGTGTATCCCAGTGGGCACGACGAGCCGAGAAATAGCAGATCGTACCTACTGGTATACAATGCTAGAGGATAGTAATAGATCAGGGGTTAGGGTAAAGCAGATATATAACTGGTGCTGTAAAGAAGGCAAAACTCATAATCTGGGTACAAGCATAGGAGATAATTTTAGCAGAATTTAAAACATGTATCAGGATAATCAACACATCAAGGAGTTAGGACAATCAGCAAGATAACAATGAAACTATAATCAAAGGCATCACATGGAATCATATATAGGTAGATAACTAGAAGCCAGATCAAAGAATCAAAGAATCATGTTAAAGCAACTTAACAACACATGCATCAAATAGATGAAAACGCAAAGACCCAATCACAAGCTACCATATTGGCCTTCACAAGACCTCAGGCAAGGCTGCCCACTTGGCACCACCTGGTTGACATTCCCCAAACTAGGGTCACGGGTTGCCTCAGCTAACCACTTTACCGGTAAAGTACACCGCTACGGGGGATCAGTCCGCTGGTGTACGTGAAGAACAACGGTGAGGGCGAATCATGTGCAAATGCTCAAACTGGCGGTCCACTGACCGGGTAATCGGCAACAAGCCGGGAAATCCCCACTGGGATGCAATAACCAAATCAACTGAATCTCAACTCATATGCAAGACCAAGGCAAATCTCAACTCAACATAAGCTCAACCGAAAAACTCAACTCAATCATGCAGACCAACCAAATAATACAAAACTTAAACACATATTTCTAAGAAAACTGTTTTGAAAAGTCCACACCCCGAAGAGCATTGCCCTCGTCCTATCAAACAAGAACAGACTCAGGTGACACTACGAAGCTTGGGTTTCCAAACCTCGCAGAGCAATTGCCTTTGTCCTATCAAACAAGAACAGACTCCGGCGACCCTACGAAGCTCGGTAAAAACATCAGTTAAACAAATCTATGTGCTCAGCAGTGTATCATTTGATCGACAGGACAAACAGGCTTACTCATCAACCATGGAAATGTTCCAAGATAAGATATAAATACCAGAGGCACTAAGAATAATCATGTAAGGCAGAATAGAACTGATAACAGGCGTAGCTCAACTATCAGATGACCAAACAAGCATGGCAATATGTAGAGCAATAATATAACCACTGGAAACAACTAATCAGCAGATATGGTAAAGATCACTAAAGAAGATCATAATCAGGCATAAAGCAGGTATGACGTAGCAAATAACTGAATCAAAGGAAGGCAGGCTCAAGCATTGGTAGATCAATATAATAATCAAGCATAGGAGTGCAACTACGAAATGGCCAATCAGTCAAAGCAACTAACAGTAATATATATTGTAACCAAAGGCAGACAGGCTCAAGATAAACTAGGTTACCAAAAACAGGAGTCCAACCAATACCGTACACCGAGGGCCGAACTGATAAAGCCCGGACCGAAGATAACCCACCTGATATAACGCAGGCGGCCAAACTGAACCAACTGTACGCTCAGCACACCAGATGCTACCGAATAACCCTGAATGTGAATTAAGGTTCAGGAATCAACTTACTAACCAGTAAATGATGTGACTTTTGCATCTAGACCCCTAGGGCTTTTAAATTTTCACTTTTAGTGCTAGTTTGGGCACTGTTTTCGCTCGTTCTTTCAACCGGAGATTCATTTTTACGAGCCGTCACCTTCAGTAGGTGACACACGACTTGCTGAACACCGTGCTCACCCTATTGCAGCAGCACGGAACCCGAGGAAAACTTCGGGCCATAATATACTTCTCTAACCTAGCCTAAATGCATTTTTGTTTCTTTGGCTCAACGAAACTCAAATCCGACGCGAGCATCGCGTCCAGTGACCCCAAATTAGCCAGGAGCTCACTGTCGCGGCTTTGCAAACAACCCGGAACTTAGTTTTGTTCCAACATTACAGAAAAAGGTTGATTTCTCTATAACTTTTGATCCGATTGTCAAACAGACAAACTTTGTATATGAAAGTGTCTCTGGACAGTGCCAATACCCTAGGGCTCACCCTAGTTTCAGTCCAAAATCGATGGATCAACTAGATCCGAGTTCCGTACTCTCTAACAGTTCGACAAAGCCCCACAACACATCCACACAGATCCCATTTGATCTGAAGTGAGCACTGAGCTCAGGGGATGTTTCTGAACAATTTTCATATTAAATGTTTTGTCCAATTCCATTTCAAAATTCATTGTGGCATTCTAACAAACACTAGGTGTGCACAATACCTATACACTTACACAAGCAAAGTTTAAACTTGATTCTCTGCACATAGGGCACCAGAGGCAATATATTCTGGATCAAGTTGTTTTACTAAGTTCAAGGAGCATTCCCCCTCAACCTGGAGCAGCCTGGAAGCCCTCGGTTGAGCTTGGCTCGAGGAAGAAGATGAGCCCTGTGCATGGAAAATCGTGACCACCCATCCAGAAGCTCTGGGACCAAACCTCTTGCACCAACAGGTGCTTCTCATCTCACTGAAGTTTTCCTTACCTGAGCCCGGCGACAGAGCACGGCGGCGGCGCGGCTGGAGCAAAGCTCCATTTCAAGCTTTCTTCAACAATGGCAACTTTGCTATTGTCCGCTTTAAGGTGCAAAGAACAGCACCACAAGCTTTCTAGCAAGATTTTGAGAAGCTCTGGCCATGTCCCTGTCGTCGGAGATCGCCGGACGGCCGGCCGCCATTAACGGCCTCAAACTCGGGTCAACCATGGCACCCGAGCTTTCGGTGTGCATGGTCGCCATGCAAGGACATGGTTGGAATCCTCCAAGTCCCAGAAACACTTCTGGGTAGGTGGACGGCGTCAGGGAAGCCCGCCGGCGCCGGAAAAGAAGGTTCGGCCGAAAGGGGTCATCTTCCCCAAACTAGGGCACTTCCGCACCACCTCCACACAGCACCAAAACACTCCAAATTTGAAGGGAAGAAAGAACAGGTCAAGAGGAAGAAGACCATCATTTTACTTTTCATTAAAAATTTCCGGAAGCAAAGAAACCTCGGGGCGGAGCTCCGGCGGTGCAACTTGGCCGCTGGCCAACCGGAGCTTTTCCCATTTCATGGGTGGTCTGGAAATAATCCTTAGGCTATAGGGAAGATACTTCCAAAGGTCTTGGGTCCGAAAAACCGTTGGATCAATAGGACTCACCTCGCCGAAGTTGGAGAAGATGAGGAAGAAGCCGGTTCTCTCCACGGCCACGCGCAGCCTCCAGCAAGCTCGGGTTTGCTCACCTGGAAGCAGAAGAACTCCCAGAAGTCCAGGAACCCTAGTTGGAGCAACTTCTCTCCAATCCTCAAATTTATCTCTCTAAGGAATGGTGTCTCTAGGCTGTCTAGCAATTCGGGCCGGGTATGGGAAGTGCAGAAGGTCTGGATAACGCCTAGAATTCCTTCTTGACTCCTCGTGAACGTCCATAAGGAGACCAACAGCCAACCTTCTCTTAAATGGAAAGATTCTATTGCAATTATTCCTCAAACCGGGTTCACACTCAATCCCCAACTCTGGGGTCTTCGCAGGAGACACAATTTGCACCCAACACCCTATGGTTTAAGCACCTTAATTTTTGGTACATAAAATATAAACACTTTTGCAAAAATACCCCCTTTTTCGGTGCATTTCACGCATTTCGAGAAAATCCGCTCATCGAAATGCAAATTGAACTTCGCCACGACGTCCGGCTCGTCGAGACATGTCAAGTAGCCTATATGTTTGCTTAGTTTGGCGCTCGTATAAAATCTCGGGCCATCTAATTCGACATATTACAGTCTGACGCACGCACTTCGATGCACCCGGATTGCCAAACGCGAAAACCGTCAGTGCCATTGCGCTCAGAACGTCGAAAATAGCTAGGATCCATTACTCATACCTCTAGGTTAAAACTCTAGATAGTGGTTCGGCCATTAGTGAAAGCGAGGGATTAAAAACCGAGGGTTACTATTCACTTTAAGTCGCGGGGCCCGCTTTTTGATTTCTGATTTCTGGAAGATCCGACCGTCGGATCGAAAACATATGAATATGAAACTTCTATGTTTCGACGAGACGATCGAGAAGGTGATCTCAGATTTTCCAGATCAGACCTCGATCAAAAGTCGATATTTTAGGGCCACTGTTGCACTACTATCTACCAATTTTTGCTATTTAAATAATTCTGGAATTTATTTAAATCTGAATTCTGGATTTTAAAATCATGGTTACTACATATGCTGTAAATTCCGTCGTCGTCCGAGGAGATACTGACTGGGGCACAAAAACTGTCCCACTCGAACTAGGACTGTCTCCAGTTTGAGTGTATCCGAGGCCGAATCGGTTTGTTTGACCAAGACCAAACATTTTATCCAACTTATTGCAGAGCTTCAAGAAGTACCTAGCTTTATCAATCATTGTTACATGTATCTTCTCGAAATGCTCATTTTTCTCTTGAAGTGAAGCATTTGCTTTTATCAGATTATCCCTTTCCACTTCAAGACCGGTCGAGAGAGAAGTTGCCCTAGTTACTTCTTCTTCGAGATCCTGCAATCTCTCTCTCAACCCCTTGTTTTGCTTAGCCAGTTTCTTTGAATCCCTCAAAAGTCTATGGTAGGCTAGAGCAAAATCTTCACCTTCAGAGTTACTCGATTCATCATCCGTTGCAGTTTTTTCAACCTGGGAGGAGTTGGACAATGAATCGGATGTACTTGCCATTAAGCACATGAAGGGTGAAGATGTGGACGCATGGAACGCCGTTGCGTTATTCTCTTCATCACTTGAAGATGACTCATTTGACGTTGAGGTGTCATCCCAAGTGACGGCTTGCATCGCTTTCTTCTTTGACGGATTCTTATTTGGACACTCCGTTGAGATATGGCCGTACCCTCGGCACTTGAAACATTGGACTTGCCCTTCTGAGATTTTCTTATCCTTTGAAAAACTTTCTTGCTTTCTTGACTTTTGGCTTGAAAAACCTTTGCCTTTCGACTTTACGAAGGATGGAGTTTTACTTGAATTACCCCTTCGAAAGTTTTGGCGAAATTTTCTTGTCAAGAGAGCAAGCTGTTTCACAAAGTCCTCCATAGATAGGTTCTCGTCATTGTCTGAGGAGGATGAATCTGCGTCTTCTTCTTTTGTTGTTTTCAATGCAAAACCTGAAGACTTAGAAGTAGATGCTTTTCCAGAAGAATAGTTAGTAGGAAATGTCATTTCATATGTTTGTAATGAACCAACTAATTCTTCTACATGGATTTCGTCCGGGTGTTTAATAGTTTCAATGGCCGTAACCTTGGAACGAAATCTTTCAGGAAGAGTTCTTAAGATCTTTCTTACAATTTTAAATTCTGGAATCTTCTCTCCCAAGTTAGCACATGTGTTCACGATGTATTGCAATCGTGTATAGTAATCTGTGAAAGATTCATTTTCTGCCATGAAAATAGAGTCAAATCTGCTCGTAAGCATTTGCAGCTTTTGAATTTTCACAAGGTTAGTTCCCTCATGTGTAACTTGAAGAACATCCTAGATTTCTTTCGCAGTCTCACATGCCGAGACGCGAGAGAATTCTGTTTGTGACAAGGCATTAAATAGAGCGTTAATTTCTTTGCCATTGTAAGAAGATAAGTCCATCTCTTCCTTGGTCCATTTCGACCTAGGTTTGATGGTGTGAACATCAACAATAACTTCAGTTGGATTTGACCATCCTAACTCGATAGATTGCCACACCCGTTCGTCGATGCAAATTAAAAAGGCTTTCATCCGTACTTTCCAGTAGGCATAGTTTGTTCCATCGAAGAACGGAGGTCTGTTGATGTTTCCACCTTCAGCCATTGTTTACAACCCTATTCCCGCTCTGATACCAATTATTGGGTTATGTTAAGATATGGATCTAAATAGGGGAAAAACCACCTAGAGGGGGGGTGAATAGGTGTAAACAATAAACACTCAAAAATCGTTGCGCTATAAAACCCAATGCGGAAATGAAAATATAACACGCAAGATTTTTACGTGGAAAACTTCAAACCGGAGTAAAAAACCATGGGACCGATAACACGGGGAAATCCACTAGAATTATAACACGTACAAAGGTGATATACCGTACTCACAGACGACTCGACCTTTTTCCATACGCTCCTAGTAGATCTTCTCCGCTCGCTCCGCAACGCTCCTCGATTCCACGATTAGCGTCCAACGCCGAATCCACGGCGTCCAACGTCGAATCCAGAACATCCAACCGAATCCACGGTCTTCACCCAGTAGCACGTCTCGAATCCACGAACGTACCTTGCTCCGAATCCACGAGAGCGGTAGCACCATGAATCCATAAGGCCACGCGAGTCCACGCGCCGATTTTGGGAAAATCATTGTTTTTGGGTGGTGATGATCCGCCGAATATGTAGATCAAAGATAGATCGGAAATACCATCTAAGTATTCATTAATTTGATTCTACTCAAAATCTGAGTATGAAAACCTAGAATCAAATTAATTAATATAGATGAAGAAACATAGATTGAATCTCGTTATTTCCTTTCTTCTCTATATGTGGATCTTTCTCTTTTTGACCGTATTTAGGATTTTCTTTTAATACCTTGGATTACCCCAGAAAAATGAATCGTAGGGTTTATTTATAGGTTAGAAACTGTTGGAAGAAGATAAGAATCAAAAACTGACCTAATCTGGAATTTTTCAGGGACGACGGTCCGGACTGGAATAGGCGGTCCGGACTGTCGTGGCTTAACAGACAATTTCCATAAAAACATACGTTCGGGGTCCGGACTGAGATTCCACGGTCCGGACTGTTCATGCAATTCTTACAGAATTCACATTCGGGGTCCGGACTGAAATACCACGGTCCGGACTGGAATTGCGCACGAACTACCCTATGTTCGGGGTCCGGACTGTAGTGCCCGATCCGGATCCTGAACATGTAATATGTCCAGTTTTTTATTTTTATTCAATTAAAAAATCATCCAAGTGTTTCTACACTATAAGAAGTATTCGGATCATCAAAATTAATTAGTTAAACATACCTGATCCTTTTGAATTCTTCTTTCTTGAGATTGAGGTATATGATCCAAACTTCTTTATCTTCAATCTTCAAGACTTAACACTTTCACGAAATACGCCAAAACAAATTCCTTAACACGGAGGACGTGGTGGCAGGTACTACTCTGATCTCCGACTCCCGAGCTAGAACTTTATTTGACACCGGGGCATCCCACTCTTTTGTATCCCATACTTTTGCCCACTCTCATGACTTAGTAACGAAACCCCTTCGCCATCAATTGACCGTCCGGACCCCTGGGGGGCCTATTGAGGCGGTCAGTTTCGTGCCTTCTTGCCCAATAAGGTTGGGAAGGGTAGATTGCCCCTGGGACTTGGTGGTCATTCCGTTGAAGGAATTCGACGTAGTTCTGGGAATGGACTGGCTCACTAAACACCAGGCAGAAATTGACTGTGATAAATGTCAAGTGCGATTACGGGAACTGGGACTTCCGGAGAACGTATACCTGGCGTGTAAGAGCACCTTCTTCTCGACCGTCATCTCCGCATCTCGGGCCAGGAGAATGATGGAGGGTGGGTGCGTGGCATACTTAGCTTCGGTGGATTTGGCGACGCGACCCACCTCCCCGCTTTCTGACATAGCGGTCGTAAGGGACTTCCCGGACATTTTTCCGGCCAAACTTCCGGGGATGCCGCCCGGACGTGAGGTTGATTTCTCTATCGAGCTGATTCCGGGCACGCAACCCATCACAAAGGCGCCATACAGAATGGCCTTCGCCGAATTAAAGGAACTGAAGGCACAACTGGAGGACCTCCTGGACAAGGGTTTCATCAAACCGAGTGTGTCGCCGTGGGGTGCGCCTGTTCTGTTTGTAAGGAAGAAAGATGGTAGCTTAAGTTTGTGTATAGATTATCGAGAGATAAACAAGGTCGCGGTGAAGAAAAAATACCTGCTACCACGTATTGACGATCTGTTCGATCAGTTGCAAGGGGCGACGGTGTTCTCGAAGATCGACCTCCAGTCTAGCTATCACCAGCTCAGAATCAGGGGCGAGGATGTACCGAAAACAGAGTTCCGAACTCGTTACGGCCACTACGAGTTCACGGTAATGCCGTTTGTGTAGTGTACTGGTTTTTCCCATGCAACTTTCCGGTGAATCCATTGTGTAGAACACCTAGTGTTGGTGTCTGGCCCATGGTGCATCGAAGGGGTGCCACACATGGACCTTGTGAGACTTTGATAGCGGAATTGGCCTTCGGCTGTAATTGTCGAATTTTAGAAAAGATTTTGGGCCAATCTGAGGTTGGATTTGGATTCAGCGCGGAAAAACGCTTGAAAACGGCTATTTGCTTGTTGAATTTGGAGTCCGGATGACCAAAAGCGGGCTTCCGGAAGTTTGTGGGGATTTTCGGTGCATGGGGGTGACACGTGGACCGGCCCGAGCCACGTGGCGGCCTCTTATTGGCCGGCTCACGCAGCTGGGTCCACGGGGTGGCGCGGCGGTGCATGGACCGCGGCGGGGGGACGCGTGGCGTGCCCTGGTAGGCGGGCGCACGCGGCACGGCTCACCGGTTTAGCGGGGTTGCGGTGGACCGGGCGCATGACGCGTGGCGGCTTCTGATTCGTGGGCCCACGTAGGCGCGGTCCACGGCGTGCGCGAGGGGGGCGCCTCGGTACTGTGCGCGCACAGTGGCGCCAGCGGGGCGGTCGGCCGCACTCGAGTGCGACACGCGTCGCCTCGCGGTTGGGCGGCCGTACCTACCCCGCTGACCGCGAGGGGGCTACGTGGCGCGTTGCGGGCCGCCAGGGTTGCTGTCCCCTGTTCGGGGCGACGTGGCCGTCCCAGGGACTTCCGGGCGCGTCGGACGGGAAGCATACAACCCGGTTTCCGGGCGCAGTGCGCCCGGAAACCGCGCCCGAAACCCGGCCCGACAAGCATAGTGGGCTGGGCCTATAAATAGCTCCCCCCTTTCTTTCCTTTGGCTTTTTGGACCCTATTTCCGCTGAGCTCCCTTCACAAGAGTTTTTCCTCCCTCAGTGCACTACCCATTGGAGAAGTTTGAGGATTTTTGGAGTTACGCTTCCCGAGGTTCACCATTTTACGGCGCGGCGCGACGCTTGTTCTCCGGCGATCCTCTTCGCCCCTTCTCAGTGTTTGGACTCCTCCGACCCATCCCGACCTCGGAATTCGCCGATTCTTGCGCCGTTGGACTCACGACAGGTAGGGCTTCAACTCCTGTGTTTTGTGGTTCCTCGATTTCCGTGCTGATCTTGGAGTTTTCTTAGCACCCATTTGACCCTTTTTCTTCGCGGACTTTTGGGACAGCACCGCGGTGTTCTTGCCATATCTTTCCGTTCAGGCGTCGGAACGAGGCGATTCAAAAGGCAATTTTCATCTACGTTTCGCAAGGAGTCTCCTGGATTTTTCTCAGATTTTTCTGGATTTTACCCGTGGGTGAGAATCTTCTTTCTCTGTGGTTCCTTGTTACAGGAATTTGGTACAGTTTGGATTCGGGGTGTACCCCTTGCCGGATTTTTATCTCAGCGTAGGAAACTCCAATTTGGGCGTGCAGGTACTCGTTTCGACGGGCTCGTCGCAAGGATCGCGATAGTATTTTTCTTGGATTTTTCTGGGCATTATTCGCAGGTAAAAATTGGTGAATTCTGGACTGCGGATTTAGGGGACAGATTTTTGGAAATTGGGGATGAATCGCTTATGTATTTTTCTTTTGGGGTATTTTGTACAGATTGGCGGTGTGTTTGGACTGATCTTGGACTTCGCCTTTGGGAATTTGGAATAGCGCTTGAGGTGGGTGATGTTGTGAACCTCCTACTTGTGAATGTCACTAGGCCTATTAGAATGCCATGATTATGTGTTATTAATTGTGAATGTATCTAACATGCTTGTATGAGATTAAGGTTCCTTTGTTGATACTTGCATTGTTAGCAGGTTACAAGTTAGTAAGTGGTATTTCCATGTTTAGATGGGCAACTTAATTGGTTGGAAAGAATGCTAAAGCCATATCATATTATATGTTAAGGGAAGGTTTGGGCATGTGATTAAAATGAATGTTGTATAAGGGGTACTTGCTAGTAGACTGTGCATCTAAAATATATTATGTATCATATATCCTGCCACATGTACATCGGGATTTCCCAAACACTTAATGTTGCATATGTTTGAATAATTGGAGTAATTATAGCAAATAAAGGACTTTGCATGCTTGAATGGTCATCTAGATAGGCCACCTTTTTCTGCTACACAAACTTATTGGAATTGACTTAGGAGAAACCATGCTTTTATTCGTTCTCCTGTCGTCTAGCCTTAGGGGATTGTGTAGTCAGATGTTCAGAGTTGGGACAGTCGGGGATCGAGGTTTGGGTGTTGCGGCGACCGCGAAGTGTGGGCGGTTGACCGGATTATTATTACTACTTTTACACCAGATTGGAGGTAGGGGATCGAGTCTCCCTTTAGTGGATGGGTTT
>CM055060.1:44592815-44708200 GCA_029204045.2 Tillandsia leiboldiana | reverse complement strand
TTTCCTACTTTGATCAGGGTCGTGACCCCGTCCTGCTATTTATGGTACTGATGATACTAGTGACTGTGATACTATGCTCGTGTGGGGTCGCTCCCCTCGAGTGCCACTCCGGAGTAGGATTCAGGCCGTGTTGGGTGCCGGCTAGACCGTGTTGGGTTCCGGTCTATTTGGACAGGGGAGATACTGAGTTGTGAGGTTGACAGCAGAACAGGCAGTACCAGTGTTTACTGGTGTTTTGATTGGGTTGGTCTGTCAGTCCTTACGTTCTGGTGCATGCTTTTAGCCATTCTCTAGTAGGCATTGTGGAGGCACGTTAGTGGTAGCTCTGCATCAGTAGTGTACTTGTAGCTTACCACCTTTGTTTCATTTTTCGCCTCTGATAGTCCTAGTGGGCATGTCTGAGTTTGAGGTCTACCCACTAGGGGAGGCTACTGTTTTTATAGTAGTTCTCACCCCCCACTGTTTTCTCTTTTCTGTTCCCCTTTGTTTTGCAGAGTTCTCTGCGGGAGTTGCGGGACCCTCTTCCCTGGATCGAGGTAAGAGGATCGCTGATTAGCTAGCCACTGCCCGAGTTCGAGTTTAGTAGTTTTGATGTATCCCCAGTACACTCAGACGGTTGTATTTTCCTTTTATTTTGGGTCTGGTTGCGGCCAGCTGGTTGTATATATTTCGTGAGCTGGGAGAGACACTTGTATATTTCTGAGAGCTTACTGTACTTTCATTTTCAGCATTTGTCTGAGTTGTATTAGTTTTAGTTTAGCTCTGTTTTATGCTCCTTTATTACTTGTTTTATATCTGAGCAGGTTATCAGCGCTTCGTGTACACGGAAAATTCCGTGTGCACGGCGGATCTGTGGACGGGCCCGGGTTCTGGTTTACACCCGGGGCGTGACAGATTAGTTGGTATCAGAGCTTAGGGATAGGTCAGACGGGACTTAGGAAACCCTAGGCTTTTGGCAGACCCTAGGAAGGCAGAGCGTGAGTGACGTGATATTGTGCGAAAGTCGGTAATTGGTTGTTAACTCTTCCTGTGAGTGGAGAGGGATTGACATAGCCTATTTCTGGGGGACTATTATGTTGGCTGCAGACAACATAAGGTTACAGAAATAGGGGAATGTCCATGACTTTCGCTTGATTGGGTCGAGAGTGGTTTGGTTTGCTGACCCGTGGATTTTGTGTGGCAGGATGCCTCCTAGGCGGCAGATTCCTACTCGGGGTACTCCTACACCCCCGGAGGAGCCGGAGCAGTCCGGGCCTTCTGAGATCAGTGAGCTGAGGGCCATGATGGCCCAGTTGGCGGAGAGCCACCGCCGACAGGAGCAGAGGTTCGAGCAGTTATTGGCCCAGGTTGCGGCACCTCCCCCTACTACTGCAGAGGCCCCCGTACCACCTGTTGTACCACCGACTATTCCACTTGCCCCTACAGCGCCGTCGTCGAGCAGCGGGGCTCAGGGGATGTTCAGGCCTTTGACCCCAGAGGAGGAGCTGGAGTTTTCTGGCAAACTCACGC
Organism: Tillandsia leiboldiana; assembly: GCA_029204045.2. Lineage (NCBI taxonomy): Eukaryota > Viridiplantae > Streptophyta > Magnoliopsida > Poales > Bromeliaceae > Tillandsia > Tillandsia leiboldiana. Next base: position 44,706,691 of record CM055060.1, on the reverse strand, counting down.
AGTTCTGCAAGCGAGGACCCCCTAAGTTCTCGGGGCGGAGCACTCACCCGTGGGAGATTGGATCATGGCTAGCGTCAATGGAGAAGATGTTTCGGGACTTCTTCATCGACCAGAGGTTCAGAGCACATTTGGCAGTACACTGTCTGGAGGGGGATGCAGATGCTTGGTGGCGTCGGGTCGAGCCCCTAGAGTTTCAGGTCACCCGACAGCTACCCTGGTCAGAGTTCAGGAGGATGACCCTTGACACTTACTTCTCCACGAGTGTGAAGAAGAAGATAGAAGATGACTTGAAGAACCTGCAGCAAGGTGACCGCCCAGTGTGGGACTATTTTCAGGAGTTTACGCAGTTGCTCAATTGCGTGCCCTACGTTGCCAGGGATGGGCTGCACCAGGTGGAGCTGTTTGAGACAGGCTTGCGCCCCGAGATCTTTACCATGGTACACGCCCAGAGGCTTCAGACTTTATCAGAGGCAGTGGATCATGCCCAGTGGGTCGAGAGGGGAGATCAGGTTGTTTCTAGACGCGGAGGTCTGGTCGCTCAGAGTTCTGAGAAGAAGCGACCAGCATCAGATGAGGGGGGACAGGCCAGTTCCTGGAGGCCGCCCCGACCGCCACCGCCTCAGTTTACGGGCCGGGGGCGTTCGGAGCGGCGAGGGCCTGGGGGATCCCAGAGGCCCCCACAACATCAGCAGCCCCAGCGACAGCAGCAGCACTCGCAGCAGCAGAGGTCGCAGTCGCGACAGCAGGGATCTCAGCGGCAGTCGCACAGGCAGCAGCAGCAGCAGTCACGGCAGTTTCGGGCCCCAGGCAGTTGTATCTTCTGCGGGGGTCCGCATTTCCCCGGCACTTGTGATCAGAGGTGGGGGCGTTGTTATGGCTGCGGGCAGGCAGGGCACATACGATCTTCATGCCCTTTTTCGGCATCAGTGGCGCCTTCTTCGGCCTCAGTTTCTCTTCCACCTCAGCAGCGACCGCCAGCTCAGCGGCCCCATGCTTCTGCGAGCAGGGCTCCTTCCTCCCACCCTGCAGACCACCGACCACCAGCTCAGAGCGGGCGAGTCTACGCCGCTCAGGTAGGGGACTCCGCGGCAGCCGACCACGTGGTGGCAGGTATCACTTTACTTTTTGGCATTAGAGCTCGCACTTTATTTGATACCGGTGCATCACATTCTATTATCAGTAGAGCATTTGCATCATCTCATGGACTAGAGTTAGGTCGGTTGCCACATGCATTAGAGGTACAGATTCCCGGTCACATATTGTATGTAGAGGAGTGTTGCTGGTCGTGCCCGGTACAGCTTGAGTCTTGGATTTTGCCAGCGGACCTGATGGTCCTTAGTCAGCTGCGAGATTTTGACATTGTACTGGGGATGGATTGGCTGGCTCGCTATTTCGCGACGATTGATTGCGCCGCGAGGTCTGTTACTTTTAGCGAGCCAGGCCAGGAGGTGTTCGTTTTCAGGGGGTGCCAGAGTGCTTTCTTTGCCTCTATGGTTTCGACTACTCGTGCGAGGCAGATGATGCGCAGTGGATGCGTAGCCTTTATGGCATCTGTGGTTAAGGAGCCTACGGCGGCTCCGGGACTCGCGGATATCCCGATTGCCCGCGAGTTCCCGGATGTGTTTCCTCCAGAGCTGTTTAGCATGCCGCCGGATAGGGAGGTCGAGTTTTTGATTGACGTGGTCCCAGGAACTGCGCCAATCTCTAAGGCTCCTTACCGAATGGCACCGGCTGAGCTGCGAGAATTAAAGGCGCAACTCCAGGATTTAATGGATAAGGGTTTTGTGAGACCGAGTGTATCGCCTTGGGGAGCGCCGGTGCTATTTGTGAAGAAGAAAGATGGTTCGCTTCGACTGTGCGTTGATTATCGGGAGCTGAATAAAGCGACCATCAAGAACAAGTACCCTTTGCCGCGCATTGATGATTTATTTGATCAGCTGCAAGGGACTTGTGTCTTCTCCAAGATCGACTTACAGTCTGGTTACCACCAATTGAAGGTGAAGGCCGAGGACATCCCAAAGACGGCATTCAGGTCGCGGTACGGGCATTATGAGTTCACCGTCATGCCTTTTGGACTGACAAATGCCCCTGCAGCTTTTATGGATTTGATGAACAGGATTTTTCGACCATACCTGGATCGGTTCGTCGTTGTTTTTATTGACGACATCCTAGTTTATTCCCGAAGCGATGTGGAGCACGAGGAGCACCTGAGGATTGTGCTACAACTTCTAAGAGAGAGAAAGTTGTATGCCAAGTTATCTAAGTATGAATTTTGGCTTCGGGAGGTTGTCTTTTTGGGCCACGTGATTTCAGCCGCTGGAGTGGCAGTAGACCCGGCGAAGATTGAGGCAGTCCGGGATTGGCCCCGACCGACGACGGTATCAGAGGTTCGCAGTTTCATGGGCTTAGCAGGATATTACCGTCGATTTGTGGAAGGTTTTGCGAAACTTTCCACACCCCTCACTCGTTTGACACGAAAAGGGATTAAGTTTACTTGGAGTGAGGATTGTCAGAGGAGCTTTGAGGAATTAAAGAACAGATTGATGTCGGCTCCTGTCCTTTCCCTCCCCGTTATGGGGAAAGGATACGTGGTATACAGCGACGCATCGCACAGTGGACTTGGTTGCGTGCTGATGCAGGAAGGAAGGGTAATCGCTTATGCCTCCCGACAACTGAAGGATTATGAAAAGAATTACCCTACCCATGACTTGGAGCTAGCTGCAGTGATTTTTGCACTAAAGTTGTGGCGCCACTACCTGTATGGGGAGCACTGCGAGATTTACACCGACCACAAGAGCTTGAAATACCTGTTCACGCAGAAGGAGCTCAACTTGAGGCAGCGCAGATGGTTGGAATTGTTGAAAGATTATGATGTAGACATATTATACCATCCTGGCAAGGCCAACGTGGTTGCTGATGCCCTGAGCAGGAGAGCAGTACAAAGTCTATCTTTGAGGATCACCGATCAGGCGCCATTACTTGAGCAGATGAGGCGGTTAGAGCTCGAGGTCGTGTCCCCTGGGGTCTCTGCTAGACTTATGTCTCTAGTCGTGCAGCCCACTCTGTTGGACAGGATTCGGGAGAGACAGAGTGAGGACCCCCACCTGGTGAGGATTCGAGAGCAGATGCAGACTGGTTTGATAGGGGACTTCTCAGTCGATGCTGCGGGAGTACTACGGTACAGGGACCGCGCGTGTGTGCCTATGGACGCAGAGATCCGAGAGCAGATCTTGAGGGAGGCCCACTATGCACCTTATACCATCCATCCTGGTGGGACTAAGATGTATAGGGATCTTAAGGCACAGTTTTGGTGGAATGGGATGAAAAGAGACATTGGGAGATTTGTAGCACACTGTCTAACTTGTCAGCAAGTAAAGGCGGAGCATCGTGTACCTGCTGGCAAGTTGCAGAGTCTCCCAATCCCTGAATGGAAATGGGAACATGTTACGATGGATTTTGTCACTAGTTTGCCGAGAGCACAGACGGGAGCGGATGCTATCTGGGTAGTCGTGGACAGGCTTACCAAATCCGCTCACTTTCTGCCGGTTCAGATGACTTGGCCGATGGAGCGACTCGCACAGGTGTACTTGGCTGAGGTGGTTAGATTACACGGAGTACCTGTTTCCATAGTATCAGATAGAGACCCGAGGTTTGTCTCGCATTTCTGGAGGAGTTTACAGACAGTCTTGGGGACGCAGCTCCGATTCAGTACAGCATTCCACCCCCAGACCGATGGGCAGTCAGAGCGCACTATTCAGACCCTCGAGGATATGTTGAGAGCATGCATTCTGGACTTTGGAGGAGGATGGTACCGACACTTGGGATTAGTTGAGTTTGCGTACAACAACAGCTATCAAGCGAGCATTCAAATGGCTCCGTTTGAAGCGTTGTATGGACGCAAGTGTCGGTCACCCCTTTATTGGAGTGACGTGGGTGAGAAGAAGACCTTGGGTCCTGATCTACTGTTAGAGGCAGAGGAAAAGGTCAGATTGATACGACGACACCTCGAGACCGCCCAGAGTCGACAGAGGAGTTATGCTGATACTCGACGGCGAGACTTAGAGTTTCAGGTGGGTGACCATGTTTTTCTGAAAGTCTCGCCTTCGAAGGGGATTCGGAGATTTGGTATTCGTGGGAAACTGAGCCCTCGTTATATTGGACCTTTTGAGGTGTTGGAGCGCTTAGGGCCAGTTGCCTACAGGCTTGCGCTTCCTCCCAGACTTTCGGGTGTTCACAATGTTTTTCATGTTTCGACATTGAGGAGGTATGTTCATGACCCGTCTCATATCATCGATTTCACCCCTTTGGAGGTTGCTGAGGACCTGAGCTATGTTGAGCGGCCGTTGAGGATCTTGGACCGTGAGGTTAGGGAGTTGCGCAGTCGGGCCATCCCGTATGTGAAGGTCCTCTGGAGCAGTCATGATGAGCGCGAGGCTACCTGGGAGTTGGAGTCAGCGATGATGGATGCTCACCCCCACTTGTTTGAGGCCCCTGCCTGAGGTATGACTTTTGTTTCGAGGACGAAACTTTTTCTTGTAGGGGAGGATGTAGTGTACTGGTTTTTCCCATGCAACTTTCCGGTGAATCCATTGTGTAGAACACCTAGTGTTGGTGTCTGGCCCATGGTGCATCGAAGGGGTGCCACAGATGGACCTTGTGAGACTTTGATAGCGGAATTGGCCTTCGGCTGTAATTGTCGAATTTTAGAAAAGGTTTTGGGCCAATCTGAGGTTGGATTTGGATTCAGCGCGGAAAAACGCTTGAAAACGGCTATTTGCTTGTTGAATTTGGAGTCCGGATGACCAAAAGCGGGCTTCCGGAAGTTTGTGGGGATTTTCGGTGCATGGGGGTGACACGTGGACCGGGCCGAGCCACGTGGCGGCCTCTTATTGGCCGGCTCACGCAGCTGGGTCCACGGGGTGGCGCGGCGGTGCATGGACCGCGGCGGGGGGACGCGTGGCGTGCCCTGGTAGGCGGGCGCACGCGGCACGGCTCACCGGTTTAGCGGGGTTGCAGTGGACCGGGCGCATGACGCGTGGCGGCTTCTGATTCGTGGGCCCACGTAGGCGCGGTCCACGGCGTGCGCGAGGGGGGCGCCTCGGTACTGTGCGCGCACAGTGGCGCCAGCGGGGCGGTCGGCCGCACTCGAGTGCGACACGCGTCGCCTCGCGGTTGGGCGGCCGTACCTACCCCGCTGACCGCGAGGGGGCTACGTGGCGCGTTGCGGGCCGCCAGGGTTGCTGTCCCCTGTTCGGGGCGACGTGGCCGTCCCAGGGACTTCCGGGCGCGTCGGACGGGAAGCATACAACCCGGTTTCCGGGCGCAGTGCGCCCGGAAACCGCGCCCGAAACCCGGCCCGACAAGCATAGTGGGCTGGGCCTATAAATAGCTCCCCCCTTTCTTTCCTTTGGCTTTTTGGACCCTATTTCCGCTGAGCTCCCTTCACAAGAGTTTTTCCTCCCTCAGTGCACTACCCATTGGAGAAGTTTGAGGATTTTTGGAGGCACGCTTCCCGAGGTTCACCATTTTACGGCGCGGCGCGACGCTTGTTCTCCGGCGATCCTCTTCGCCCCTTCTCAGTGTTTGGACTCCTCCGACCCATCCCGACCTCGGAATTCGCCGATTCTTGCGCCGTTGGACTCACGACAGGTAGGGCTTCAACTCCTGTGTTTTGTGGTTCCTCGATTTCCGTGCTGATCTTGGAGTTTTCTTAGCACCCATTTGACCCTTTTTCTTCATGGACTTTTGGGACAGCACCGCGGTGTTCTTGCCATATCTTTTCGCTCAGGCGTCGGAACGAGGCGATTCAAAAGGCAATTTTCATCTACGTTTCGCAAGGAGTCTCCTGGATTTTTCTCAGATTTTTCTGGATTTTACCCGTGGGTGAGAATCTTCTTTCTCTGTGGTTCCTTGTTACAGGAATTTGGTACAGTTTGGATTCGGGGTGTACCCCTTGCCGGATTTTTATCTCAGCGTAGGAAACTCCAATTTGGGCGTGCAGGTACTCGTTTCGACGGGCTCGTCGCAAGGATCGCGATAGTATTTTTCTTGGATTTTTCTGGGCATTATTCGCAGGTAAAAATTGGTGAATTCTGGACTGCGGATTTAGGGGACAGATTTTTGGAAATTGGGGATGAATCGCTTATGTATTTTTCTTTTGGGGTATTTTGTACAGATTGGCGGTGTGTTTGGACTGATCTTGGACTTCGCCTTTGGGAATTTGGAATAGCGCTTGAGGTGGGTGATGTTGTGAACCTCCTACTTGTGAATGTCACTAGGCCTATTAGAATGCCATGATTATGTGTTATTAATTGTGAATGTATCTAGCATGCTTGTATGAGATTAAGGTTCCTTTGTTGATACTTGCATTGTTAGCAGGTTACAAGTTAGTAAGTGGTATTTCCATGTTTAGATGGGCAACTTAATTGGTTGGAAAGAATGCTAAAGCCATATCATATTATATGTTAAGGGAAGGTTTGGGCATGTGATTAAAATGAATGTTGTATAAGGGGTACTTGCTAGTAGACTGTGCATCTAAAATATATTATGTATCATATATCCTGCCACATGTACATCGGGATTTCCCAAACACTTAATGTTGCATATGTTTGAATAATTGGAGTAATTATAGCAAATAAAGGACTTTGCATGCTTGAATGGTCATCTAGATAGGCCACCTTTTTCTGCTACACAAACTTATTGGAATTGACTTAGGAGAAACCATGCTTTTATTCGTTCTCCTGTCGTCTAGCCTTAGGGGATTGTGTAGTCAGATGTTCAGAGTTGGGACAGTCGGGGATCGAGGTTTGGGTGTTGCGGTGACCGCGGACTGTGGGCGGTTGACCGGATTATTATTACTACTTTTACACCAGATTGGAGGTAGGGGATCGAGTCTCCCTTTAGTGGATGGGTTTTTTCCCACTTTGATCAGGGTCGTGACCCCGTCCTGCTATTTATGGTACTGATGATACTAGTGACTGTGATACTATGCTCGTGTGGGGTCGCTCCCCTCGAGTGCCACTCCGGAGTAGGATTCAGGCCGTGTTGGGTGCCGGCTAGACCGTGTTGGGTTCCGGTCTATTTGGACAGGGGAGATACTGAGTTGTGAGGTTGACAGCAGAACAGGCAGTACCAGTGTTTACTGGTGTTTTGATTGGGTTGGTCTGTCTGTCCTTACGTTCTGGTGCATGCTTTTAGCCATTCTCTAGTAGGCATCGTGGAGGCACGTTAGTGGTAGCTCTACATCAGTAGTGTACTTGTAGCTTACCACCTTTGTTTCATTTTTTGCCTCTGATAGTCCTAGTGGGCATGTCTGAGTTTGAGGTCTACCCACTAGGGGAGGCTACTGTTTTTATAGTAGTTCTCACCCCCCACTGTTTTCTCTTTTCTGTTCCCCTTTGTTTTGCAGAGTTCTCTGCGGGAGTTGCGGGACCCTCTTCCCTGGATCGAGGTAAGAGGATCGCTGATTAGCTAGCCACTGCCCGAGTTCGAGTTTAGTAGTTTTGATGTATCCCCAGTACACTCAGACGGTTGTATTTTCCTTTTATTTTGGGTCTGGCAGCGGCCAGCTGGTTGTATATATTTCGTGAGCTGGGAGAGACACTTGTATATTTCTGAGAGCTTACTGTACTTTCATTTCCAGCATTTGTCTGAGTTGTATTAGTTTTAGTTTAGCTCTGTTTTATGCTCCTTTATTACTTGTTTTATATCTGAGCAGGTTATCAGCGCTTCGTGTACACGGAAAATTCCGTGTGCACGGCGGATCTGTGGACGGGCCCGGGTTCTGGTTTACACCCGGGGCGTGACAGTTTGGGCTTACTAACGCCCCAGCGGTGTTTATGGACATGATGAACAGGATCTTTAAACCGTTCCTGGACCAATTTGTGGTGGTCTTTATCGACGATATCCTTATCTACTCTCGCACTGATAGGGAGCACGAGGAGCACCTGCGAGTGATCCTCTAGACCCTCCGGGATCAAAAATTATTTGCCAAACTCAAAAAGTGTGAGTTTTGGCTCCGCGAGGTTGACTTCCTGGGACACATAGTCTCGGCCTCGGGAATTGCGGTGGATCCGAGGAAGATAGAGTCCGTAACCAACTGGGCTCGGCCAACAACGGTGACGGAAATTCGAAGCTTCCTAGGACTGGCAGAGTACTACAGACGTTTCGTGGAAGGCTTCTCAAAAATAGCCACTCCCCTGAATCGACTAACCCGGAAAGGGGAGAAGTTCGTCTGGACGGCCCAGTGCCAGAAGAGCTTCGAGGAATTTAAAGACAGACTCACACGGGCGCCAGTACTCACATTGCCAAAGCCCGGAGAGGACTATGAGATTTATTGTGATGCCTCTCGAAGCGGTCTCGGAAGCGTATTAATGCAGCAAGGAAAGGTCATAGCATACGCATCGAGACAGCTCAAGGATTACGAACAGAACTACCCTACACACGACTTGGAACTCGCGGCAGTCGTGTTTGGCTTGAGGCTCTGGAGACATTATCTCTACGGGGCGCACTGTAACGTGTTCTCCGATCACTAGAGCCTCAAATATCTGTTCACACAGAAGGAACTGAACTTACGGCAAAGGTGATGGCTGGAACTACTAAAGGACTACGATTTGTCCATCCACTACCACCCCGGGAAGGCAAATGTGGTGGCCGACGCCTTGAGCCGGAAGGGACAGACGGGGGAAACGGCGTTGAGCGCCCTTACCCAACAAGATCGACTAATTACTGAGTTCTCGCAATTGAGGCTGGAGGTAGTGCCAGCAGGTGCGGTTGTGGAACTCCTGTCCTTGGTGGTGAAGCCTACGCTGATCGAGAGGATCTTGGAAGGCCAAACAACGGACAAGCAACTACAACTGGTGCGAGACAGAATATCCTCAGAGCAAGGTGGGGACTTCAAGATTGGCTCGGATAAGGTGATAAGATTCCGGGGACGAATTTGCGTACCTGATGTGCCAGAAATGAGGAAGGAAATTCTGACGGAGGCACATAATGCCCCCTACACTGCGCATCCCGGAGGTACAAAGATGTACAAAGACCTGAGGCAGACATTTTGGTGGCCCAAATTGAAGAGTGATGTGACGCAATTCGTGGCGCATTGTTTGGTGTGCCAACAGGTGAAAGCGGAACATCAGCGACCGGCGGGGAAACTACAACCATTGCCCATACCAGAGTGGAAATGGGAATGGATTACGATGGACTTCGTAACCAGTTTTCCGCGATCGCAACATAGACATGACGCGATATGGGTCATTGTGGACCGTCTGACAAAATCGGCCCATTTTCTACCTATCCACACGACGTGGACCCGAGATCGGTTAGCGCAAACCTACATCGACGAGGTGGTAAGGTTGCACGGGGTACCATCGTCGATAATTTCTGATAGGGACACACGCTTTGTGTCAAATTTCTGGCGGAGCCTGCAGCAGGCATTGGGGACCAAACTGCAGTTCTGCACGGCCTTCCACCCGCAGACGGATGGGCAATCGGAACGTGTAATCCAGATTCTCGAAGATATGCTTCGAGCTTGTGTGCTAGATCTGGGGGAGGGATGGTCGCGTTATCTACCCCTCATGGAATTCGCCTACAATAATAGCTACCAAGCTAGTATTCAGATGGCGCCGTACGAAGCCTTGTACGGGCGCCGATGTCGATCGCCTATTTGCTGGGACGACCTGGGGGAGCGAAAGCATTTGGGGCCGGACCTAGTAGAGGAAACGGAGGCAAAGGTGCGCCTTATCAGGTAGCGGCTGTTGACCGCCCAGAGCCGGCAGAAGAGCTATGCGGATAAGAGGCAACATGATTTGGAATTCATGGCGGGGGAACACGTGTTGCTTCGTGTATCACCGTCTAAGGGGACCAGACGGTTCGGTTTACGGGGGAAACTGAGCCCATGGTATGTGGGACCGTTCGAGATCTTGGAGCGCGTAGGCCCGGTGGCATAACGGTTGGCCTTACCGCCAAACCTCGAACGGGTACACAACGTGTTTCACGTCTCGATGCTCCGAAAGTATCTCTCCGACCCGTCTCACGTTCTTGACACCTCTACCATCGAGTTGCGTGAGGACTTGAGCTTCGAGGAAACGCCGATATGGATATTGGAACGAGAGGAGAAGAAGCTTCGCAACCGGACGATCCCCTACGTAAAGATGCAATGGAGTAACCATGAGGAGCGCGAGGCGACCTGGGAACTCGAGACAAAAATGAGAGAGTGCTTTCCTGGGTTATTTAGCGAGGGTTGAGCTTAAGTTTCGAGGACGAAACTTCTTTTAAGGGGTTTGTGGTGTAACATCACAACTTTTCATGTAACGTTTTACCCTCCTGCTAATAAAGTATAAGTTAGAGGAAACTGAGTTATAGGTTTTCTTAAGTTGATATTCTCGAGGTGCGGGTGTTTTTCTGTGATAGACTCGAAAAACGGTGAACGACGGTGCGACCGGATCCGAATTCCGACTTACGGATCCCCCAGAAAGGGGTTATTAGAATCGCGGTAACCGTGGTGTGCATCAGAATCCATGCAAGAGATCGTGCATTCTTTTCGAGGAGATAAAGAATTATCTCTAAGTAATAATTAAATAATTGAGTTAATATTAAATACCCGATTTCTGCGGTACGTACCAAGAAAAGAGAATTCATTATTCCCAAAAAGAAACCCTAGCCGGAGATAAAGGAAAGAAAAGGGGAAAACGCAAAACCCTAACCGGAAGAGAAAAGGAGGAAAGAAAGAGAAAGTGGAAGGATCCGATCATCCCCGACGAACGTGCCGAGGCCGGGAGCGTGAACGGATCACCTTCTCCGACGAACCGCGGTAAGCGATGCTCTTTTGATTTTCGTTTCGGGGTTTTGTTGTCGTCATATTAGGGTTTATTCCGTTTTCTTTTGAGATAATCGCCGCCGCCGCCGCCGCCGCCGCCGTCCCGGGGCTGCCGCCGCGCCACGGCCGGCGCCGCACGGGACAAGGCCGCGTGGTTCGGCTGCCACAGCGCCGCGCGGGGCTGGTACCCGCGCTGCCGCAGCGCCGCGCGGGGCTGGCGCCCGCGCCGCGCTGCAAGCAGTGCCGCGCGGGGTGCCCGCGCGGTCGGGCTGCCGCAGCGCCGCGCGGGGCTGGCGCCCGCGCCGCGCTGCAAGCAGTGCCACGCGGGGTGCCCCATGCGGTCGGGTTGCCGCAGCGCCGCGCGAGGCTGGCACCCGCGCTGCGCTGCAGGCGGTGCCGCGCGGGGTGCCCGCGCGGTCGGGTTACCACAGCGCCGCGCGGGGCTGGCGCCCGCGCTGCGCTGCAGGCAGTGCCGTGCTGGATGCCAGCGCGTCCGGGCGACCGCAGCGCCGCGCCGCGCTGCAGGCCGCGCCGCGCGGGGCTAGTGCCCGCGCGGTCGCGCCGCTGGTGGAGTCGCGCGGGGAGGTTGCCCGCACGGCCGAGCTGCAAGCGTTGCCGCGCGGGGCCGGTGCCCGCACGGCCGCATGGCATGCATTGACGGGGTGGTGGCCGCGTCGTCCGACGCGCGTCGTCGCCACCACCGTGCAGAGTCGTCGTTAGTGTTTTTGGGTTTTGGACTCCGTTTATTTACAGATTATGTTTCCGATCTGACCGTGGTTCCTTTGGGGACTAATTTTAGGTCCGAGTGCCGATTGTGAGCGTTGTTTCGGTCTCAGGTGTTCCGGTCAGCATATTCGAGGTGGGTACCCTTTTCGGTATTTATGGTGTATAGTCATTCCCGTGTTTTGTGAATAAAAGTAGATGTTTAGTAAATTGTCTAACCCCATTGCATGTGAACCCCGTTTTATATTCTAACTGAGGCGGTTGAGGTCGCAGTACTGTTTTACATTCTAACTGAGGCGGCTGAGGTCGCAGTATTGTTTTTATGCTTGTATTGCTTACACGCACACCGGTGGTCTGGCCACCGCACAGGGTGTATGTTTCCGGAAAGATGGTAAGAGTACCCGTGTACCCCACAAGGAGAGGTTACTTGGGGACCCCTCAAGGGGAGGCGACTGCTACTTGGGCAGTAGAGGGGTTGGAGGCACCAAGAATTGAGCACGGTATCTGGGGTTGGGGCCCAACTTGTTTTAAATCTGGGGTAGGCGCCCAATACGTTTTCTGTCTGGGGTAGGGGCCCAGCGTGATTGTGACAGGGATTTAGCAGTACATGAGGGGGAAGTGAATGCTCTGGTGTATTCGGTTTGTCTTTCTAGTTTATTGCATTTACTATTTACATCTACATTATCAGTCACTGACTATGTAGTGATCCGGCCCTTAGGGGTATTTTTGACTCACATCTAAACCATTTAAGCCCTTAAGAGGAATAAAATTATTTAATTGTTAAAAGTTGGCCAGTGTGTGGTGCTGGTATTTTTCTGCGATAGAGCGCGGAAAATGATGGCCGACGGTGCGATCGGATCTGAAATCCGATGTCGGGATCCGTGCGAAATATCTTGCACCCGTTGGAGATAAGGTGGGTTATCTCGTAGGGGATAATTAATTAATTAATTAATTATCCGATGATGAAAAATAAAATTTTCTTACGTACGAATTAAAGAGGAAATAAATTAAAGATATAATACGAGCTATATAAGGGATCCCGATTATCGGAAAGAAAAGAAAAGAAAAATAAAACCCTAACCGGTGAGGAGAGAAAGAAAGGGAAAGGAGAAAGAGAAGGAGCCCGATCTTCCCGGACATCGAACCGAAGACAAGAACGCGACCGGACAACCTTCCCGTCGATCTTCGGATAGTAAAATAATTGTTATAAATTATTTGGGATTTTTCCGTCGTCCTTTTTGTTTGAGTTCTTGGGTTCTCCGTCGTATCCGTCACCGTCGCCGTCATCGTCGTCATGCTGGGGCACGGAACGGACGGCGGAGGCGCGCGGTGCCGCTAGGGCATCGCGCGGAGGAGAATCGCGGACGGCCGATCGCCGCCGCAAGCGGCGATGGGGCCGCGCGGGCACCGCACGGGCTCCGCGCGGCTGCCGCGCGGGCGCCGCGCGGGTGGCACCCGCGCGGACCCGCAACCGCGCGGGCACCGCGCGGGGTACCCACGCGGGCGCCGCGCGGGCAACCCCGCGCACGGGCGCCGTGTGGGGCCGCACCCGCGCGGGCGCCGCGCGGCCGCCGCACGGGCAGCACCCGCGCGAGGCGCCGCGCCGCGTGGGCGCCGCCCGCGGAGACACGCCGCGCGGTTCCGAACCGCGCGGGGCTCCGACGGACGGCGACGGTGGCCCGGGATTCCGGTTTTCGTCAACCCGGACGGTGTTGGACTTTTCCGTCGAAAAGAGTAAATTGGGTCTTTTGTTTTGGGATGTTAGTACACGTTTTTGACTATAGTTATCCTTGCGGACTTTCTTTAGGTCCAGGTGCGCAGCGGGGGTGCGCGAAGGATTCAGGTGTTCCGATTTCTCTTCAACTAGGTGGGTACGGTTGCTATAAGTGCAACAAGTGCAGTAAGTGCATTTATCATCATTAAAATGCTCTGAATTTGTCTAACAAAGTAGATGGACAGTTTAACCTTTCGCATAATTGTATTTTATCTAACAATTGAAGCGGTTGATGTCGCGGTGCTCACTACACGCCGATCTCGGCAAATCCGTTTCGGATGCTGCACGTACACAGGCGGATTGGCCTCCGCATGGGTGTACTTTTCCGGAGAAGTGGTCTTTTTGACCCGTGTACCTCACAAAGGGGTGGGAGCCGTGAGGACCTCTTCGCGCCTGCTGCAAATAGCACACCAGCACCGTGAAGAGGTTAAAAGCATCAAAATGGTGTTTGCGCACGAGGGGAGACTTTAGTCTCTCCGACAGGTACTCTGGGGTTGGTGCCCAACTTAATTGATAAATCTGGGGTTGGTGCCCAGCTTAATTATGTACAGGGTTTTAGCGAAAGGTTCCGGTGTAGTCGGTTTGTTCCTTATTCCTTATTGATATTTAGACATCTACTTTGTTTGTCACTGACTTTACCCACTCCGTGACAGGTATTACTAGGTGCGTTAGCCGGGATGGCGGTGAGACTGCGTCGTGAGGACCGTAGTCAGGATACTTGGGTTTTTATCTCGCTTTCCTTACACTTTAAATAGTTAATTTGCTTGTGGATCATATTAGTCATGGACATGTATGAGTTAGCGCTGTGGATGAGGTGTACTTTTTATACTTTGATACTTTTAGTGATGTTTTCATACGCGGCACATTTTCATGATAAACCAAATGATTTCGAAAATGTTTTCTCAAAAACGAAGTGCCCTGTGGGCACGGGTTTTGCAACCGCTGGTTTTATCCTTTCCAAACGTTGATGCCGCTTTAATAACAAGGTGTCGAGTGGACACCGGTCTTTTAACACATTAGTTAAATTACTGTACTCTGTTTGACGATGTATGTCTATTGTATGGTTGATGGTTGATGTATGACGTTGTGAATGAAACGCATGTTGTAAATGAGACGCCGTGCATATACAAAGGAGACTCTGTCCGTGGGCAGAGAGAATTTGTGTATGTGGCGGTCTGGCACGCACCGGGGATGAGGTTCAAGTTACCTTGTTAAGAAAAAAAAAAAAATAATATACGCAACTTTCCGCTTTGATAGACTCAAAAACCCCCGGGGGCGTGACAGATTAAATGGTATCAGAGAAAAACAACCATAACCATAGTAGACGCGATCCACATCCACAGTGCAAGGTGCCACAAGCAAATTGGACCTGAGATAACCAAGGTGTAGGTGCGGTAGTACGTGAGAGTACGGGGAAAAAGGGGACGTAATATAGGTGTAATCATAAGACAGGGTGCTAGGGATATAACCTTAGGGTTAACGTGGTTTCTTTGTATCACAGCAGACAACGGCCAGGATCCGGCCACCGAGCGCTAACCATTCTCAATGGACAGGATGGATCCCGCAGCCGCAGCCAACCGCTTACTCCGCAACCAACTACGCGACATAGCGGGGCAAATGCTAACTCTCACTGAGCGCCTAGGCCTACTGACTCAAGATTTCGAGGGTGTCGACCGCACCCAGCGAGACGCCAGGGACGACGCCTATCGGGGAATGCCACCGGCAGGGTTCCCCACTTTTAACGAAGCGGTTATGTTGGCCCGGCGGGCAGAGCAAGAACTGCCCGAGACACGCGCTCGGCAGAGTTATCCCTATCCCAGACCGGCGGAGGACCCCTTCCAGCAGGGCCCGGCACTCAAACGCCCGAGGACAGAGGGGAACTTTGGAAAGGCGATGAGAGGAGGACCCAAACCGCAGAGAAAGCCGTGTCCCATATGCAGTGGGGCGCATCAGGTGACGATTGTCCATGGAGACACGGCCACTGCTACCGATGTGGCAGACCAGGACACGCACGCTACGAGTGCCCACGGAAATCGGGCACCACCAGGCCTCCGACACCGCGACCGGAGGGGACAGGGAAGACTGCTGCACCCGTTCCGCATGGGGGCCCCGCCCCGGAGGGCCGAGGAGGAGTCCGTCCGGAGAAAGCACGGAAGGACGAACCGACACCAGCGAGGGGCGCGAAACCACCTCAGGGACCGTGCGTAATCTGCGAGGGTGCTCACCCGGTGGCGGAATGTACGTGGAGGTACCATTACTGCAATCAGTGCGGCTTACCGGACCACTCCCGTGCCTTCTGCCCTCAGAGGCCCACCCCTGCCGCCGCCGCCGCGCCACCACAGCAGAAAGGACCAGAGAGTGCTGCGGCCCCCGTTCAGCCAAAGGATTTGCCCGGCGACAAGCAATCCGCAGACTCCTCAGACGTCAAGTCCCTTCCCCAGCACGCCGTACGACGCTGGCCCAAGGGCTGTGGACGGACTCCCCGGGATACTACAGTGGAGGACGCGACGTCCCAGACCTAGTAACGGCAGGTAATTTTTGGTTTCTCTTTTCCCTCTTAGATTAGGAGCACCGGTTACACCTTAGCCTGCTACCCCTGTTAGACTCTCTCTCTCTCTCCTTCTCTCTAAAATCCTTAGGTATTAGGCGAAGCCTTCCCCGGCCGATGTACGCGGGCGGGCTTCGAAGCATAGGAGAACCTTGTGTACTCGGGGCCCGTTAAGGGCCATGCAAGGAATAAATAGGCTCCACCCTATGCCTTGCAGCCGAGAACCCAATGGGCCGATAGGTAGTTCAGGGCCGCTCCCCAGATAAGGATCAGCGGTCCCGTGGTAAGGGAATTTCCGGATGTGTTTCCGGCGGAGCTCCCCGAAATGCCACCGGAACGAGAAGTCGACTTCCCTATTGAACTACTTCCCGGCACCAAACCCATCACCAAGGCACCGTACAGGATGGCCTTCGCGGAGTTGAAGGAACTCAAGGCACAGTTGGAGGACCTTTTGGATAAGGGTTTCATCAGACCTAGCGCGTCACCCTGGGGCGCGCCCGTCCTGTTTGTGAGGAAGAAGGACGGAAGTCTCCGGTTGTGCATCGACTACCGGGAGATAAATAAGGTCACCGTTAAGAACAAGTACCCCCTGCCAAGGATCGACGACCTCTTCGACCAACTACAGGGGGCGACGGTGTTTTCAAAGATTGACCTGCAGTCGGGCTATCATCAGGTCCAGGTCAAGGGGGAGGACATCCCCAAAATGGCTTTCCGGACTCGCTACGGCCATTACGAATTTACAGTAATGCCGTTCGGGCTCACAAATGCCCCGGCGGTGTTCATGGACATGATGAACAGGGTATTCAAACCCTTCCTGGACTTATTCGTGGTGGTCTTCATCGACGATATCCTCATCTACTCCCGTACAGACGAGGAACACGAAGAACATCTGCGCACAGTCCTCCATACCCTACGGGAACAGAAACTCTACGCCAAACTCAAAAAGTGTGAGTTTTGGCTCCGTGAGGTCGGCTTCTTGGGGCACGTAATCTCGGCGGTTGGAGTCGCAGTCGATCCGAAGAAGATAGATTCGGTGACGGACTGGCCCCAACCGACGACGGTGACGGAGATTCGAAGCTTCCTGGGATTAGCCGGGTACTACCGGCGCTTCGTGGAGGGTTTCTCCAAGATAGCCACCCCCTTAAACCGTTTGACTAGAAAGGGGAAAAAGTTCATCTGGACGGACAAATGTCAGAGGAGCTTCGAGGAGCTCAAGGATAGATTGACGCGAGCCCCGATTCTCGCCCTGCCAGAACCAGGAGAGGATTATGAAGTGTATTGCGATGCGTCGCGAAACGGACTGGGTGGAGTACTCATGCAACGGGGAAAGGTTATAGCCTATGCGTCAAGGCAGCTCAAGGAATACGAGCGGAACTACCCCGTGCACGATTTGGAACTCGCAGCGGTTGTGTTCGTCCTCAAGCTTTGGAGACACTACCTGTATGGGGCACACTCCAATGTGTACTCAGATCATAAAAGTCTTAAGTAACCTTTCACCCAAAAGGAGTTAAATTTGCGACAAAGACGGTGGCTCGAGCTACTGAAGGATTACGATTTAACGATCCACTACCACCCGGGAAAGGCAAACGTGGTGGCCGACGCCCTGAGCCGCAAGGGGCAGGCCGAGGAGGCAGGGGTAAGTGCCATCACCCAGCAAGATAGTCTGATTACGGAATTTTCGCGATTAAGATTAGAAGTAGTACCGGCGGGTACAATCGCACAACTTCTGACACTGGTGGTCAGACCTACCTTGCTTGACAGAATTCTCGAGGGGCAGTCGACTGATGACCAACTCCAGCTGGTGCGAAGTAGAGTAACTGCCGACCAAGAAGGTGATTTCACAGTAAACTCCAATGGCACGATACGATTTCGGGGACGAATCTGCGTGCCGGATCTACCGGGACTCAAAGAGGAAATCCTGCGGGAGGCGCATACTGCTCCATATGCAGCGCACCCCGGGGGAACGAAGATGTACAAGGACGTCAAACAGACCTTCTGGTGGCCCAAAATGAAGGGAGACGTGACTCGGTTTGTGGCACACTGCCTGGTGTGCCAACGGGTGAAGGCCGAGCACCAGCGTCCGGCAGGAAAATTGCAACCCTTACCGGTGCCCGAGTGGAAGTGGGACATGATTACTATGGATTTTGTAACCGGGTTCCCGAGATCGTCACAGGGACACGATGCAATATGGGTGATTGTGGACCGTCTGACGAAATCGGCCCACTTTCTGCCCATACACACGACGTGGACGCGGGAACGACTGGCGCAAACCTACATCAACGAGATAGTAAGGTTGCATGGGGTGCCGACATCCATCATGTCGGACAGGGACACGCGATTTGTGTCAAACTTTTGGCAGAGCCTGCAGCGAGCAATGGGAACCAAGTTGCACTTCAGTACGGCTTTTCACCCGCAGACCGATGGACAATCAGAGTGGGTGATACAAATTGTGGAGGACATGCTTCGAGCATGCGTTTTGGACTTGGGCGAAGGGTGGGCACGGTGTTTGCCCCTAGTGGAATTTGCCTACAATAACAGTTACCAGGCCAGCATTCAGATGGCACCATACGAGGCCCTGTACGGGCGCCGCTGTCGGTCTCCAATATGCTTGGACGACTTGGGTGAGCGTAAGTTTCTGGGCCCAGATTTGGTGGAGGAGACCGAAGCAAAGGTGCGATTGATTAGACAAAGGCTACTGACCGCCCAGAGCAGACAGAAAAGCTACGCGGACAACAGACGCCGAGACTTAGAGTTCATGGTGGGTGAGCATGCGTTACTCCGAGTTTCGCCCTCCAAGGGGAACCGATGCTTCGGCATAAAGAGAAAGTTAAGCCCGAGGTACGTAGGACCGTTCGAGATCCTAGAACGCGTAGGACCGGTGGCGTACCGATTACCCCTGCCGCCGAACCTTGAACGAGTCCATAACGTGTTCCATGTCTCAATGCTCTGGAAGTACCTAGCTGATCCCTCTCATGCCTTGGATGCCTCCACCATCGAGTTGCGAGAGGATTTAAGCGTCGAGGAGACGCCGGTGTGGATTTTGGCGAGAGAGGACAAGAAGTTACGCAAATGAACAATCCCCTATGTAAAGGTCCAGTGGAGCAACCACGAAGAGCGCGAGGCGACTTGGGAACTGGAATCGAAGATGAGAGAATGTTTTCCCGAATTGATTAGTGGGGTTTGTACTTAAGTTTCGGGACGAAACTTTTTATAAAAGTGTGAGTGGTGTAGTGATCCGGTCCTTAGGGGTATTTTTGACTCACATCTAAACCATTTAAGCCCTTAAGAGGAATAAAATTATTTAATTGTTAAAAGTTGGCCAGTGTGTGGTGCTGGTATTTTTCTACGATAGAGCGCGAAAAATGATGGCCGACGGTGCGATCGGATCTGAAATCCGATGTCGGGATCTCCCGGAACGGAATTCTTAGTGATACGGTGATTAGTCATGCATCGGAATCCGTGCGAAATATCTTGCACCCGTTGGAGATAAGGTGGGTTATCTCGTAGGGGATAATTAATTAATTAATTAATTATCCGATGACGGAAAATAGAATTTTCTTACGTACGAATTAAAGAGGAAATTAATTAAAGATATAATACGAGCTATATAAGGGATCCCGATTATCGGAAAGAAAAGAAAAGAAAAATAAAACCCTAACCGGTGAGGAGAGAAATAAAGGGAAAGGAGAAAGAGAAGGAGCCCGATCTCCCCGGACATCGAACCGAAGGCAAGAACGGGACCGGACAACCTTCCCGTCGATCTTCGGTTAGTAAAATAATTGTTATAAATTATTTGGGATTTTTCCGTCGTCCTTTTTGTTTGAGTTCTTGGGTTCTCCGTCGTATCCGTCACCGTCGCCGTCATCGTCGTCATGCTGGGGCACGGAACGGACGGCGGAGGCGCGCGGTGCCGCTAGGGCATCGCGCGGAGGAGAATCGCGGACGGCCGATCGCCGTCGCAAGCGGCGATGGGACCGCGCGTGCACCGCGCGGGCGGCACCCGCGCGGACCCGCAATCGCGCGGGCACCCGCAACCGCGCGGGCACCGCGCGGGCGCCGCGCGGCTGTCGCGCGGGAGGCACCCGCGCGGACCCGCAACCGCGCGGGCAACGCGCGGGCATCGCGCGGGCACCGCGCGGGAGGCACCCACGCGGACCCGCAACTGCGCGGGCACCGCGCGGGCGCCGCGCGGCTGCCGCGCGGGCGGCACCCGCGCGGACCCGCAACTGCGCGCGGCTGCCGCGCGGGCGGCACCCGCGCGGACCCGCAACTGCGCGGGCGCTGCGCGGCTGCCTCGCGGGGGGCACCCGCGCGGACCCGCAACCGCGCGGGCACCGCGCGGGGGCCGCGCGGCTGCCGCTCGGGCGGCACCCGCGCGGGCCCGCAACCACGCGGGCGCCGCGCGGCTACCGCGCGGGCGGCACCCACGCGGACCCGCAACCGCGCGGGCACCGCGCGACTGGCACCCGCGCGGACCGGCAACCGCGCGGGCACCGCGCGGGGCACCCACGCGGGCGCCGCGCGGGCAACCCCGCGCGCGGGCGCCGTGCCGGGCCGCACCCGCGCGGGCGTCGCGCGGCCGCCGCACGGGCAGCACCAGCGCAAGGCGCCGCGCCGCGTGGGCGCCGCCCGCGGAGACACGCCGCGCTGTTCCGAACCGCGCGGGGCTCCGACGGACGGCGACGGCGGCGCGGGATTCCGGTTTTCGTCAACCCGGACGGTGTTGGACTTTTCCGTCGAAAAGAGTAAATTGGGTCTTTTGTTTTGGGATGTTAGTACACGTTTTTGACTATAGTTATCCTTGCGGACTTTCTTTAGGTCCAGGTGCGCAGCGGGGGTGCGCGATGGATTCAGGTGTTCCGATTTCTCTTCAACTAGGTGGGTACGGTTGCTATAAGTGCAACAAGTGCAGTAAGTGCATCTATCATCATTAAAATGCTCTGAATTTGTCTAACAAAGTAGATGGACAGTTTATCCTTTCGCATAATTGTATTTTATCTAACAATTGAAGCGGCTGCGGTCGCGGTGCTCACTACACGCCGATCTCGGCAAATCCGTTTCGGATGCTGCACGTACACAGGCGGATTGGCCTCCAAATGGGTGTACTTTTCCGGAGAAGTGGTCTTTTTGACCCGTGTACCTCACAAAGGGGTGGGAGCCGTGAGGACCTCTTCGCGCCTGCTGCAAATAGCACACCAGTACCGTGAAGAGGCTAAAAGCATCAAAATGGTGTTTGCGCACGAGGGGAGACTTTAGTCTCTCCGACAGGTACTCTGGGGTTGGTGCCCAACTTAATTGACAAATCTTGGGTTGGTGCCCAGTTTAATTATGTACAGGGTTTTAGCGAAAGGTTCCGGTGTAGTCGGTTTGTTCCTTATTCCTTATTGATATTTAGACATCTACTTTGTTTGTCACTGACTTTACCCACTCCGTGACAGGTATTAATTACTAGGTGCGTTAGCCGGGATGGCGGTGAGACTGCGTCGCGAGGACCGTAGTCAGGATACTTGGGTTTTTATCTCGCTTTCCTTACACTTTAAATAGTTAATTTGCTTGTGGATCATATTAGTCATGGACATGTATGAGTTAGCGCTGTGGATGAGGTGTACTTTTATACTTTGATACTTTTAGTGATGTTTTCATACGCAGCACGTTTTCATGATAAACCAAATGATTTCGAAAATGTTTTCTCAAAACGAAGTGCCGTGTGGGCACGGGTTTTGCAACCGCTGGTTTTATCCTTTCCAAACGTTGATGCCGCTTTAATAACAAGGTGTCGAGTGGACACCGGTCTTTTAACACATTAGTTAAATTACTGTACTCTGTTTGACGATGTATGTCTATTGTATGGTTGATGGTTGATGTATGATGTTGTGAATGAAACGCGTGTTGTAAATGAGACGCCGTGCATATACAAAGGAGACTCTATCCGTGGGCAGAGAGAATTTGTGTATGTGGCGGTCTGGCACGCACCGGGGATGAGGTTTAAGTTACCTTGTTAAGAAAAAAAAAATAATAATACACGCAACTTTCCGCTTTGATAGACTCAAAAACCCCCGGGGGCGTGACAGACTACCCACACTGTGACAGGTCTGAGAAGGGGTGGGAACCGGGACAACGGTGAGGCATCTGTTAGAGGACCTTAGCCCTTGAGGCTAATTAACTTTACTGCTTTATGGTTATCTCTTTAACGTTTGGTTAGCATATCTGTTATTACTTGTGGATGGTTCGAGGTGGATGTTGGATTGAGACCTAGTGTAGGAATATCTACTTACATCTGTGAATGTTAAGATGAATGAATGCGGCTTGTTTTTAAATACAAACCTGGTTTCCAAAGTGTTTTCAAACCAAGTGTCGTGTAGGCACTGATTTCTAAACCCGTGGATTTATCCTTTCAAGTAATGTTGCCGCTTAAAAGAGATTGCGAAAACGTTTCGTAAAATTGGGTGTCGGGTGGACACCGTCTTTCAAACCTATGGATTTATCCCTTAGAAAAGTATGGTGATCATGATTGTGTGATTAGGTGTGATCTCTCCTTATTATTGCTCAATGATTGCTTGGTTAAAGTACTCGTCGTGTTCGGGACGCCGCGCATATACAAAGGAGGCTCCGCCTGTTTGGGGAGTGAATTTGTGTATGTGGCGGGTCTGGCGCGCACCGGAGGCAAGGTTCTTTTAAAGAAAAAAATATAGATGCGTTTTCCGCTCCTTTAGAACCTCCGGGGCGTGACATTATCCAAAATAGGGGATAAATTTGCATGTGTAGATGAACACAGATGAATAATGCTATTTTGTGAATTATCCAAAATAGGGGATAAATTTGTATGTGTAGATGAACACAAATGAATAGTGCTATTTTATGAATTATCCAAAATATGGGATAAATTTGTATGTGTAGATGAATACAGATGACTAGTGGTATTTTATGAATTATCTAAAATATGGGATAAATTTGCATGTGTAGATGAACACAGATGAATAGTGATATTTTATGAATTATCCAAAATAGGGGATAAACTTGCATGTGTAGATGAACAAAGATGAAATGTGCTTTTGATGAATTATCCAAAATAGGGGGTAAATTTGCATGTGCAGATGAACACAGATGAAAAAGTGATATTTTATGATCTACCCAAAATAGGGGTAAATTTGCATGGATAACTGGACACAGAGAAAAGTGAAATTTTCAAATTGCCAAATATAGGTGATAAATTTGCATGTGTAATTGGACATAGAAAAAAGCGGATCCTTCTAATTGTCAAAATAGATGAGAAATTTGCATCTATAGATGAACACAGATAAAAAGTGCTAATTTTGATTTACCCAAAATAGGGGACATATTTGCATGTTTAAATGAACTTAGAGGAAAATGCAATTTTTGACTTATCTAAATATAGATGATAATTGCGTGCGTAAAAGTGATTAATTATTTTATGATTGTGATCATGTTGGGGTGTAACCCTAGGAATCATGTAAAAGCATAAGGGAAAGAGCATGTTTGATAGTAAGACCTAGGAGAAAACCTAGATTAGGGGTTTAACGAGTGTCATGATATTCTAGGAGTTAAACCTAGATGAACGAGTGACACTGTCTTAGGGGATAACCTAAGGTTGAGAATAAAGTATTTAACATAGAGTCAATAAACTCTAGGTTAAGCATGATATGGAACTTAGGTAAATGAAACCTAACATGAACTAGTGGAGTCTTACTCTCAAGTAATGAATTAGAGTCAATGTTACTCTAAGTTAAAAGTGGAACAGAAAAATAGAGTTAATGTAACTGCAGATTCAACGTGGAATAAGGAAAAATGTATGTGACCACAAAGTTAAAGAGTTAAGTAGATAGTAGAGTATTTAACTTAGAGTCAAACTCTAAGGACAAGTATGTATGATCACAAGGTTAAAGAGTTAAACAAATATAACCCTAGAGTGGGTCATAGGGTGTCTGGGCAAATGGACAACCACTTTAACTTCAATTTGAGTTAAATGAATGAAAGAGAAATGATTAAGAGTCCAAGAGACTCCCTAGTTATCTTTATAGCGAGACCTAGGATGAGTGATAAATCAATAAAAGAGGCAAAGTTTAAAAGAAAGCTAAAATTGGTCAAAGAACAAAAGAGAATGCAAATTGTGCCTCTGACTGTGAGACCCTTCTACGGGGAATCGGATGTGGTACTCCTTCAGGGGGACCGATTAAATAAAAACAAGTGTAAAAGTGAAAGTAAAAAGCTAAAAGGCTTAAAAGCAAGGAAAACAGATTGCCAGTGGCAATGTAAGCTATAAGCTCGAATGAGAAAGAAAAAGCAAGTGCTTAAGAGCAAAAAGAAAAGAGGCTAAGTGCAAGTAAAAAAAAAAAAAAAAAAAAAAAAAAAGAAGAAAAAGAATAAAACGGGCGTACCTTCGGGGATGAAACGTGGCTCTTGTTGGAGTTATGGGCAGTGTCCCTCTCCCAGGTAGTGACCCGTATGGCACGTTCCCTCCGTTGGACGGGGTAACACTTGAGGTGTTATCGGCAACCTTAGAAATCTTGTCTTGTGGTAGCATGACTACCGGGCTGGGGCCCGTTGGGCAAGAATTTCTGAGGGTTTAGCAACTTGAATTAAAACACAAGAATATGAAAGAATAAAGAGGAAATAGAGTGGCCAAGGTGGCCGGGTTAGTTTAACCCTATTTACAGCGGCATAGTGGCCGAGTTTATAGATAGTGGCCTAGTATGGCTGGACATGATAGTATTGGGTCGATGAGTATACACAGATAGTGTAGTGACATTTTATATGCATATCAGCATGTAAACATCAAGATTTATAGTTTCCTAGCATTCTACTATTATTGCTTCTATTAGACCAAGCGGTGTAGGACATTCTTTCTCGGTGGTTGAACCCCTGGGAACTTTAAGTAGTTCTCACACCCTCGGGTGACCATTTTTCAAGGTTCTGATGCAGTCAGCGAGGCATGCGATAGGGGCAAGGGCCCAGCAGCATAGAGGGTCAAGCAGAGGTATCATTTTTATATTTTGAGTGAGCTATGTATTGTGAGGAAAAGATGTAAAAGAATTGTAATATTATTTAATTGCAAGTTGAGAGATGGAAATGTAATAAAGTTATTTGTAGTTCACTCTTATCATGCTTTCATTTACAGTTTAAACTTATTGTTTATTGAATGAAAGTTTTAAATTAGTAGTGATTTTTACTCTGATATTGTATCTCATCATACACATTGATTTGATTGGAGATGGATATTACCGTTCCTTTCGGGTAGTGAGAGGTCATGCCCGATTGACGGGTCTGTTGGCGTGCCCGAACTGACCAAATTGGCGGTCTCGGGGCGTGACACTTGGGCTTCTTTTGAGGAGTTTTTGGATTCGATTTTGAACCCATTTTTGACAGAGAGTTTTTTCATCGAGTCTTCTTCGCGTCTTGGCATCCCGGAGAATTTTTGGAAATCGTTTTATATTTTTCCTCCCCAATCTCGCAAGCTTCAACGTTTCTTCGACACCGGTCTTTTCCATCGACTCTTCGTCCGCGGGCTCCCCCGAGCTGAGTCCTTGGCATTTTTTCACCGTTTTTTGCGGCGACGTTTCCACGAGAGGTAGGCCTTCGATTTCCGTGATTACCATTTCTCTCCGTTTTGGGTTTTTATGGGGTTTTTCAGAGCTTTTTAGACCCTATTTTTCTGCGATATTTTTCCTGGACAGTGGAAGAGTGATCTTGCATTTTCTCAGCCTACTGGGTAGCGGAATTTGGTGTTTAAGGACTCGATTTCTATCTACAGTTTGCGAAAATCGCAGCCGTATTTTTCTTGGAATATTTTGAGGGCATATCGAGAAGGTATTTTGCTATTTTGTGGATAGACTTGCGGCGGTGTTACTGTTTTAGGTGATTTGGACTTACCGCGGTGTTTGGCTTATATCTCAGTGACCGGAAGGTGATTTTTGGTTTGTTGGAATCGTGGGAACCTGAGTATCGCGCCCGTCCAGTTTCGGCTCTTTTGGACTCCTGACCGACGTGCGCATCCAGGTGGGTTGGATTTTCCTCCAAGTATGCGGACTTCCTATTAATTCTAGGACTCAGCATGCTAGAATAGGTGCTATTATTGTTGTATCATGTTATTGATAGAATTATGAAACTTTGACTAGCACCCCGCCATATGTTGCATGATTTTAACCAGACTAGTAGAAACCCTCACTTGGGCTAGCGGTTGTAGTTTGACATCCCTACACACTTTTTATTGCTTTCTTGGACATAGTGTTTCTCCTCGCCCGGGTAGTCTGCCGAGTGGTCGGGATAGTGTAGGATGTGGGTTATGAATAGTATGGATCTGAATAGGGGAAAAACCACCTAGAGGGGGGGTGAATAGGTGAAAACAATAAACACACCAAATCGTTGCGTAAAAAATAACCCAATGCGGAAAATAAATAAAGTACGTAAGATTTACGTGAAAAACTCCATCTCAAGAGTAAAAAACCACGGGACCGATAACACGGCGAAATCCACTAAGATTAAACACATACAAGGTGATTTACCGTAACCCTACGACTCAACCTTTTCCATACGCTCCTAGTTGATCTTCTCCGCTCGCTCCGAACGCTCCTCGAATCCACGATTTGCGTCCCAACGCCGAATCCACGATGTTCAACGTCGAATCCACGACGTCCAACCGAATCCACGGTCTTCACCAATGCGGCACGTCTCGATCACACGAACGCGCCTCGCTCCGAATCCACGAGAGCGGTAACACCTTGAATCTACAAGGCCACGCGAATCCTCACGCCGATTCTTGATAAATCGTTATTTTGTTTGGTGATGACCCTCCGAATACTTAGATCAAAGATAGATAAGGAAATACCATCTAGGTATTCTTCAATTTGATTCTACAAGAAATAGGAGTTTTGAAACCCAAGAATCAAATTGAACAATATAGACGAAGAAATATAGATTAGATCATGTTTTCCTTTCTTCTCTATATAAGTGGATTTCTTTTTGATCCTCTCTCGGATGGATACCCTAAAAGATGAATGTAGGGTCTATTTATAGGTTAGAACCCTTTGGAAAGAGATAAGCATAAAAAACTGGCTTAACAGAATTTTTTCCGCACGGCGGTCTGGACTGGATTTGGCTGATCCGGACTGTCGTCTTTTTTCAGCAATTTTCCTGAAAAAGAAGTTCAGGGTCCGGACTGGAATTTCATGATCCGGACTGTTCATGCGAATTCAGCAAACACATAGTTCGGGGTCCGGACTGAAATTTCCTGATCCGGACTGTTCATGCGATTTCAGCAAACACGTAGTTCGGGGTCCAGACTGAACAGGGGATGGTCCGGACTGGAATTCTGCATGAACTAAACTATGTTCGGGGTCTGGACTGGAATGGTCTGATCCGGATCCTGAACATCCAACTTGTCCAGTTTTTAATTTTTATGCACTGAAAACTTTTCCAAGTGTTTCTAAACTACACAAATGTATTCGGATCACCAAAAATATTTAGTTAAACGTACCTGATCATTCCGAATGCATTCTTCTTGAGATTGGTGTAATTGATCCACAATTCTCCATCTTCAATCTTCAAGACTTTTACCACTTC
Organism: Tillandsia leiboldiana; assembly: GCA_029204045.2. Lineage (NCBI taxonomy): Eukaryota > Viridiplantae > Streptophyta > Magnoliopsida > Poales > Bromeliaceae > Tillandsia > Tillandsia leiboldiana. The sequence continues at coordinate 44,679,256 of CM055060.1, read as the reverse complement.
ACGAAATACGCCAAGACAAAATCCTTAACAATCTCCCCCTTTGGCGGTTTCGTGACAAAACAAAAGTCCACTTTTTTTTTAAAAAAAAAAAAAAAATCTAAAAGATATTTTTGTTGCTATCACCATATAACAAAAATTTACATAAATGGTCCAAATGAATATGAGAGATAAACTCCTAAAACAGACTCTAGACTTAGACGTTTGTACTCTCTGCAAAAGAAATAATTCTTGACAAAAGAAATCGTTAGATATCTCAAGAATTTAAATATTCCATAATCAATCAGAGAGTTAGAGTTTATACTTACCATGACATCGATTATCAGATATGTAAGAAGATCACTACTCAAAGAGAAATAAACCTTCTAAAATCATTCAAGTTCCATGTCATGTTTAAACAAATTTCAAAAGTCAAATCACAATATCACAATATCACTTGTTAGCAAATATTACATGCCACAAATAGTTAGTCGTTGTTAGCTTGGCATGCATATCATTTATCTTACTACTTACCTTTCACCTTCCACAGTTCTTTCTTTTCTCCCCCTTTTTGTCAAGAAAGAAGCCAAATTGCAAAATAGGAGGGAAAGAAAAGGGTAACGTTCAAAAAGTTTGAAAACAAAAACTGACAGCGAAAGATAAAAATCTGCAAAAGAAACATGATTAGAACAAAATGTTCAATCTAGATCTGACCTGTCCGAGCTGCTACAATCCAATTTGTTTAAAATTCCGTTGAGCAGTCTTTGTGAGGACCCAAAATTCCCACGTATGGTTTACTGTTACATCTGCAGCTTCTGGAGGCCTTTGTGGTGCGTCTGTCACGCCCCGGGGGTTTTTCGGTTTAGCGGAAAACGTGCAATATTAAAAATATTTTCTTTTCAGGGTTCCCCGGCGCGCGCCAGACCCGCCACACGTGTAAATTCCTCGACCCCGAGAGCGGAGCCTCCTTTGCACGTGCACGGCGTTTTCAATCTAGGGAAGCCCACTGACCCGTAGGCAATCCCATTCGCACTTTAACCAGAATCGTCATACACAACCGTAAAAGAGAGTAAAAATAACTACTTAACACGACCGTTGATATTTCGAAAGGATAAATCCATGGGTTTTCAAATCGGTGCCTACACGACACTCGTTGTTTTTAAAAGTTGTTTTCGCAAACTTCTTCCTGGTTGGAAAATCGGCCGAAACTACCGAGCATGAAAGCAAACAAGGTCACCACAGTAATTTGAACATCCACACCACGCCACAGTCACATCCACTCACACAAATCTGAAAATAAGATGATAACACGAATAAAACCTAACAAATGTCACTCATTGCAAAGCTAAACAAACGACACATCCTTGTGAACCGTCCTCACTGTCGTCCCGTGCCCGCGCCCGACCAACCTGTCACAAAGTGGGGAGTCAGTGAGACTACCAAGATGCAACATAAACATGGGGTAACAAAATATAGGTGATAACGAGAGAAACTAAAAAGAATGCAAACCGAGCCACCAGCGTGTCCGTGTTTACCCCCTCCCAAGAGAGCCACGGTACCCAGTACCAAGTCAGACATGTTGTGAGGACCCGAATTTCCGCAAGAGAATTACTGTTGGACAAACAGAGCTTCTGCAGTGTGTTTAGCAGCTTTCGGAGGCCTTTGCTGTGTGTTGGACGTGTTTGCGCACGAATCAGACCTCAGGATTGGACCCAGCGCGAAATTTGGATTAAGTTTACCTGTCCGGATGCCTTCGACAAATTTTAGAAGCGGAATTTGGCAAAACGGACTTCAAATTTGGATTCAGCGCACGAAAACGATGGAAATGGGCTATTTACTTGTATTTTTCGGAGCCCGGATGCGCAAACACGGATTTCGAGGCAAAAGTTACTGTTTCGGCGGCCGGGGCTGCGCCGGCGGCGGCGGGCAGGCGGCGGAGCACGGCGGCGCAGGCGCGGGCAGGCGCCGGCAGGCACGGGCGCGGGCGTGGGCAGGCGCGGTGTTCAGAGTTGGGTGTGCCACGTGGCGGCTCCCCATTGGACGCGCTTGGGACACGTGGCGGCTTTGGATTCGACGGGTGCATCAAATTCGTGCACCGGGCGCAGCGAGTGTTGGCGCTGACACGTGGCGCTCAGGGATTGGACGGTCAACGCATGCGCGACAGGGGCGCCGGGCGTTGCGCACGATGGACCAACCAGGCCACGTGTTGCCTGCTCATTGGCGGGCGCAGTGACCCGGCGGATCCGGCGTGAACCGCGGCCCACGGTTCCCGCCGTGGACTGCGACGCCACGCCGCGCGTCACGATTGGCGGGCGCGCGTGCACCGGGCGCGCGGGGCGAGGGGCGCGGTGACGTGGTGCGCCGGGAGTGTTTCGGGCTTGCACAATATTATGTTTTTGGCCGGATTCTGGCGCCCGAATCCGGCGCCCAAATCCGGAAGCCCATGTGGGCTGGGCTGGCCTATTTAAACCCCTCCTCTCTCTCTTTTTCTGCTCTTTTCGAGTCTCAGAGAGGGATTGAGAGGGAGAGACCTCTAGGGAACTTTTTCCTTGTGATGTTTTTGATCTTGTGGTGGATCCCCTGTATTTTTGGAGGCTCGACAGCGGCGATCTTGGTTTTACAGTGCGCCTCGACGTTTTCTTATTTCGGCCCGTTTCTGTCGCAGTTCAGTCAGAAATTTCCTGTGCGCAAAACAGGAGGAATTTTTGGGCGATTTCTTCGGCAGTGTGTTCCTAAGAGGTAAGCCTTCGATTTCTATGTTGATCACTTTGCCTCATTTTGGATTTTTGGCATGGTTCCCGCGGTATCTTTTGACCCCTTATACCGTTGTGATGATTTGGACAGCGGAGGAGTATTGTTGTGATTTCTCGGTCTACGGGCATCGGAATGAGGCGTATGAGGACTCTATTGACATTTACGCTTCGTGAGGAACGCACCTGTATTTTTATCAGAATTTTTGGAGGACTCTTTGAAGCTGATAATTAAGCTTCTTTAAGACTGAGTGTCTGCAGGCTTGTGTTCGTGAAGGTTTTGACATACGGCGATGTTCTAATTATTTCTTGACCTACAGGTGTCGGATTTGGACGTGCAAGTACTCGTTTCGATCGGCTCGCCGCGAGGATTGCAACGGTTATTTTTTTGGAATTTTCTAAGGTCATCTCGCAGGTGAAAATTGACCATCTTGTGGACTGTTGTGCGGACAACGGCATTGTATTAATTGTAGGATTAATTTGTGCACCGTGTTGGTTGTTGTTGCAGTGTTCGCAGTGAGCCAGAATTTTCTTTGTGAGAAGGCGAGTTTGAAGTGGTGTTTCTTGTACTTCGCGATCGAGGTAGGTGGTTGCTATATCCCTCTATTCTGACATACCCACTAGGAATATTAGAGAGATCCTTTCATTGGACACATTGAATGATCACCTAATGGACATGCATGCTTAAATTAAAATAATTGTGAGCCTATCATATGGAAAATTCTATTGTGGAAATCTGATAGTGGTTGGGATTTATACATGTTTGTATGGATATAATATTGGCGCTTAACCTTGCATGTGGAATTTACTTTCATGTTGGGATAATATGAAATGTCTTGTGGGAGGGCACCACTTGAGGATCTTTTGGACATGCATAGGTGGATGATTTATGTGAGGGTAATTAGTGGATTATAGACATATGTGGTTGGATAATGATTTTAGCATGATGGTTATATCCATGCGGAGCAATTAATTGATACACATGTTGAACCACTATTTGTCACACTTTCTTTTATCTTTCATGAGGACATATGCATGCTTGTATGGTCATCTAGATAGGCCACTATTTGTTGCTACACTATTATATTGGAACTTGACTTAGGAGAAACCATGCTTGCTTCTTTCTCCTTATTCTTTAGTCAGGTGGTTCTTGTTGCTCGGGTTTTAGCCGGGGTACGGGATAGTGTAGCCGGGACCTTGGGGTCGGGGACATGTGGTATTTGATTATGGGTTGTGGGGTATTGCGGCTACCGCGGATAGTAGGTGGTTGACCGGATACAGATTATTTTACCCGATTTTGGATTGGGGGTTATTGCGGCTACCGCGGATAGTAGGCGGTTGACCGGATGTCGGATGTGGGACATGATTGTGATTGTGGGTTATTTCGGTGACCACGGATATTGGGCGATTGACCGGGTGTCGGTTGTTGGGCTTGATTATTGACAGTGGGTATCGTGGCGACCGCGGATATTAGGCGGTTGACCGGATTAGGCGGTTGACCGGATGGTTACTTATGCATCAGATTGGGAATTGGGTTTCCCTTTAGTGGATGGGTTTTCCCACTTTGATCGGAGTCGTGATCCAGTCCTGCTATAGTGAGATATCGAGTTCCCCTCTAGAGCGTTGGGGAGTTCCCCTCTAGGGCGTGGGGGTCAGACAGTGATTGAGTTTGTTATCACACCGGCGCGGCTTTATATGCCCGGTGATGCTTTCCTCGTGTGGGTCGCTCCGCTCGAGTTCCCCTCCGGAGTGTCGGGGTCAGGCAGTTATTGAGTTTTGCTATCACATCGACGTGGTTACTTGCCCGATGATGAGTGCGGCAGCAGGAGTTTTGCTACCACATCGGCGCGGCATACTTGCCCGATGATGAGAGCGGCATAGATTGGGGATTATTTGGGACGGTTGGTTGTTGATGCATACGGTTATTCCATTTTGGGATTGCATTTAGAGGCATAGTGGTGGTAGTTTCCCTTATCAGCGGTCTTTATTACTTACCTCTTCTTTCCCTTTTTGCCTCTGGTAGACCTAGTGGGCACGTCGGAGTTTGAGGCTTTACCCATTAGGGGAGGCTACTGGTTTACTAGTAGTTCTCACCCCCATTTTCCTTTCCTCTTTGTCTTCTCCTTTGTTTTGCAGTGTCTTCTGCGGGTGCTGCTGGATTTTCAGCGGCGGGTTGAGGTGAGAGGACGGCTGAGTAGATAGATCTCAAGGCAGGATGAGCGAGTTAGCTGGACTATTGGTGTATCCTTTTTCCTCAGACGGTTGTACTTTTCTTTTGGGTCTGGCTTTAGCCAGCTGTTTGTATTTTATTTGGTGAGCTGGGGGAGACAGATGTATTATTTTTACAGATGTACTGTATTTTATTTCCAGCTTCAGTCTGAGATGTATTAGTTTTTAGTTCAGCTCTGTTTTATGCTCTTTTTATTCTCTCTTATATCTGAGTAGGTTACTAGCGCTTCGTGTACGCGGGAAATACCGTGTGCACGGCGGATCTGTAGACGGGCCCGGGTTCTGGTTTACACCCGGGGCGTGACACATGTGTACCTGCCCCTGTAATAATCAAACATGTGCACCTGCCCCTGTAACAGTCAAACATGTGCACCTGCCCCTGCAACAATCAAACATGTGCACCTGCCCCTCTTTGTTGCTTATAACCCCTCCACGGAAACTCGTGCGGCGCTCGAGTAACCGCGAGGGGTCCCCATCATCACTAGTCATGGGGTACACGGGCCAACGTGCCATCTTTCCAGAAAAATACACCAGTGCGGTGGCCAAACTGCCGGTGTGCGTGCAAGCAACCCTAGGCTCAAATTCCAAGATTGGAGTGTGTCTCATTAAGTCCAGCGACCCTCGGTCGCCTCAGATGATATTATTAGCGATGTATATGCGAAGTAGGGGTTAGATGAGATCACAATGTCAATATTATTATATTCATGCATAAACGAAATTTCACCATATATCATAATTGTTAGGATTTGATGGGGCACCCACCTGAACAGCGTTTGGTCGGAACACCTGCAGTTGACTCACAGCCCCCGAACAACAACCCGACCTACGGAGTCCTCAGAAAAACAACCATTAAGACCGAAGATTATAACGAAGACACTACACACGGATGGCTCAACGATAAATAAGTGACAGTCGGGACACGAACGCACACGGCGGGAACCCGAAAGGAGCCGGGCGGCGGCGGCACCGCAGGGCCGCGGCAACAGAAGCAGTAGCAGCTGCGACAGCGAGCCCCGCACGGGCACATGCCCACGCGGGCGGCGCGGCGGCAGAGCGCCGCGCGGGCGCAAGACCACGCGGGCGGCGCGGCGGCAGAGCCGCGCGCGGGCGCAAGCCCACACGGGCGGCGCGGCGGCAGAGCCGCGCGCGGGCGCAAGCCCACACGGGCGGCGCGGCGGCAGAGGGGAGGCCCCGCGCGGCCGCATGCCCGTGCGGCAGCAGATCGCCCCGCGCGGGCGGCAGCGTGGCAGCAGATCGCCCCGCGCGGGCGGCGGCGCGACAGCAGATCATCCCGCGCGGGCGCATGCCCGCGAGGCGGCGCGGCAGCAGCGCGATGGCGGCTGAACGCCGCATGCGGGCGCGTGCCCGCGCGGGCGGCCGCGCGGCACTGCTAGGGCGTCCGACCAACCCTCAAAACCTCAAAAGAAAACAGCAAACCCAAGAAACACGCAATGCTCACCTTGCAGTAACGGTGAAGGTGATCCGATCATTCCTCGCGGGAAGGGGTTCCGGATCCGTTCCCCGTTCTGTTCTCGGCCTCCGCTGCGTTGGTCCCAAGGAAGACGAGATCCCTCTCTCTTTCCCTCACACAGGGCGGCTAGGGTTTGGCGTGCACCTTTCCTGGGGAGTAAGACGGTTGGTAAGTATGAATATATATATATCTGTAAAATACCCCCCCCCCCCCAAAAGCTAGATCCTCGTGCGTATAACTAAAATTTGGATTAAGAGGCTAATTAGGCTAAATCTTATTTTTACTCTCGTACCACTAAAAATCCCTAATCCAATCCAAAAAGGAACCCACCCCGTTACCTTGAAAAGCGTGCAAATCTAGCGGCACGGATTCCGATGCATGCTACAGTTACCGCAAACTTGAAATTCAATTATGGGAGATCCGGGAGTCGGATTTCAAACCCGATCGCACCACTGTCCAACATTTCACGAGCTCTATCACTGAAAAAAATAAGAACGAACGCTAACCCACTACCCATTGAATATCAAAAAGAGGAACGCTACTATAGCTAAACCTATCCGGCACGGGTCAAGGACGATGTCCGAAAAGTTAGGATACTACATCACACACCCCTTAAAAGAAGTTTCGTCCTCGAAACTTAACACTAACCCCTGCTAAACCAAAACGAGGACAACCCTCCCCCTCCTACTATGAAAGGGCAAGGGCGAAGAGGTGCGCAGTTGGCAAGGGTGGGACGCTCTGATGGCGCACAGAAAGCTTAGCACGAAAGGAGGAAAAGGAAAAACAAAGAAAGGAGGAAACAACCAAAAAGGTAATGGTCCATCTAAGGGCTAATACCAGATGCTACCATCCCCGGGATAGCGCGTCACCTGCCGAGCCGTCGCGGGAGCCTCTACTGCAGCCCGTGGGCCAGTGGCGCACAGCATAGCGTCTTTTGGCCCCGGAGTCACCGTGGTCGTCTTCGGGCGAGTCGGCGGATCGGGACATCGGCGGGAGGGTTCCGGCGTCGCCCAGGTCACCCTCTAGTGGGTCTTCTTCTTCGGATGGGTCCTCTTCGGACGGGTTCTCCACTGCTGGGTCGTCTTCCGACGGGTCATCAGCTGACGGGCCGCCGGTCGGAGTCTTCTGCGGAATGATGATGGCACTCTTCTCCCTTCGTCGTGTTGCCGGGGGAGCTTTTGTCATCTTCGTAGGACAGAAGGGGCAAAGATGTCCCGGCTTGCCGCATCTGTAGCAGTGGTCCTGCCTCCAGACGCACTCGGTCACCTCGTGCGCTCCCCCACAGATTATACAAGGTCTTCCTCCCGGTCCCTGTCTTCTTGCCGGCGTGCCCCTGTTCTCCTGCTTCTTCTTTAAGCGTCTGGCTGGTGGGTCGTCCCTGGCAGCGTTTTCCTAGAGGTGCGGATGGGGCCGCTTCTGGCCCCGATTGGGTCCACCGTCCTCCCATCGGTTGAGTAGGCCCGCCAGCTCCTGTTCTCCTAACATGGCTCCGTCAACTGCCTCCCGGAAGGTGGGCATTCCCATTGTTGGCACCACTCGGCAAGCGTCACCCCTTAGGCCATCTCTAAAGGGGTGAGCGGCGTGAGGTCTGTTTCCCCCGGAAGAAGGGACGCGTCCGGTCTCGGCAATGTCCTGCACCCTGGCATACATGCGCTCCGCGAGGGTTAGTAGTTGTTCGGCCATATCTCGTAGCTGCTGGCGCAAAAGCAGAAAACACCACGTCTGTTGTCGCGTCCATCCCTGCGTCGCTGGGAGAGAAATCAGTCCGACCTGTAACTTGTGCACACAAGACACGAAAGATTAGCCTTAGACTCAAACGTGCTAACGCCGCAACTAACGATTAGAACCGGACTCCTACTACCCTTCCCCAAGACACCCGCGCTCTCCGTACCTATACCTTAACTAACTTAACTACTTGCCATCAGTGGTGTGGTGTTCTGTGGGTGTTGGACGTCGGCCACTATGGTTAAAGTGGTTTTTCTCTGATACCATATAATCTGTCACGCCCCGGGGGTTTTTCGATTTAGCGGAAAACGTGCAATATTAAAAATATTTTCTTTTCAGGGTTTCCCGTGTTAAGGATTTTATTTTGGCATATTTCATGAAGTGGTTAAGTCTTGAAGATTGAAGATGAAGATGTTTGGATCATATACCTCAATCTCAAGAAAGAAGAATTCAAAAGGATCAGGTACGTTTAACTAAATAATTTTGGTGATCCGAATACTTCTTATAGTGTAGAAACAATTGGATGGATTTTTAATTGCATAAAAATAAAAAACTGGACATGTAATATGTTCAGGATCCGGATCAGGGCATTCCAGTCCGGACCCCGAACATAGGTTAGTTCATGCGGAATTTTAGTCCGGACCTCCCCTGGTTCAGTCCGGACCCCGAACATGGATTCTGCAGAAATCGCATGAACAGTCCGGACTGTCCACATTTCAGTCCGGACCCCGAACATGTTTTTCTGGAAAAGTTCTGTTTAATGACGACAGTCCGGACCCAACTTATTCCAGTCCGGACCGTCGACCCGAAAAATTCCAGATAAGGTAGTTTTTTATTCTTGTCATCTTCTAAAGGTTTCTAACCTATAAATAAACCCTAATTTCATCTTTTAGGGTAATCCAAAGGTAATCCAAAAATTAACGGAAAAACTTAGAAAAATCCACATATAGAGAAGAAAGGAAAAACTAGATCTATTCTATGTTTCTTCATCTATATTGATTAATTTGATTCTAGGGTTTCAAAACTCAGATTTTTTGTAGAATCAAATTAATGAATACTTAGATGGTAATTCCGATCTATCTTCGATCTAAGTATTCGGAGGATTTTCACCACCAACAAACAACGATTTTGCCGAAAATCGGCGCGTGGATTTGCGTGGCCTTGTGGACTCAAGGTGCTACCGCTCTCGTGGATTCGGAGCGAGGTGCGTTCGTGGATTCGAGACGTACTACTTGGTGGAGACCGTGGATTCGGTTGGACGCTGTGGATTCGGCATTGGACGCAAATCGTAGATTCGAGGCGCGTTGCGGAGCGAGCGGAGATGATCAACTAGGAGCGTATGGTAAAAGGTTGAGTCGTGTGAGTACGGTATATCACCTTTGTATGTGTTTAATCTTAGTGGATTTCACCGTGTGATCGGTCCCGTAGTTTTTTACTCCTGGATTGGTGTTTTCCACGTAAAATCTCTGCGTGTTATTTACTTTTCCGCATTGGGTTTTTGTTAAGCAAAGATTTTGGAGTGTTTATTATTTACACCTATTCACCCCCCTCTAGGTGTTTTTTCCCCTATTCAGATCTATATTTAACATAACCCACACCCCGGTGCGCGCCAGACCCGCCACACGTGTAAATTCCTCGACCCCGAGAGCGGAGCCTCCTTTGCACGTACATGGCGTTTTCAATCTAGGGAAGCCCACTGACCCGTAGGCAATCCCATTCGCACTTTAACCACAATCGTCATACACAACCGTAAAAGAGAGTAAAAATAACTACTTAACACGGCCGTTGATATTTCGAAAGGATAAATCCATGGGTTTTCAAATCGGTGCCTACACGACACTCGTTGTTTTTAAAAGTTGTTTTCGTAAACTTCTTCCTGGTTTGAAAATCGGCCGAAACTACCGAGCATGAAAGCAAACATGGTCACCACAGTAATTTGAACATCCACACCACGCCACAGTCACATCCACTCACACAAATATGAAAATAAGATGATAACATGAATAAAACCTAACAAATGTCACTCATTGCAAAGCTAAACAAACGACACATCCTCGTGAACCGTCCACACAGTCGTCTCGTGCCCGCGCCCGACCAACCTGTCATGGATTGGGGAGTCAGTGACACTACCAAGATGCAACATAAACATGGGGTAACAAAATATAGGAGATAACGAGATAAACTAAAAAAAATGCAAACCGAGCCACCAGCGTGTCCGTGTTTACCCCCTCCCAAGAGAGCCACGGTACCCAGTACCAAGTCAGACATGTGTACCTGCCCCTGTAACAATCAAACATGTGCACCTACCCCTGTATCAATCAAACATTTGCACCTGCCGCTCTTTGTTGCTTATAACCCCTCCACGGAAACTCGTGCGGCACTTGAGTAACCGCGAGTGGTCCCCATCATCACTAGTCGTGGGGTACACGGGCCAACATGCCATCTTTCCGGAAAAATACACCAGTGCGGTGGCCAAACCGCCGGTGTGCGTGCAAGCAACCCTAGGCTCAAATTCCAAGATTGGAGTGTGTGTCATTAAGTCATGCGACCCTCGGTCGCCTCAGATGATATTATTAGCGATGTATATGCGAAGTAGGGGTTAGATGAGATCACAATGTCAATATTATTATATTCATGCATAAACGAAATTTCACCATATACCATAAATGTTAGGATTTGAAGGGGCACCAACCTGAACATCGTTTGGTCGGAACACCTGCAGTTGACTCACAGCCCCCGAACGACAACCCGACCTACGGAGTCCTCAGAAAAACAACCATTAAGACCGAAGATTATAACGAAGACACTACACACGGACGGCTCAACGATAAATAAGTGACAGTCGGGACACGAACGCACACGGCGGGAACACGAAAGGAGCCGGGCGGCGGCGGCACCGCAGGGCCGCGGCAACAGAAGCAGCAGCAGCGGCGACAGCGAGCCCCGCGCGGGTGCATGCCCACGTGGGCGGCGCGGCGGCAGAGCCCCAGGCGAGCGCAAGCCCACGCGGGCGGCGCGGCGGCAGAGGCGAGGCCCCGCGCGGCAGCAGATCGCCCCGCGCAGGCGTCGGCGCGGCTACAGCGTAGGCGGCGGAACGCCCCGCGCGGGCGTGTGCCCGCGCGGGCGGCGGCGCGGCGCTGCTAGGGCGTCCGACCCTCAAAACCTCAAAAGAAAATGGCAAACCCAAGAAACACACAATGCTCACCTTGCGGTAACGGTGAAGGTGATCCGATCGTTCCTCGCGGGAGGGGGTTCCGGATCCGTTCCCCGTTCCGTTCTCGGCCTCCGCTGCGTTGGTCCCAAGGAAGACGAGATCCCTCTCTCTTTCCCTCGCACAGGGCGGCTAGGGTTTGGCGTGTACCTTTCTTGGGGAGTAAGCCGGTTGGTAAGTATGGATATATATATATCTGTAAAATATCCCCCCCCCCCCCCCCCCCCCCCAAAAGCTAGATCCTCGTGCGTATAACTAAAATTTGGATTAAGAGGCTAATTAGGCTAAATCTTATGTTTACTCTCGTACCACTAAAAATCACAAATCTGATCCAAAAAGGAACCCACCCCGTTACCTTGAAAAGCGTGCAAATCAAGCGGCACGGATTTCGATGCATGCTACAGTTACCGCGAACTTGAAATTCAATCACGGGAGATCCGGGAGTCGGATTTCAAATCCGATCGCACCACTGTCCAACGTTTCACGAGCTCTATCACTGAAAAAAATAAGAACGAACGCTAACCCACTATCCATTGAATATCAAAAAGAGGAACACTACTATAGCTAAACCCATCTGGCACGGGTCAAGGACGATGTTCGAAAAGTTAGGATACTACAACGTCGGTGGTGTTTGTACTCAAATAGGGGACAAGTGATGGACTCAATGTGTTAAATGGATCACGAGAGCAGTCGGATGACCCTGTCGAGTGTTTAGAAGTGGTCTCGCACGGAACAGACATCAGAATTGGACTCAGCGCAAAATTTGGGTTAGAAACACTTATCTGGATGCCTTCGGAAAATTTGAGGATTGGAATTTGGCAAAACGGACAGCGGATTTGGATTCAGCGCGCGAAAACGATGAAAATAGACTACTTATTTTTATGTTTCGGAGCCCGGATGCCCGTGCACGGATTTCGAGGCAAGGGGCACTTTTTCGGCGGCTGGGGCAGCGCCGGCGACGGCGGCGTGGGCTCGGGCAGGCACAGGCCGGCGGCGGGCAGGTGCGGGTGCGGGCGCCCGCTCGCGGGCGCGGGCAGTGCACGGGTAGCGTGCGGGTGAGCGCGGTGAACGGGGACAGGAGTACCACGTGGCGTTCTTCTATTGGGCTAGGGCGGACACGTGGCAGTTGCGGAGAGGCTAGTTCAGTGGTCGCGGTCCACAGTGCCGTGAGGGGGTGCCTCGGGAAGCGTGCGTGCAGAGGGCGCAGGCGCGCACGTGGGCGCGTTGACGGCGTTTCCCGCGCTCGGGCGTGCCACGCGTCGGCGTCCGCGGCAGGCCACGCGGCGCAAGGTGGTTGGCGGTTTCGGCTGTAGCCTGTTTGGCGGCTGACGTGGCGCTTCCAGGCGGATTCGGGCGCGGTCGGACGGGGCGCGTTCGACCCGGTTTCGGCGCCCGAAATTTTCAGGGGCCCGAAACCAGGGATATGGGTGGTATTTTGGCAATTGTTCGGTGTGCCTATAAATAGCTCCCCTCCCTCTCCGTTCCTCCATTTTCCGGATTTTCTGAGCCTGTTCTCTTTGGGACCTCTACAGCAAGGTTCCTCCCCTCCCTCTTCCCCACACATTGATGGATTTTCGAGATTTTTGGAGGCCGCGGCATTGACGTTTTCTGCGACGCGGCGCACATCGACGCACCTTGGATTTTTGGCTTTTACCGTCGCTCTTCGTTCCGCGAGACACGCCGGATCACCCCTATGGATTTTTGAGCCGATTTTTACGGCAACGCGTTCATGAGAGGTTAGGCTTTGATTTCCGTGTTGATCACTTTTCCTTATTTTGAGTTTTCGGCACAATTCCTGAGGTGTTTTTGTGACCCTTTGTACTGCTGCGAGGTACGGGACAGCGGTGGAGTAAGGTTGGGATTTCTTGGCCTACGGGCATCATAATGAGGCGTTTAAGGACTCGATCGGCATCTACACTTCGAGAGGAACGCGCCCGTATTTTTTTTGGATTTTTCTGAGGACTCTTTGAAGGTGAGATTTAAGCTTCTTTGGGGTTGTATCCCGCAGATTTCACAGTGTTGTGAGGATGCCGGCATACCACCTTGTTTGAATTGTATCTTGGCCTACAGGTGTCGAAACAGGGCGTATAAATACTCGTTTTGGGGCTACTCGTCGCGAGGATCGCAACCGTTATTTTTTTGGGATTTTTGGAGGACTGAATGCAGGTGAGAAATTCCCTTCTTTGTGCTGCTTGGGAAAAACAGCAATGCTGTTGGTGTGTGTTTGGGGTATAGATTGTGTCGTGATGTTGATTGTTGTGGTGTTGCGTTGTTGGGGTGATGTTGTTTGGAGCCGAGGCTTGCGCGACATGTACCGAGGATGCGGGTTCAGCAGATTTTGTTAGCAAGTGGCCACGCTCTTCACCGACTTCAGCTTTTCCTACGGAAAGTGTTTCAGGTGGGTTGCTTTGTCCCCAGAACCGGTGGACGGTTCTCTAATTCTATATGTTAGAATACATGCATGATTAAATGTACAATTAATAGATTTAAGATGTAAGCATGGAAATGGCCTTGATCATGTGTTTAATGCTTACTTGTATATTGTATATGATTTAAAGGAATTAAGATCTAGCATATGGTGGATGGTTGTGGTTATTAGACACTAGATGAGATGGAGATTATGCTTGATTATTCTTGGCATCGTTTTGCGAGATCGATTTATTAGAGTAGCAAGTTACTCGCATGCCAGGTTAACACATAGACTTTCATGGGATTGGATTTACTCGATGGAGTAGGATGATTTATCTATGTGCGGAAATTACTCTGAGGAGTTTTCATGGATTATGGACAGGGGTAGTTCATCTTTGATTTTCGGGCATGCGGTTATTTCTAGTTGATGCTACTATTCGTTATCTCATCTTTATTCTTCCTTGAGGACAAATGCATGCTTGTATGGACATATAGTTAGGCCATCTTTTTCTGCTACACTATTTATTGGAACTTGACTTTGGAGAAACCATGTTATTCCTTTCTCCTTCTTTGTTAGTCAGGCGGTCTGTGTTGCTCGGGTGCGAGCAGGGGTTTGGGGTAGTGTAGCCGGGACCTTGGTGTCAGGGACGGGTTGTGCTGGATTGTGGTTTTCAGGGTTTTGCGGTGACCGCAGACTTTGAGCGGTTGACCGGAGGTCGATTATAGGACTTGATTATAGACGGCAGGGTATTGCGGCAACCGCGGATATTGGGCGGTTGACCGGATATTTATTTATGCATCAGATTGGGTATCAGATTTCTCTAGTGGACGGAGTTTCCCACTTATTGAGTACTAGTACATCTGATTGAGGACCGGGGTTTTCTTTAGTGGTTGAACTTTCCCACTTTGATCAGAGTCGTGATCCAGTCCTGCTGTTTTATATTACTATGATACTTATTACTGAGATACTTTACTCGTGTGGGTCACTCCCCTCGAGTGCCACTCCGGAGTGTGCGACAGACAGGCTTTGAGTCCTTGAGACTCCTTTTCATCGGTGCTATGCGTCGGCCAGCATACCCGATACGGCAGGCACAACAGGCAGTACCAGTTCTTACTGGTCCATTGATTGGGTTTACTACAGGCAGGTACTTTTATTGTTGCACTCGTGTCTGGGGGCTGAGTGGAGTCTGGTAGCTAAGTTTAGACCAGTGCTAGCGTTGTTCGGAGCCGTTTGGTTTGACGGTGGTCCCGTGTCGTTGATAGTACTTTGACCGTTGTGTGTGAGGTTGAGCATCTTGAGTCTATCCGTTCTGAGAGAGAGCGTGGATTTCGACTATAGCCTGCATGAGCCACTATTCGATAGCGAGTTAGTCCGTTTGGACGCCCTACGTAATTCCTGCCCGGCAGTGGGAGGTGGTTGTAGGTGGGCGCAGGTTTGACTGGACCCGTTGTGGCAGTCAGCTCGATTGGGTCGATTGTGCACCCTGTGTGCGAGTGGTTGTATATCTTTTATCGGCCTTCCCCTTTTGAGCATTTAGATAGAGGCATGGTAGCTGTTGAGTGTCTCCAGCTTTCTTGTTCAGTTTTTACTGCTTTGGTTATCTTATGCCTATAGCGAACTTAGTTGGCAGATCGTCGGGCCTGGTGGCGGTACCCATTGAGAACTCCCTTTTTGGTGTAGTTCTCACACCCGTTCGGGG
The DNA here is from genome assembly GCA_029204045.2 of Tillandsia leiboldiana. Taxonomy (NCBI): domain Eukaryota; kingdom Viridiplantae; phylum Streptophyta; class Magnoliopsida; order Poales; family Bromeliaceae; genus Tillandsia; species Tillandsia leiboldiana. The sequence goes on along the minus strand of CM055060.1, from coordinate 44,663,785 downwards.
TTTTTCCCCTCTCTTTCTTTTCTCTCCTCTGTTTTGCAGTCTTAGTGGGTGTTGCTGATTCTGCGGTTGTTGATCGAGGCGAGGGAGTCGCGAGCTAGATCCCTACCCGTCGTTGGAGAGTAGCGGTACCCCTTCAGTGGAGATCTTTTGTACAGCAGTGGTTTAGTATATTTTATTTTCCTCTTTTGAGAGACCGATGTATTGTGAGGATATGATATGTATTGAGAGCCTATACACTGATGTTTTATTGGAGATACCTCCCTGTTGAGTTCTGGTTTTTGTATTTGAGGATATTGTATGATTATCTTTTTTGAGAGATGGACATTGTTATTATTATTTCCAGTTGTACAGTGCTTGGTTTTAGTTTTACAGCAGATTTTTATGTTTAGCTCTGATATCTGTTAGCTGTAGCACCTTTTCTTGTAGGTTGGACGCTTCGCCTTTGCGGGGTTTTGTATAGGCGGCGGATCTGTTGGCGAGCCAGGGTCGCAGTTTCGACCCCGGGGCGTGACAGATTTGGGTGGTATCAGAGCCTAGGTTGTAGGTCATGGTGGACTTAGAAACCCTAGGCTTATGGTTTGACCCTTGGATGACTTCGTGAGAGTCGTGATTTATAGCGAGAGTCCTGATTGAGTTTTATACCTCTTCCAGGGGACGGGACGAGTGATTTGCATGCTTATTCTCCTAAGTGATTATATTGGCTGCAGACAACATAATGCTGTGGAATGGGTGACATGCTTTAGACTTTTGCTGGATTGGGTCGAGTGGCTTTTGTGTGCTGATTTGTGGTTTTGTCGTGGTGAGCTGTGTCTCCCCGACGCTGGGTTTTGACCCGTGTGCATCCTGTCACAGCAGTTGAGCTTGAGCAGTTGGTTTTGAGCCGGATACCCGGATTGAGGTCAGAGAGCTCCGGACCCAGATGACAGGATCGTCAGAGGCCTATCAGCAGCAGAGGGAGCAGCTGGTTTTGGCAACACAGTTGTCGGAGCACTGAGTAACCCCCTCCGTGCCAATGTTTAGTGTCGAGGCACCGAGGCAGGGTGGATAGTTGACAGCTGGCGAGCTGAGGGGACATGATCGATCTATTGAGCCAGATTTGGCAGATGAACCACCCTGACTCGTAAGATTGAGTTTGGAGCCTTTAGAGGCAGAGTCGTGGTTGGTGGTGATGGAGTGACTACTTGAGAGCCCCCTTGCGCTGACGGTTTATGCAGTTGTTGAACTACGCGCTCCAGGTTCGAGGGACGAGGCGCATAGGATATGTGTGACTGGGAGTGGATTGCGCCAGGATACCTTTCTGTTTTTTTTTTGGTCCCTCAGTTATAGATTTTGGACGCCTCATTGGAGTAGGCGTTGTGTATGGAGCGTGGCGCTGCAGTTCCTTTGTATAGGGATCTGCCGCCAGAGGCGAGTTCGGGATATTGGTGCTTGGCGCCGGGTGACGGTGGACAGATCGGCCGGCAGAGGCATTTCTGATTTCTTTTTTCAGGATAGCGGGTTTCCGAGATGCCAGAGATCAGGTAGACCCCAATGGCAGCATCATCATCTACATCAGAGTGGCGCGGCGGTAGCATGGATTGGTCATCTGCGGAGGACCGCATTTGTCACCTCTGTGTGAGCAGAGACAGAGGTCGTGCTCCCTATGTGAATAGTCTTCATTTTTTTCTGGCAGACTGAGCGATGACCACTTGCATCGAGCGGATGAATCTGTGCCGCCCGGTTGGAGGGCGCCACAGCAGCGGATCGGGTTGTCGCAGGTGTGATTTCATCGCAGCAGTCGAAATTAGAGCAGGTTGCATTCCTGCATGGACTAGAGGTAGAGTCGTTACCACATGCACTTGTGGTACAGGTTTCTGTTGTTGTTGTGCATGTGGAGGAGGCTTGTGGATTATGTCCAATGCAGTTGAGGCCGCGAGTTATACTGGCAGACTTATTGGTAATCGTGGCAGTTCGGTGTTTTGACCCTGTGCTTGGGATTGGTTTGCACAATGCCACAGGATGTTTGACTGCGGAGAGAGAGGACTTTGACCTCCTGCGAGGCAGACGAGAGGAGGCTTGGTAGTTGAGATTGTTAGAGCACACTGGTTATAGCGACAGTGAGAGAGGTGCTTACGGCGGCACCGGAACTCAAGGATATCCCTGTTGCCCGTGAGATCCCGATTGTGATTTCACCTGAGCTGTTGATGATGCCACCGGTCAGGGAGATAGAGATTGCGTTTGACGTGATTCGGGGAACCGCCCCACCCTCGACAGCGTCTCATTGGTTATCGCCTGTAGAGCTGAGAGAGCTGATGGCGCAGTTGCAAGATCTGATGGATCGGGGGGTCTGTTTGACCTTGCCACGCCGTTGATACACGGTAGTGATGCCACGTCGTTGATACACGACGGTGAGGGTTCGTTGTGGTTTGAGCACAGGCAGGTCCGGATATTATTTAGGACCTTTTGATGGAGTTATACTCCGGCAGTTATTGTATGATGCGAGTACCTACTTAGAATCAGACAGCTTAGGACTTTGCCTAGATGGCTTTCTGGACACGGTAGGGGCACTATGAGCTCACAGTGAGGCCAATTGGATTGATTAATGCCCTGCCGCTCTTATGGTTTGAGGAATTGTGCTCAAGCTATACTTGATTGGATGGGTAGCAGGATTCTCCAGGGATATTTTGATTTACTCCCAGAGCGACTTGGAGCACGTGGAGCACTTGTGGATGTGCTACAATGCATGTGCGGAAGAAGTTGTATGTCAAGTTGTTGCGGTGCAACTTTTAGCGTCGGGAATCTACCTTCTTGGGTCATTTTATTCTAGCTGTTGGAGCGGCTGTAGAAACCCGGCCAAAATGGATGTTATTCGAGATTTGGCTGAGATCAACATTTATTCTTGAGGTGAAGAGCTTCTTGGACTTGGCAGTGCCAGGAGAGCATGGCTAATGGATAATGAGACTGATACCAGCGCCAATTTTTGTATTGCTAGTGATGGGAGTTGGATTTGCGAGTTATAGTGATACCTCCCATAGTGACTATGGAGTTACCATTGGGTTATTGTTGAGCATTCTGGATCACCCCGACAGAGCCACTGTGGTGGCGGATACCTTGAGCGGGAGAGCTGTTTGGGGTTGAGTTTGATGATTCCACAGCTGGCGCTGTGTGGATTGTTGGGGCAAACATGCCTTCGGGTTGTGTCCCTGAGGGTCCCTTTTGATGGTAGACCGTGGCTGAGCAGTCCACTCGGAAGGTCAGGATTCGGGAGTGACCGAGTGAGGACCCTAGTTTGTGAGGGCTTCTTTCCTTCTTGGATGATCGCGGGGATGTGTTTCGGATCGCCCTGGTTGAGTGGACACTAGGGTGTGGTGTTGGTGCGTGTAGCACTGGTTGTTATTTTCTTGTCCCCCAGTCTTTTGATGGAGCCCCTGTGGTTTTTCACGTCTCAGCTCAGGAGTGTTTTGCTTTTGGATCCCTCGCCCGTGATTGACTCGCTCCATTTGAGATATGTGAGTGTTTGGAGTCCGAGGGACGCCCGTTGCGAATTCTGGCTCGTGAGGTGAGGGAATTCCGCAATCGGGTCATGTCGTACTGGTTATTGTTGTTATTGGGGAGTAATCACGGGGAGTGAGTGGTGACTTGGGAGCTAGAGACGGTGATTATGAGTACCTACCCTTGATTTTGAGACACCTTTTGAGTTATGTTAGTTTCGAGGATGAAACTTTCTTTTAGTGGGGGAGGATGTGAGGACCCAAAATTCCCACGTATGGTTTACTGTTACATCTGCAGCTCCTGGAGGCCTTTGTGGTGCGTCGGCGGTGTTTGTGCTCAAATAGGGGACAAGTGATGGACTCAGTGTGTTAAATGGATCATGAGAGTAGTCGGATGACCCCGTCGAGCGTTTAGAAGTGGTCTCGCGCGGAACATACATCAGAATTGGACTCAGCGCAAAATTTAGGTTAGGAACACTTATCTGGATGCCTTCGGAAAATTTGAGGATTGGAATTTGGCAAAACGGACAGCGGATTTGGATCTAGCGCGCGAAAACGTTGAAAATGGACTACTTATTTGTATGTTTCGGAGCCCGGATGCCCGTGCACGGATTTCGAGGCAAGGGGCACTTTTTCGGCGGCAGGGGCAGTGCCGGCGACGGCGGGGCGCGGCGGCACAGGCTCGGGCAGGCACAGGCGCGGCGGCGGGCAGGCGCGGGTGCGGGCGCGGGTAGTGCGCGGGCAGCGTGCGGGTGAGCGCAGTGCACGGGGACAGGAGTACGACGTGGCGTTCTTCTATTGGGATAGGGCGGACACGTGGCAGTTGCGGAGAGGCTGGTTCAGTGGTCGCGGTCCACGGTGCCGTGAGGGGGTGCCTCGGGAAGCGTGCGTGCAGAGGGCGCAGGCGGCGAGCGCAGGCGCGCACGTGGGCGCGTTGACGGCGTTTCCCGCGCTCGGGCGCGCCACGCGTCGGCGTCCGCGGCAGGCCACGCGGCGCAAGGTGGTTGGCGGTTTCGGCTGTAGCCTGTTTGGCGGGTGACGTGGCGCTTCCAGGCGGATTCGGGCGCGGTCGGACGGGGTGCGTTCGACCCGGTTTCGGCGCCCGAAAGTTTCGAGCGCCCGAAACTAGGGACATGGGTGGTATTTTGGCAATTGTTCGGTGAGCCTATAAATAGCTCCCCTCCCTCTCCGTTCCTCCTTTTTCCGGATTTTTTGAGCCTGTTCTCTGTGGGACCTCTACAGCAAGGTTCCTCCTCTCCCTCTTCCCCACACCTTGATGGATTTTCGGGATTTTTGGAGGCCGCGACATCGACGTTTTCTGCGACGCGGCGCACATCGACGCACCTTCGAATTTTGTCTTTTACCGTCGCTCTTCGTTCCGCGAGACACACCGGATCACCCTGATGGAATTTTGAGCCGATTTTTGTGGCAACGCGTTCACGAGAGGTAAGGCTTCGATTTCCGTGTTGACACTTCTCCTCATTTAGAGTTTTCGGCATAGTTCCCGAGGTGTTTTTGTGACCCTTTGTACTGTTGTGAGGTACGGGACAGCGGTGGAGTAAGGTTGGGATTTCTTGGCCTACGGGCGTCGGAATGAGGCGTTTAAGGACTCGATCGGCATCTACACTTCGAGAGGAACGCGTCCGTATTTTTATTGGATTTTTCTGAGGAATCTTTGAAGGTGAGATTTAAGCTTCTTTGGGGTTGTATCCCGCTGTTTTTACAGTGTTGTGAGGATGCCGGCATACCACCTTGTTTGAATTGTATCTTGGCCTACAGGTGTCGAAACAGGGCATATAAATACTCGCTTTGGGGCTACTCATCGCGAGGATCACAACCGTGATTTTTTTGGGATTTTTGGAGGAATGAATGCAGGTGAGAAATGCCCTTCTTTGTGCTGTTTCGGAAAACCAGCAATGCTGTTGGTGTGTGTTTGGGGTATAGATTGTGTTGTGATGTTGATTGTTGTGGTGTTGCGTTGTTGGGGTGATGTTGTTTGGAGCCGAGGCTTGCGCGACATGTACCGAGGATGCGGGTTCAACAGATTTTGTTAGCAAGTGGCCACGCTCTTCACCGACTTCAGCTTTGCCCACGGAAAGCGTTTCAGGTGGGTTGCTTTGTCCCCAGAACTGGTGGACGGTTCTCTAATTCTATATGTTAGAATGCATGCATGATTAAATGTAAAATTAATAGATTTGAGATGTAAGCATGGAAATTGTCACGCCCCGGCGTCGAAACTGCGACCCGGGTTCGCCAACAGATCCGCCGCCCATACGGGAAGCCCCGTATAGACGAAGCGACTAACCTGCAAAAGATCAACTATACTATACAGATATCAGAGCTGAAAGTAAACTGCTGAAAATAAAAATATATACAACTCAAAATACTCCCCAAAAACATAAGTCTCTCAAGCAGTAAAATAAAAATACAACTCTATACCTCACTACAAAGGTCTCTCAACATGAACTCTCAAAAAGTAAGGGGGTACATCTACTCTCTGGACGACGACTGGTAGGGATCTATCTCGCGACTCCCTTACCTCGATCAGCCGGATCAACAACTGGAGCAGCAGGAACAGGAGCAGAAGTCCCTGGGGAAAAAGACACCACGACGGGTGTGAGAACTACATCCCACAATAGTCCTCAGTGGGTGCCGCCAACAAGCCCAACGGTCTGCCCACTAAGTCTACTAGAGGCATAAAGTAACAATAATATGATACTGAAATGAAAGGGCTGGAAAAGTAACTCTACAGCTACTATGCCTCTATCTAGATGCTCAAAAAGTGGAACAGATGGAAACATGATGCATCTACAACTCTCAAAGTACAGTCACCCAATCTACACTGACTGCCGCATAGGGTCAAGTCAAACCTGCGCCCACCTACTGCCTCACATCCTCAACAGGACGGGTCTACCGTAGGGTATCCGTGACTGCCAAAACTGGCCCAGCCAGAGGGACTGCGTCGACAAGTCGCGATAGCGAGTAACAGGCCCAACTCCGGAGTGGCACTCGAGGGGCGCGACCCCACCGAGGAAAGTATCCGCGCATCACTGTCGAGCTCAATATGGCTCATGCAGGCTATAGTCCAAACCACGATCAACAAGATCGACTAACAACACCAACGCTCACTCACAGGCTGGAAAACCACACAGCCGGGACTACCGTCCACCAGACGACTCCCACAACAGAACACTAAACTCACAGGAAAGACCGACACCATAAGGGTTTGGAAACCCGATAGGCCGGTGCTTAGAACCCTATCAAACAAGAACAGACTCTAGGCTCCGCCTATCGAAGTTCCCGACCCCCTTATAGTCCGGGAACACAACAACCTCGGTACAACACGCAGAAGACACCAACCAGGGCCCGAAAGTTCCGGGAGACCTACACCTATAACCCTATCAAACAAAAACAGGTTCCAGGCTCGGCCCCCGTGGCTTTCGTCCCGACAAAGGAATGGCCCCTAGAACCCAGACCACTCGAATCCTTTTGAGTAGGGAAATTTACAGGAAAAAGGTGACATTTGTTACTGAAACCCATTTTTACTCAACCCACGCAGGGTGAGGACTAAAAGTAGTTACTTTTTTGAAAAACTATCTTGATTTGAGAAGAAACCCATTTTAATGATTTTTAGTTTTTTTAGGAAAAACAGTTAGAAAATAAGTATTTATACCCAAACCCCGAAGGACTGATGCCTTTGTCCAATCAAACAAGAACAGACTCCAGCGGCCCTTTGATGCTTGGAAGAAAACATTGGTAGACTAAAATCATGTGTATGTCGAAAAGGGTTCTGGGTTCTAGGTCCTGCTAACACTGGTACACTATTGCCACTAACACAGTGGCGACAACCCAAACAGGGGAAACAAGACCTCCCGGGACCACCGTTTACCCCAAACGGTTCCCGGCACAGACAAGCGATCAACTACATCTACCAGACTCCACTCTACTCCCAAGCACGAGTGCAAAAGCATCCCACACTAAAAGAAAGTCCCGACCGCTCGACCCACTACCCGGGCGAGGATAACACTAAGTCCAGGAATGAAACACAAAGTGTGGATGTCTAAACATAAATAACCCTAGCCCAAGTGAGGGTTTTCTACTGGTCTGGTTACATATGCAACATATGGCGGGGGTGCTAGGTCAAGTTCCAATAACTATAATTTAACAGGTGGTAGGAAGCAAAAGAGATCATAAGATCATCAGATAAATTCAAGGAATAACAATTCCTACGTTCTAGCATGCTACACAAGAATCCACTATCATGCACGGTCCTACTATAGCAGATTTAATGTCCAGTCCATCAAACTTGGAGACAAGGCCACCCACCTGAAGGCGCTATCTGTCTAAAGTCCCACAGCTGATAATACCCCGAAATCAATAACTCCAGATCCAACGGGCCCAGCAATACCCGCAAATCCTCCTGGGTACAACACAAGGCTTACAATTACACTTTATTCCAAAATTAAACCGAGTAATCACAATCTAAAATTCAGTCCCAAAGATGCCAATTATTCACCTACTAAAAGTGCCCTGAAAATTCCAATAAAAATGTCACAGCGATCGTCTCGTCGAGACCTTCGAAACGGGTACCTGCACGTCCAATTCCGAGCCCCGTAGGCCGAGTTACAAATTCCACAACACAGGGTGCTCACAACCTCACAACAACACGACTGTAAATCCATGCACAGTTAAGGGAGAAAATTATACCTCCGGGCAAGCCTCAGAAAAATCCAAGAAAAATACTGTGATAATCCTCGTGTCGAGTAGATGCAAAAATTGTATAGGAGCATCTCAATCCGATGTCCGAGCATGGAGATAAAATTCCATCAAGGTGCTGCCGTCAAGACAATAACCCAGCGGCAAAGAGGGTTAAAAACATACCAGGAACCCCCTTAAAAGCTCAGATATGAGGAAAGTGAACAATACGAAAATCATAGGTCTACCTCTCATGAATCCAACGCCGTGAAAATCGTCCAAAAACACTGTCGGGGTAGCTCCGTGGACCTCTCAGACCGAAGTGCAACGATCACGAGCCTCCGATGAAAATATGTCGCTCTGCGATATGATGCCGAAGTCGCCGACGCCGCGGCCTCCAAAAAATCCAGGCCTTCACCAGGAGATGCACAGCGAGGAGATCCGCAACTTTGGTGAAGGGTGCTGGGCGAAAAGAGCTTGGGAAAAGTCTCTAAAGGCAGAGGAAAGGGCCTTTATATAGGCCTCACCCGAAAAAGAAACCAAAAACCAGAAAAATGGGCTTTTGGGCCGCATTTCCGGGCGCCCGGACGAACCGGGCGGCTACAGTGTTGGGCCCGGCCCAACACTGTGCGCGCCCGGAGTAACCCCGGGATGCCACGTGGCCCGCAAACAGGGAACAACCAGAAGGGCCACCAGGATGCGGCCACGTGGCCCCACCCGGTCAACCGGGTGGTTGGCGCCCGCCAATGCGCGGGCGCCACGTGTCCGCTGCGACAGTGCCCATGTGCGGCACTGTCGCGCCGCCTGGCGCCCTGACGTGCAAGCGCCCCGAGGCGGGGTCCCACGCCTCCGTGCGCCGCGCGTGAAGAGCCAACCAATAACGCGCCGACACGTGTCCCCTGCACCAGGTCCACGCACCCAACTTCGGGATTCCGTGGACCGCGCCGCGTGCACCGTCCAACCGGGGGCCGCCACGCGTCCCCGCCCCGGTCCATGCACCGCGCGCCCGTTCAGTGACCGCGCCCTCTGAGCCTGCCAATCAGGCGGTGCCACGTGTCCCTGCGCCGGGCCTATGCACCCAGCCGCTGCGGTCTGTGGACTGAGCGCTGCAGACCGACCAATGATAGGCCGCCACGTGGCAGCCGGCGGTCCACGGCCACTCCCATGCACCGAAATTCATCAAAAACTTCCGAGAGTCCGTTTTTGGGCCTCCGGACTCAGAATTAAACAAGCAAATAGCCATTTTCAAGCGTTTTTCCGTGCTGAATCCAAATCCAACCTCTGTTTGGCCCAAAACCAAATAAAAAATTTGGCAAATGCAGCCGAAGGCCAATCCAGCTGTGGATATCACACAGGGTCCATCTGTGGCATCCCTTTGAAGCACTATGGGCCAGACACAACAACACTAGGTGTTCTACACCACGGTTCATGGGAGAAGCTACACGGGGATCGGGGTCACCACAGAAATGGCCTTGATCATGTGTTTAATCCTTACTTGTATATTGTACATGATTTAAAGGAATTAAGATCTAGCATATGGTTGATAGTTGTGGTTATTAGACACTAGATGAGTTGGAGATCATGCTTGATTATTCTTGGCATCGTTTTGCGAGATCGATTTATTAGAGTAGCAAGTTACTAGCATGCCAGGTTAACACATAGACTTTCATGGGATTGGATTTACTCGATGGAGTGGGATGATTTATCTATGCGCGGAAATTACTCTTAGGAGTTTTCATGGATTATGGACAGGGGTAGTTCATCTTTGATTTTCGGGCATGCAGTTATTTCTAGTTGATGCTACTATTCGTTATCTCATCTTTATTCTTCCTTGAGGACAAATGCATGCTTGTATGGACATATAGTTTAGCCATCTTTTACTGCTACACTACTTATTGGAACTTGACTTAGGAGAAACCATGTTATTCCTATCTCCTTCTTTGTTAGTCAGGCAGTCTGTGTTGCTCGGGTGCGAGCAGGGGTTTGGGGTAGTGTAGTCGGGACCTTGGTGTCAGGGACGGGTTGTGCTGGATTGTGGTTGGCAGGGTTTTGCGGTGACCGCGGACTTTGGGCGGTTGATCGGAGGTCGATTATAGGACTTGATTATAGACGGCAGGGTATTGCGGCAACCGCGGATATTGGGCGGTTGACTGGATATTTCTTTATGCATCAGATTGGGTATCAGATTTCTCTAGTGGATGGAGTTTCCCACTTATTGAGTACTAGTACATCTGATTGAGGACCGGGGTTTTCTTTAGTGGTTGAGCTTTCCCACTTTGATCAGAGTCGTGATCCAGTCCTGCTGTTTTATATTACTATGATACTTATTACTGAGATACTTTACTCGTGTGGGTCGCTCCCCTCGAGTGCCACTCCGGAGTGTGAGACAGACAGGCTTTGAGTCCTTGAGACTCCTTTTCATCGGGGCTATGCGTCGGCCAGCATACCCGATACGGCAGGCACAGCAGGCAGTACCAGTTCTTACTGGTCCATTGATTGGGTTTAGTATAGGCAGGTACTTTTATTGTTGCAGTCGTGCCTGGGGGCTGAGTGCAGTCTGGTAGCTGAGTTTAGACCAGTGCTAGCGTTGTTGGGAGCCGTTTGGTTTGACGGTGGTCTCGTGTCATTGATAGTACCTTGACCGTTGTGTGTGAGGTCGAGCATCTTGAGTCTATCCGTTCTGAGAGAGAGCGTGGATTTCGACTATAGCCTGCATGAGCCACTATTCGATAGCGAGTTAGTCCATTTGGACACCCTACGTAATTCCTGCCCGGCAGTGGGAGGTGGTTGTAGGTGGGCGCAGGTTTGACTGGACCCGTTGTGGCAGTCAGCTCGATTGGGTCGATTGTGCACCCTGTGTGCGAGTGGTTGTATATCTTTTATCGGCCTTCCCCTTTTGAGCATTTAGATAGAGGCATGGTAGCTGTTGAGAGTCTCCAGCTTTCTTGTTCAGTTTTTACTGCTTTGGTTATCTTATGCCTCTAGTGGACTTAGTGGGCAGATCGTCGGGCCTTGTGGCGGTACCCACTGAGAACTCCCATTTTGGTGTAGTTCTCACACCCGTTGGGGGTTTTCCCCCTCCCTTTCTTTTCTCTCCTTTGTTTTGCAGAGTCTTAGCGTGTGTTGCTGATTCTGCGGTTGTTGATCGAGGCGAGGGAGTCGCGAGCTAGATCCCTACCCGTCGTTGGAGAGTAGCGGTACCCCTTTAGTGGAGATCTTTAGTACAGCAGTGGTTTAGTATGTTTTATTTTCCTCTTTTGAGAGACTGATATATTGTGAGGATATGATATGTATTGAGAGCCTGTACACTGATGTTTTATTGGAGATACCTCCCTGTTGAATTCTGGGTTTTGTATTTGAGGATATTGTATGATTATCTTTTTTGGGAGATGGACATTGTTATTATTATTTCCAGTTGTACAGTGGTTGGTTTTAGTTTTACAGCAGATTTTTATTTATAGCTCTGATATCTGTTAGCTGTAGCACCTTTTCTTGCAGGTTGGACGCTTCGCCTATGCGAGGTTTTGTATAGGCGGCGGATCTGTTGGCGAGCCCGGGTCGCAGTTTCGACCCCGGGGCGTGACAGTCTTGATATTCTTGAACATTTTCTTTTCATCTGTTGATGTCCAGAAGTGATACGTTGTATGTCAATGGCATTCTGTCTTGTTCTAGAGACAATATCCTTTGTTCTTGTCGGATGGAAGACATAGATATATTATCCTCTATAGTGTCTTTTCTAGAGGTCGAAGGAGGTAGCGAGGATGCAGATGGTGCATTTCTACCTTCAATCCATGAAGATTCTCTAGGAAAAGATTGTTCTCTGGCGAGGGGTTCATTAATGTGAATTCTACTTCCCTTTGGAGTCTTTCGTCTAGCATACAGCTTTGTCGTTGAGCAAGACTTCATTAGTTTTTTGTTTTTTAAAGCCAACCTGTCTTCTTCATCAACAACCTGTTGTATTTCTCTGCAAATTTCTTCCCAATCTTCATCGTTTGATTCTGAATCATTTTGAAGGACATTCTTCGTCTCTTCCTGACTAGCTTTATCTTGCTCTTTTTTAATTGACCCTCGTGTGCCAACCATTGCAACAATTAGCGCTATTATCCAACCAAAAATCATCTTGGTTGAGGGTGTTGAAGAAGTCACCTGTGAGCAAGAACTCAACAACATGAAAAAAATTGTTTAATTTCAAAAATTTGAAAAATCTTACCCAAACAATTCTTATCATGTATAGAGACTAGGAATCAAGTTAGTTTTGCAAAAAGAATTTTAAAAATAGATCAATCACATGATTTTCGAAAATTCCCGAATTTTGCCCTAAAATCGAATTTTTAGAAATCGAAGCCCAAAAATTCGTTAATCAAATGAATACAAGGCATAAAAACAAATCTAAGGTGTCCAGAGTTCTTATTTCAAAAGAAATTTGATAAAAAATCATACAAAATTGAAGATTAACCGTGACATTCTTCATGTATTGATGAACAAGTACAAAAACTGTGAAGACCTGGGGTTTTGATCAAGGAAACTTACTTGATTTGTGAGAAAACAAGTTGGAAGGACCCAAGAGCTTTTGGATTCTAGAGAGAGAAATACCAGGAAGCAAGAAATAAAAGATTGAAGAGAATGGAATTCGAAAAACCTTTTGTTTCAATTAAAACCTAGCCGCGGTCCGGATCGAGTTGGAGTTCAGTCTGGATCGGCTACGCGCAGGAAATCCCATCGTTTGGGATCCGGACTAAGTCCATCCAGTCCGGACTGCCTGCTACTTTTTCTCCAGAAAAACTTATAAAAATTCTAGAAAATCTAGAAATAATATGTAAGCATTCTTGCATATCAACTTTAAACAAAAAGTATCGTTTCACATCAAAAGAAATAGATTATGCTAAATCTATCATTAATAATCAAATTATGAAACGAAAATTTATACGAGTTATATCCTCTAAGTTGAGTAAGTTCAAATCATCAATCATGATCTAATGAGTAATGTGTATATCAAATCATCAATTGACTAAAGAAAATGAAGCACAAAGATCGATAGATGTTTGGAATCCCAAATAAATTAGATAATGCTATCTAGTCAATAAATTTTAGGGAAGTGGCTCTTTGAGCATCTTTCAATAAAAATCCCACCTTATACCAACCTTGGAATTCGACAAAGTCAAGTATTCCAAAAAGCATTTTAATAGACAATACTCACCATGCTTGGAAAACATGTGGTAGCTGCACACAGTACTCGGACAACCGAGGTGGTAGTTCTTTCCTCCATGTGGTGGTAGTTTTCACACTCCACTAGGGATGTAACTCTTTCCACATCTTTTGAGCATGAAACTTTGATAATAGACTCCCCCTCAATCGGCTATCAATTATTTAAGATATGAAGTATTCAACCAAAAATTGATCTCGTGTTCATACTTAACTCAACTATCAAGTAAGATAAAAACTATACCAAGAGATCATTGAGAGAAGAATTGACTTTGATCAATTAAAGATAAAATAATTGATATAAATGATCATTGCATCAAATGAATTATCATGATATCCAAATCATAATAGATTTCTCAAAATATGAAAGGATGCAATTAAAGTCAATTAACTAATGCTCAGTTAATATTCTATATACACAAAACACAAAACAAAACCTAACCTAAGCAAAGGTTCAAAGAAGGTTATTTCAAATAAAGCATTCCTATTGCTTTTCGCAAATGAATAAAACGTTTTTGATCCAAATGTTTTGTCAAAATATCGGCTAATTGATCTTTAGTTGAAACATAAAAAATTTGTAAAGTACTTGATTCAACTAGCTCTCTAAGAAAATGATATCTAAGTTCAATGTGTTTTGTTCTTGAGTGCAACACAGGGTTTTCTGAAATATTAATAGCACTAGTGTTGTCACAAAGAATTGTTACCGAAGACGCTGGGATGCCGAAGTCACTCAATACACTCTTCATCCAAATCAATTGAGTTCCACAACTTCTCGCTGAAATGTATTCCGCTTCGGCAGTCGAGAGAGCAATGCAGTTTTGCTTCTTACTATGCCATGCAACAAGACAATGGCCAAGGTAAAAGCATGCACCACTCGTGCTCTTCCGATCATCCACTGATCGAGCCCAATCGGCATCCGAATATCCTATTATGTCGAGAGATGTGCCCATAGGATACCAAATTCTGAAATTTAACGTACCTTTGATGTACCGGATGATCTGTTTCACCGCTTTTAGGTGAATTTCCTTCGGTGCAGATTGATATCTTGCGCAAATCCCTACACTGAAGGCAATGTCCGGGCGACTAGCCGTAAGGTAAAGTAGACTTCCAATCATGCTTCGATAAAGTTTCTCGTCTACTTTTTCTCCGTGAGATTCACATCCAAGTCCCTTATTGCTAGTTCCCATGGGAGTCGGAAAGTCTTTAGAATCTTCTAATCCAAACTTCTTGACCAACTCCTTTGCATACTTGGATTGACACAAATGAATGCCCTCTTCAGTTTGTTTTACTTGCAATCCAAGAAAATATGTCAACTCGCCCATCATGGACATCTCAAATTCGCTTTCCATTGTTTCGGCGAATTTTGAAGCATCATTGTTCCTTGTAGCACCAAACACAATGTCATCCACATAGATTTGTGCTACAATGAAGTTGTCTTGAAAGTGCTTCACAAAGAGTGCCCGATCGGCTCCCCCTCGAGTATAGCCATTTTCCAAAAGGTGCTTTGTCAATCTTCCGTACCATGCTGGCGGTGCTTGTTTTAGACCAAAAACAGTCTTTTTCAATCGAAAAACATGGTTTGGAAGTTTATAATCAATGAAACCTTTCGGTTGAGCAACATAAACTTCTTCATTTAGAAAACGATTTAAAAACGCGCTCTTAACGTCCATTTGAAAAAGTTTTATTTTAAAATGATAAGCTATAGCAAATAAGATACGAATTGACTCGAGACGGGCTACCGGGGCAAAAGTTTCATCAAAATCTATACCTTCAACTTGTGAATAGCCCTGAGCAACTAACCTTGCTTTGTTCTAAATAACGGTACCTTCTTCATTTTTCTTGCTCTTGAAAATCCATTTTGTACCGATGATGTTTTGTTGCTTCGGGGGCTTCGTTAGTTCCCAGACTTTGTTCCTTTCAAATTGATTGAGCTCTTCTTGCATAGCTTCTATCCAATAGTCGTCCTGAAGAGCTTCATCAATGTTCCTAGGTTCTACCATGGAGACGTAACATGCAACTCCACATTCCAATTGTCTTCGAGTTCTTACTCCTTCTTGAGGATCTCCAATGATGTTTGATTTAGGATGGTCCTTGGAGATACGTAGCGTTTGAGGTAACGGAGTACTCGGGGGTAATTGTGATGATTCCTGCACATTAGATGAACTAGAAGAACCATGAGATGCATCAAAAATTTCAGAAGACTTATCATGCAAAGATGCAATATCATTAGCAGGAGATTCATCATCAAGAGACATATCAAGAGTAGATTTATCAGAAGACAAATGAGAAGCTTCATCTACTTTAACATTAATTGATTCTATCATCATATTCGATTCAAGATTGTATACTCGATATGCTCTACTATTTATAGAATAACCTATAAAAATTCCTTCATCGCTTCGAGAGTCAAATTTTCCAAGGTTTTCTCGATCGCGTAAAATGTAACAACGACTCCCGAAGATACGAAAATACTTGATATTAGGTTTTCTATTAAACCATAGCTCATATGGGGTATTCAAAGTACTCGGGCGCAAATAGATGCGATTGATCACATAGACCGCGGTGTTAATTGCTGCAGCCCAAAAATATAAAGGGAGTTTCCGGCTATGAAGCATAACACACGCCATCTCTTGAACAACTCTATTTTTGCGCTCGACTACACCGTTTTGCTGCGGTGTATAAGGTGTAGAGAATTCATGTTTTATGCCATTTGACGAGCAAAAATCAATGAATTTTGAATTGATGAATTCTCCACCTCTATCACTGCGAACACGGACAATCTTTTCATTTTTCTCAATCATAATACGATGACATATATCATGAAAAGAGTCAAAAGTATCCGCTTTCTCTTTTAAAAATTCTACCCAAGAATATTTAGAGAAATCATCAACCAAAAGAAAAATATACCATTTTCCACCCAAACTAGGTTGACGAGTTGGCCCCATTAAATCCATATGCAATAATTCTAATGGGCGTTTAGTTCCTACATGGTTCAAATTCTTGTGAGTGGATCTCGTTTGTTTTCCCTTTTGGCAACCACCACACACAAGGTTTTCTTTGAAGTTCAATTTAGGAACACCTCTAACTATGTCTTTGTTAGATATTCTAGATAGTTCCTTAAAGTTAATGTGACCTAGCCTTTCATGCCAAAGTGTTTCATTATCAAGTGACACTAGGTTACAATTTTGACTTATTTTATGTCACGCCCCGGGGGTTTTATTTTAGCGGAAACGATACTTCAAAGTACGCTTAAAGTGCGTACGAATTTTTTTGTTTAAAAACCTCATTCCCCGGCGCGTGCCCAGACCCGCCACATATACAGATTCACTCTAAAATCGGGCAGAGTCTCCTCTATATATGCACGGCGTCGCGGCTATTACAACCGTCAAACACAAGCAACCATTTTCCATTTAATCACAACAGTTCGCAATAGTACGGTGCATGAAGACTAATCAATACCCGTGGCCAATCAAGTTGAAAGGATAAACTCACAGTTTTGAAAGCAGGTCCACACGACCCAAGGTTTTGAAGACAGTTTGAAAAGATGCCATAAATCCACAGGGTTTGGAAAACAGGTCCACACGACCCAGATTTTAAAAGATAGTTTTCGAAGTTCTTTTCTTTTCTAGTCATGTTGCTTTGAAAACGGCCAAACGGGAACAATAAAGGAAATGGTAGTGCATAAGCAGAAAGAAAGTATTCAACATCCACGCGACCCCACAAGGGTATCGAGAACCACACAATAACCTACAGTTCTGAATGAAATGCAGAGAAGGTAAATAAAACAGCATACTAGGGCTCCCTCAGACCGACTGCTACCAACTCGGCCTCACCGTCGCCTACCTCTACCCCCTGGAGGTACCTGTCACAGAGTGGGTAGTCAGCGACACTATCATCAAAATAGTACTAAGCAGTAAAGTAATACCAGCCACAAATAGTAAGTCTAGCCAGAACGACCGTTCTACACGTAACGTAACTCGCAACCACCTGTACCACCTGTAATACCTGTAACCCCGGTAACACCTGTAACACCTGACCGCGTCGGGCACCGGACCCGGCGGTCTCACACCTGACTACATCGGGCACTGGACCCGGCAGTCTCACACCTGACCACATCGGGCACTGGACCCGGTGGTCTCACCGCTCGCACCTCGCTGCCTCAGACCCCCCAGCTTCCAGGGGCCCCCCACTACGTCACCTCGTGGGGTAACACGGGTCAAAGACCGCCTTTCCGGAAAAGAGCACCCTTTGCGGTGGCCAAACCGCGGGTGCGCGTGTCGCAACTCGAGCATAAGTAACCAGTAACCAAGTAACCAAGTATCCAAGTAACCATGTCACCATGTCACCATGTCACCATGTCACGGGGTAAGGTAGTACATCATAGAAACCATCAACATTAGTACCGATTAGTAATGAAAAGTCCTTTTTGGATTACCAACATAATTACTCAGCCTCGACCGTAAACCCACCTCAACACAAGCGATCTCGGGATCCGCTGGGAGTCTCACCGGCTAGTGACTGACTGCTAGTACCTGAATAATGAATCCAAGTCAATAATAAACTCTCTCTCTCGTATCCATTCCTACTAACTCTCTGTGTGTGCAAGCTATACGGCAACCTTCGCCGAAGTCCCGGGATTTTTCCGGCACTTTCCGGAAATCCGATTTCCGCTCAACGAAAGCCATTGGGCCTCCCACGAAGGGTTTTGAGGTTATGGGCGTACAGCCCAAAACAGCCCATGAGGCTACACTTGCAGTTAGACCCCTAGGGTTTTACCCAATTGTACATTTACAATGAAATAAGAGTCGTTTTTTGCTCGTTCTCTTAACTGGGATATTATTTTTACGAACCGTCACTTCCAGCAAGTGACACTCGACCCGTTGAACACCGTGCTCACCTATTTGCAGCAGCACGGTACCCGAGGAAAACTTCGGCCCATAATATACCTCTCTAACCTAGCCCAAATGTATTTTTGTTTCTTCGGCTTAACGAAACCGAGATCTGACGCGAGCACCGCGTCCAGTGACCCCAATTTAGCCAGGAGCTCACTGTCGCGGCCTCGCAAACCGCCCGGAACAGTGTTTGGGCTAAACTATTCTTTTAAGGGTTGGTTAACCTATAACTTCACCTTTAATAATCCAACACAAAATCTGCTTTAGGGTTAAGCTTACAGCAACCTAAAAACCCTGGGGCTTGCTTCATTTGCAGCCCAGCAGTTGCTGGATCAACCAGATCCATACTTAGCCCACTAACAATGCCTACAATGCACCAAACCTCAGTCTACCCAGATCTAACTTGATCTGAAGTGAGCATCAAGCTCAGGAGACATTTTTGAGCAACTTTCATATTCTGTTCAAAGCCTAAATCCAAACCGAACCTCTCTCAGGCATTTCATCAAACACCCTATGTGCACCAATTTTCTTTTAAGCATGAACCCAAGCCCGAGCTTGTTCTCGGCCAATACTGCACCAGCACTCTTCCAAGTTGGAAGGAAATGATCTAATAAGGTAAAGGATCATCCCCATCAACTTGGATTCAAGCTTGCTCCCCAGGTTAGCTGCGGGCAAAGGTAGAGCTAGTGAAGAAGACGACCACCTTAGACCCGAGATGAAGATTTTTCCATCTCTGGTCTCTGGGCCTCCAGCAACTGCACCATAAGGTGTTTTTCATCTCTACCATCAAATCTGGAACCATTCCCGGCGGTGGGGACGCGGTGAAGATGGCGGCGGAGCAAGCTCGGTTTGGAGCTTCTTCGCCTCTAATGGCGGATTTCCACCGACGCTTCATGGTATCCATGCAAGGGTATGGATACCATATACTCGATCCCAGGAAGCTTCTCGTCCCTTCCCCGGCCGCCGGGGACGACCGGAACGCCGGTGACCGCGCCCCGAACCCACCTCGACACCATTATGGCCGCGCCTCAACCAAGCTGCATGGGTGCCATGCAAATACATGAGTGGACTCCTCTCACCCCCAGGAAGCTCCTCGACCACTTGGCCGGAGGTGGGGAGGCCCGCCGGCGCCGGAGCACCAAGCTCGGCCGGAGGTGGAAATACCCGAAAACTAGGGTTTTGAACTGCGGCGTCGTTACTCAACCAAAAACCCCCAAACTTTGCAGAGATGACCTATTGGTCCTACAGTCCCAACCCATCATTTTACTTTTCATTAAAAGTCGCCGGGAGCAAAGATAGCTCGAGGCGGAGCTCTCGGCTGTGCAACTCGGCCGCCGACCAACCGATGGCTTCCCATTTTCGGGGCTGTGCGTGGAGCATCCTTAGAACCTACAAAGCCCACTTCCAAAGGTCTTGACTTCTAAAACTCCAAGAATAGAAAGGGCTTACCTCACCGGAGTTGGGGAAAATGGGTTGATGCCCGTTTCGCTCCTCCCAGCGTCGCGCGGCCACGGGGAAGGTGCAGAGGAAGTAGGAGAAAGCTTTGGTGGGAATTCGGTACAAGAAACTCTGTGTGATCCCCCTTCTTCTCCAACGTCCACTTCCCCTTGTTATAACCGGCCTCCTCACCTTACTACGAGCCACCCAACTGCAGGGAGGGTGGTTCTGGAGGTGGGCGTCGTGGCAGAGGTGGTGAGGAACGTGGACAAGCGGTTGCAACCGCCCCCAACACACGACACAAGAATCCAAAACCATTTTTGCATTTTTTCCACTTTCTTTGCAATTAGGTCCCTCTACTCTTCATCATACCCACTAAGACTCTCACTGTAGGTCTTTTATGCATAGAGGTCCCTCTCCAAGTAACCTCATTGCATTTGACACATAAAATATTGGGCTTTTTACAAAAATACCCCTTTTTTCGACGTATTTCACGCATTTCGAGACGAATGGTTCGTCAAAATGCGAAACCGACTTCGCCACGACGTCCGGCTCGTCGAGACCTATCAAGTAGCGTATTTGTTTGCTTGATTCAGCGCTCGAATAAAATCTCGGGCCATAAAGTTCTGTAAGTTGCAGTATGACGCACGCACTTCGATGCACCCGGTTCACTAACCGCGAATTCCGTCAGTGCCATTGTGCTCAGAATGGCGGTGCCATTCAAATCGACTACCCGAATCGCTAGATTCGGACTCCAGACAGTGAATCGGCTAACGTTTGCTCGGTGGGGAATTAAATCAGGGGGTTACTATTCACGACTTAAGCCGTGGGCCCCACAAGCTTCTTTACTGATTTCTGAACAATCCGACCGTCGGATCGACAATTAGTTTATATCATTTTCAATCGATTCGACGAGACGGTCGCACTAGTGATTTCAGATTTTCGAGATCATACTCGGATCCGAAAGGCAGACATAGTGCTTCGTAAACTGTGCAACACGCGCACCGGTATGCAAGTCACTAAGGTTTAGATCTGCTTCCTTGCTCGCAACCTTACTTGAATTTCTCGAGTGCTACATCACTCACTCCTTAAAAGAAGTTTCGTCCCCGAAACTTAAATACACCATGAATCCAATAAGTGGGGAAAGGCTCAAGCATGCTTGACTTGCACTCCCAAAAGGCTTTGCGCCCCTCCTGATCCGGTGAGATCTTGTCTTGTACGGGCCGTAAGTGCGAGTCCGCCTGCTGTTCCTCTCGAATCTTTTCTAACAGTGTTGGTTTGACCACCAGAGTTAGAAGTTGCGCAACCGCGCCTGTTGGCACTACTTTCAACCCTAGTCGTGAAAATTTCACGATCAAGTCGCCCTGTTCAGCCCTCGCACCTACCGATTCTTCCCACAATCGCCCCCTCCTGCTCAAAACGTCCGCTACCACGTTTGCTTTCCCGGGGTGGTATTGGGTCGTTAGGTCGTATTTCTTCGAGAATTTAAAACACCGCTTCTGGTGTCGTCGTCGGAGGTTGGTGACACTTTGCCTGCTGCAGTCGCGGTAGTGGTTACTCCCGCGAAGTTCCTCCTCCGGGGTTTTGAACAGGCCAACAACTAGGTAGGGTTCTCTCCTCGACACTTGTAAGGGATTCCTATCTAGCGTTCGCAACTCCTCAGGCGGACTAGGGAAGTACCTCACTCCTATCCTATATAACCTTTCCCCCCCCCCCCGACACACCCGTACCGTACGCGGAGGAAGAAAAGACAGATACGGAAGATGGGAATCGATGCCTAACCAAAGAAAAACCGTAAAGGGAATAATAAAAAAAAAAATATATATATATATACCTGTCCTAGGATTCTGCATCACTGCTCCCCGGGGTGGCTGGGGAGGTCCGTCCACAACCTTCGGGCCAGCTACGTTCGACGTGGCGGGGTGGGGTCTCGGTATCGGAAGAGTCCGTCAGGCGTGGGTCGTCGGGTCTCGGTGCCGGGGGTCTGGTGACACCTGGCCTCCGGGGACACTCGTAACGTGTGTGGCCCGGCCTGCCACACCGGAAGCAATGCTCATTCCGCCAAGGGCACTCCATCATGGGATGCGCACCGTCACAAATGACGCACGGGGTCGGTGGTGTAGGTCCCTCTCTCATTGCCTGCCCGAGTTTCGACCTGTTCCTCTGGCGCTTGGTCGCTCTGCCGCACTGGTAGGGCCCCCCTGTCGGCCCGGGGTAGGGGTGTGCTCGTCGTGTGCGCCCTAGCTCCGCGCGCACGGCCAAATTGACCGCTCCCTGTAAGGTGGAGACGCCAGTCGGGGGTGCCCCACGGGGGTTAACACCACCGGTGCCGTGCTGGGCGCGGTCGACACTCTCGAGCTCTTGGGTCAGTATACCCACCTGCTCTGCAAGAGTTAGCAATTTCACAGCCACGTCTCGCAGCTGGTTGCGTAGCACGCGGTTTGCCTCTGCCGTAAAGTCCATGGTTTCTATCTGTGCACACCAAGGAAACATATTAGTCCCAGCATGCCAAAGAAACCGTGCGTAAATAAATCACACAATTTCCCCTTTTTCCCCCACGTTCACTCACGTCCTACAACCTTGCGTCCCACACATTTCATTTATTCGTAGTTAAGTGTGATATCTCGGTGGATGTTGGGCCGTCACTGTTGTGATTAAAGCAAAGTCTCTGATACCATCTTAATCTGTCACGCCCCGGGGGTTTTATTTTAGCGGAAACGATACTTCAAAGTACGCTTAAAGTGCGTACGAATTTTTTTGTTTAAAAACCTCATTCCCCGGCGCGTGCCCAGACCCGCCACATATACAGATTCACTCTAAAATCGGGCAGAGTCTCCTCTATATATGCACGGCGTCGCGGCTATTACAACCGTCAAACACAAGCAACCATTTTCCATTTAATCACAACAGTTCGCAATAGTACGGTGCATGAAGACTAATCAATACCCGTGGCCAATCAAGTTGAAAGGATAAACTCACAGTTTTGAAAGCAGGTCCACACGACCCAAGGTTTTGAAGACAGTTTGAAAAGATGCCATAAATCCACAGGGTTTGGAAAACAGGTCCACACGACCCAGATTTTAAAAGATAGTTTTCGAAGTTCTTTTCTTTTCTAGTCATGTTGCTTTGAAAACGGCCAAACGGGAACAATAAAGGAAATGGTAGTGCATAAGCAGAAAGAAAGTATTCAACATCCACGCGACCCCACAAGGGTATCGAGAACCACACAATAACCTACAGTTCTGAATGAAATGCAGAGAAGGTAAATAAAACAGCATACTAGGGCTCCCTCAGACCGACTGCTACCAACTCGGCCTCACCGTCGCCTACCTCTACCCCCTGGAGGTACCTGTCACAGAGTGGGTAGTCAGCGACACTATCATCAAAATAGTACTAAGCAGTAAAGTAATACCAGCCACAAATAGTAAGTCTAGCCAGAACGACCGTTCTACACGTAACGTAACTCGCAACCACCTGTACCACCTGTAATACCTGTAACCCCGGTAACACCTGTAACACCTGACCGCGTCGGGCACCGGACCCGGCGGTCTCACACCTGACTACATCGGGCACTGGACCCGGCAGTCTCACACCTGACCACATCGGGCACTGGACCCGGTGGTCTCACCGCTCGCACCTCGCTGCCTCAGACCCCCCAGCTTCCAGGGGCCCCCCACTACGTCACCTCGTGGGGTAACACGGGTCAAAGACCGCCTTTCCGGAAAAGAGCACCCTTTGCGGTGGCCAAACCGCGGGTGCGCGTGTCGCAACTCGAGCATAAGTAACCAGTAACCAAGTAACCAAGTATCCAAGTAACCATGTCACCATGTCACCATGTCACCATGTCACGGGGTAAGGTAGTACATCATAGAAACCATCAACATTAGTACCGATTAGTAATGAAAAGTCCTTTTTGGATTACCAACATAATTACTCAGCCTCGACCGTAAACCCACCTCAACACAAGCGATCCCGGGATCCGCTGGGAGTCTCACCGGCTAGTGACTGACTGCTAGTACCTGAATAATGAATCCAAGTCAATAATAAACTCTCTCTCTCGTATCCATTCCTACTAACTCTCTGTGTGTGCAAGCTATACGGCAACCTTCGCCGAAGTCCCGGGATTTTGCCGGCACTTTCCGGAAATCCGATTTCCGCTCAACGAAAGCCATTGGGCCTCCCACGAAGGGTTTTGAGGTTATGGGCGTACAGCCCAAAACAGCCCATGAGGCTACACTTGCAGTTAGACCCCTAGGGTTTTACCCAATTGTACATTTACAATGAAATAAGAGTCGTTTTTTGCTCGTTCTCTTAACTGGTATATTATTTTTACGAACCGTCACTTCCAGCAAGTGACACTCGACCCGTTGAACACCGTGCTCACCTATTTGCAGCAGCACGGTACCCGAGGAAAACTTCGGCCCATAATATACCTCTCTAACCTAGCCCAAATGTATTTTTGTTTCTTCGGCTTAACGAAACCGAGATCTGACGCGAGCACCGCGTCCAGTGACCCCAATTT
The DNA here is from genome assembly GCA_029204045.2 of Tillandsia leiboldiana. Classification (NCBI taxonomy): domain Eukaryota; kingdom Viridiplantae; phylum Streptophyta; class Magnoliopsida; order Poales; family Bromeliaceae; genus Tillandsia; species Tillandsia leiboldiana. The sequence continues at coordinate 44,639,567 of CM055060.1, read as the reverse complement.
AGCCAGGAGCTCACTGTCGCGGCCTCGCAAACCGCCCGGAACAGTGTTTGGGCTAAACTATTCTTTTAAGGGTTGGTTAACCTATAACTTCACCTTTAATAATCCAACACAAAATCTGCTTTAGGGTTAAGCTTACAGCAACCTAAAAACCCTGGGGCTTGCTTCATTTGCAGCCCAGCAGTTGCTGGATCAACCAGATCCATACTTAGCCCACTAACAATGCCTACAATGCACCAAACCTCAGTCTACCCAGATCTAACTTGATCTGAAGTGAGCATCAAGCTCAGGAGACATTTTTGAGCAACTTTCATATTCTGTTCAAAGCCTAAATCCAAACCGAACCTCTCTCAGGCATTTCATCAAACACCCTATGTGCACCAATTTTCTTTTAAGCATGAACCCAAGCCCGAGCTTGTTCTCGGCCAATACTGCACCAGCACTCTTCCAAGTTGGAAGGAAATGATCTAATAAGGTAAAGGATCATCCCCATCAACTTGGATTCAAGCTTGCTCCCCAGGTTAGCTGCGGGCAAAGGTAGAGCTAGTGAAGAAGACGACCACCTTAGACCCGAGATGAAGATTTTTCCATCTCTGGTCTCTGGGCCTCCAGCAACTGCACCATAAGGTGTTTTTCATCTCTACCATCAAATCTGGAACCATTCCCGGCGGTGGGGACGCGGTGAAGATGGCGGCGGAGCAAGCTCGGTTTGGAGCTTCTTCGCCTCTAATGGCGGATTTCCACCGACGCTTCATGGTATCCATGCAAGGGTATGGATACCATATACTCGATCCCAGGAAGCTTCTCGTCCCTTCCCCGGCCGCCGGGGACGACCGGAACGCCGGTGACCGCGCCCCGAACCCACCTCGACACCATTATGGCCGCGCCTCAACCAAGCTGCATGGGTGCCATGCAAATACATGAGTGGACTCCTCTCACCCCCAGGAAGCTCCTCGACCACTTGGCCGGAGGTGGGGAGGCCCGCCGGCGCCGGAGCACCAAGCTCGGCCGGAGGTGGAAATACCCGAAAACTAGGGTTTTGAACTGCGGCGTCGTTACTCAACCAAAAACCCCCAAACTTTGCAGAGATGACCTATTGGTCCTACAGTCCCAACCCATCATTTTACTTTTCATTAAAAGTCGCCGGGAGCAAAGATAGCTCGAGGCGGAGCTCTCGGCTGTGCAACTCGGCCGCCGACCAACCGATGGCTTCCCATTTTCGGGGCTGTGCGTGGAGCATCCTTAGAACCTACAAAGCCCACTTCCAAAGGTCTTGACTTCTAAAACTCCAAGAATAGAAAGGGCTTACCTCACCGGAGTTGGGGAAAATGGGTTGATGCCCGTTTCGCTCCTCCCAGCGTCGCGCGGCCACGGGGAAGGTGCAGAGGAAGTAGGAGAAAGCTTTGGTGGGAATTCGGTACAAGAAACTCTGTGTGATCCCCCTTCTTCTCCAACGTCCACTTCCCCTTGTTATAACCGGCCTCCTCACCTTACTACGAGCCACCCAACTGCAGGGAGGGTGGTTCTGGAGGTGGGCGTCGTGGCAGAGGTGGTGAGGAACGTGGACAAGCGGTTGCAACCGCCCCCAACACACGACACAAGAATCCAAAACCATTTTTGCATTTTTTCCACTTTCTTTGCAATTAGGTCCCTCTACTCTTCATCATACCCACTAAGACTCTCACTGTAGCTCTTTTATGCATAGAGGTCCCTCTCCAAGTAACCTCATTGCATTTGACACATAAAATATTGGGCTTTTTACAAAAATACCCCTTTTTTCGACGTATTTCACGCATTTCGAGACGAATGGTTCGTCAAAATGCGAAACCGACTTCGCCACGACGTCCGGCTCGTCGAGACCTATCAAGTAGCGTATTTGTTTGCTTGATTCAGCGCTCGAATAAAATCTCGGGCCATAAAGTTCTGTAAGTTGCAGTATGACGCACGCACTTCGATGCACCCGGTTCACTAACCGCGAATTCCGTCAGTGCCATTGTGCTCAGAATGGCGGTGCCATTCAAATCGACTACCCGAATCGCTAGATTCGGACTCCAGACAGTGAATCGGCTAACGTTTGCTCGGTGGGGAATTAAATCAGGGGGTTACTATTCACGACTTAAGCCGTGGGCCCCACAAGCTTCTTTACTGATTTCTGAACAATCCGACCGTCGGATCGACAATTAGTTTATATCATTTTCAATCGATTCGACGAGACGGTCGCACTAGTGATTTCAGATTTTCGAGATCAGACTCGGATCCGAAAGGCAGACATAGTGCTTCGTAAACTGTGCAACACGCGCACCGGTATGCAAGTCACTAAGGTTTAGATCTGCTTCCTTGCTCGCAACCTTACTTGAATTTCTCGAGTGCTACATTTTACCAAGAACTACATAGCAATTGTTCTGTGACCTAACCCATTTCAAAATGAATGAGTGGTTTTTATCAGTTACAAGACATTCTACAGAAGAAAAATTAACTGAAAAACCATCATCACAAAGTTAGCTAATGCTTATGAGGTTAGTCTTAAGGCCTTCAACAAACAAAACATTGTTCAAAGCCGGGCCATCTGGAATAGCAATGGTTCCCTTGCCAACAATTTTTGAAGATCGTCCATCTCCAAAAACTACATGTCCTCCGGAGGTTTTCTCAAGGGTTTGAAACGTCGTTTTTATCTCCGGTCATGTGGCATGAGCAACCACTATCCAGATACCAAGACGAATTGTTATATGCATGAAGTGATGTATGAATGACAAGACAAGCGCGCACCCAAACCTTACGAGTTTTGGAGTACGTCGGCAATGGTCGTGGCATTGATCTCCTTGGTGAATGCGTCTTGTTCGGTTGATCACTTTTCTTTGGAATCCATGATGACGTCGTCTTGTGGGGTGTACTGTGTACTACCATTGTTCTTGACCTCTGGTTGATTTCTTCTTGAATTCCGGTCTTTGTCCTTAATGGTAGTCTTAAGGCCTTCAACAAACAAAACATTGTTCAAAGCCGGGCCATCTGGAATAGCAATGGTTCCTTTGCCAACAATTTTTGAAGATCGTCCATCTCCAAAAACTACATGTCCTCCGGAGGTTTTCTCAAGGGTTTGAAAAATGTTTTTATCTCCGGTCAAGTGGCGTAAGAAACCACTATCCAGATACCAAGACGAATTGTCATATGCATAAAGTGATGTGTGAATGACAAGACAAGGGAAGAATTCACCTTTGCGCACCCAAACCTTACGAGTTTTGGAGTACGCCGGCAATGGTCGTGGCATTGATCTTCTTGGTGAATGTGTCTTGTTCGGTTGATCACTTTTCTTTGGAATCCATGATGACGTCGTCTTGTGGGGTGTACTACCATTGCTCTTGACCTTTGAAAGATTCATCTTCGATTTTCGGGGGATGAACTTGTTGGTAGTTGTTGTAAGAGGCGCTTGATTTGATTGCTTCACTCCATTCTTGCAATTTCGTCTTATGTGCCCTACAAAACCACAACGAAAACATACCTTTGTGCATGTTGAACCCGAAGTAGATGGGGTAGGCTTGTTCACGTTGGATGCAGTGATTTTCGTCGTCGGAGGAGAAACCGACTGGGGCACAAAAACTGTTCCACTCGAACTTGGATCATTGCTGGTTCGAGTGTATCCAAGACCCAACCGATTTGTTTGACCGAGACCAAGCAACTTGTCCAACTTGCTTCCTAGAAAAGAAACACTTCAAATCTTCCTTAAGTTGGAGTATGGTCTTCGTCATCTCCAATTTATCTTGTTGAGCCTCGGAGTAGAGCTTCAAGAAGTAGTTAGCTTTATCCACCAATTTGATGTGCTCCTTCTCGAAATGCTCGTTCTTCTCTCGAAAGGAAACATTGATTTTGACCAAGTTAACCTTTTCCTCTTCAAGAGCGTTTGAGAGAGAAGTTGCCTCTTTAGATTGTTCTTCAAGATCCCGCAATCTTCTTCTCAAACTCTTGTTTTGCTTTGCCAATTTCTTTGAATCCTTCAATAACTTATGATAGGCAAAAGCAAAGTCTTCACCTTCGGAATCGCTCGGTTCATCATCCGTTCCGTTCTTTTCATTCAAGGAGTTGGATAATGAAACAGAGGAAGTCGCTGAAAAGCACATGTAAGGTGAAGTTGTGGACGCGTGGAATGTTGTGGTGTTATTATCCTCATCACTGGAAGATGACTCATTGGAAGTGGAAGTGTCATCCCATGTTACGGCTTGCATAGCCTTCTTCTTTGACGGATTCTTGTTGGGACACTCCGTTGAGATATGGCCATAACCTCGGCATTTGAAGTACTGAATTTGTCCCTCAGAGTTCTTCTTGTCCTTTGAAGAACCCTCTTGCTTTCTTGACTTAAAGCTTGAAGATCCCTTGCCTTTCTTGGACTTAACGGAGGATGAAGATTTACTTGAATTTTCCCTTCGAAAGCTTTGGCGAAATTTTCTCGTCAAGAGTGCAAGTTTTTCTCGAAATCCTCCATTGATAAATTCTCATCAGTGTCTGAGGAGGATGAATCCGCGTCTTCTTCTTTTGTTGATTTCAATGCAAAACCTGAAAACTTAGAAGAAGAGGAAGGCTTTCTAGAAGAATAGTTAGTAGGAAAAGTCATTTCATAAGTTTGAAGTGCACCAACTAATTCTTCTACTTTGATTTCGTCCGGGTGTTTTACTGTTTCAATGGCTGCAACCTTAGGGCGAAATCTTTCAGGAAGAGTTCTCAAAATCTTTCTTACAACATTAGATTCTAGAATTTTCTCTCCTAAGTTAGCACATGTATTTACGATATCTTGCAATCGTGTATAATAATATGTGAAAGATTCATTTTCTGCCATATGAATTGAATCAAATTTGCTCGTAAGAATTTGCAGTTTTTGAATTTTCACTAAACTTGTTCCCTCATGTGTAACTTGTAGAGTATCCCAGATTTCTTTCGCAGTCTCACATGCCGAGACGCGAGAGAATTCGGTTTGCGACAAAGCATTAAATAAGGCGTTAATTCCTTTGCCGTTGTAAGAAGATGCATCAATTTCTTCCTTAGTCCATTTCGACCTAGGTTTGATGGTGACAACATCGACAATAATCTCAGTAGGATTTGTCCATCCAAACTCAATTGATTGCCAAATTCGTTCATCGATGGAAATTAAGAACGCTCTCATGCGTACTTTCTAATAAGCATAATTTGTTCCATCGAAGAACGGTGGTCTATTGATGTTTCCACCTTCAACCATTGTTTACAACCCTATTCCCGCTCTGATACCACTTGTGGCTTATGAATAATATGGATCTGAATAGGAGAAAAACCACCTAGAGGGGGGGTGAATAGGTGAAAACAATAAACACACCAAATCATTGCGTAAAAAATAACCCAATGCGGAAAATAAATAAAGTACGCAAGATTTACGTGGAAAACTCCATCTCAGGTGTAAAAAACCACAGGACCGATAACACGGCGAAATCCACTAAGATTAAACACGTACAAGGTGATTTACTGTAACCCTACGACTCAACCTTTTCCATACGCTCCTAGTTGATCTTCTTCGCTCGCTCCGAACGCTCCTCGAATCCACGATTTGCGTCCCAACGTCGAATCCACGACGTTCAACGTCGAATCCACAACGTCCAACCGAATCCACGGTCTTCACCAATGCGACACATCTCGATCACACGAACGCGCCTCGCTCCGAATCCATGAGAGCGGTAACACCTTGAATCCACAAGGCCACGCGAATCCTCGCGCCGATTCTTGATAAATCGTTGTTTTGTTTGGTGATGATCCTCCGAATAGTTAGATCAAAGATAGATAAGGAAATACCATCTAAGTATTCTTCAATTTGATTCTACAAGAAATAGGAGTTTTGAAACCCTAGAATCAAATTGGACAATATAGACGAAGAAACGTAGATTAGATCATGTTTTCCTTTATTCTCTATATAAGTGGATTTCTTTTTGATCCTCTCTCGGATGGATACCCTAAAAGATGAATGTAGGGTCTATTTATAGGTTAGAAACCTTTGGAAAGAGATAAGCATCAAAAACTGACTTAACAGAAATTTTTCCGCACGGCGGTCCGGACTGGATTTGGCAGATCCGGACTGTCATCTTTTTTCAGCAATTTTCCTGAAAAATTAGTTCGGGGTTCGGACTGGAATTTTCTGATGCGGACTGTTCATGCGAATTCAGCAAACACATAGTTCGGGGTCCGGACTAAAATTTCCTGATCCGGACTATTCATGCGATTTCAGCAAACACATAGTTTGGGGTCCGGACTGAACAGGGGATGGTCCGGACTGGAATTCCGCAGAACTAAACTATGTTCGGGGTCTGGACTGGAATGGTCTGATCCGGATCCTGAACATCCAACTTGTCCAGTTTTTTATTTTTATGCACTGAAAACTTTTCCAAGTGTTTCTAAACTACACAAATGTATTCGGATCACCAAAATTATTTAGTTAAACGTACCTGATCATTCTGAATGCATTCTTCTTGAGATTGGTGTAATTGATCCACAATTCTCCATCTTCAATTTTCAAGACTTTTACCACTTCACGAAATACGCCAACACAAAATCCTTAACATAGGATGCATGTTGCGCTCGTGCCTGGCGGCCGCGTGGAGTCTGGTGGCTGAGTTTAGTTCAATACTAGAGTTAGGGAGCCGTGGGTAGACGGTGATCCCGAACCGTGGAGTTTCTGGCTGATGTTGTTAGTGGTGGATCGATGTTGTTGCCAATCTGATTGATCATAGATTTGGACTATAGCCTGCAGTAGCCATAGTGACTTGACAGAGATGCGTAGATACTTTCCTCGGTGGGGTCGCGCCCCTCAAGTGCCGCTCCGGAGCTGGACCTGTTACTTTGCTATCGTGACTGGTCGATGACGTCTGCGTGGGACGCCCTACGTAAATCCCGTCCTCTTATGGATGTGTGGTAGTAGGTGGGCGCAGGTTTGACTGGACCTGATGTGTCAGTCAGGATGATTGGGTTGATTGAGCATATCGAGTCCATACATACTTATCATCAGTATCATCCTTTGAGCATGATAGATAGAGACATGATAGCTGTAGAGTTATTTTCCAGTTTTTATTTCCACTTTTACCATATTGTTATCTTATGCCTCTAGTAGACTTAGTGGGCAGACCGTTGGTCTTGGAGACGGTACCCACTGAGAACTACTATTGGATGTAGTTCTCACACTCGCTGCGGTGTTGTTATAGAGGTACTTGTTCCAGTTTCAGCTCGTTCGGAGGCTGCTGATCGAGGTAAGGGCGTGGCCGAGTAGTTCCATTCCATGTATTTTGGAGAGATATAGTGGCACCCCTGTAGACGGATGTAATTGTACTGGACAGTCTGGGACTTTTGTTGTATTATACTTTAGGAGTTGGATTTTGTATATTTGACAGATGTTCAGTTGTTGGTTTATCTACTTTTCTTTACTGCTCTGATACATGTTTAACTATAGATCTGACTTTGCAGGTTTTACGCTTCGCCTATGCGGGGCCTCCCGTATGGGTGGCAGATCTGTTGGCGAGTCCGGGTCACAGTTTCGACCCCGGGGCGTGACAGATTAGAGTGGTATTGTGGTGTCCCGAATTTTTCGCGGGACTTGACTGTGTGGTTGGTGGTGCGAAACACCTGTTTTTGGTGTATTGAGTGCGTTGTGCGTCAAATGGATGCCAAAAACGGACTCAGCGCGCGAAAACAGTCAAAATTGACTATTTTATGGCGAATTCAGGCTTACGGGTTGAATTTGCGGGTGGGCCTGTCCACGGCCCACCGCGTGTGCACCGGGTGCGGTGAACCCGCGCCGTGCCACTTGTCGCGCTGCGGTTGGCCGGGCGCGGCGACCGAGGGGACGTGGTGGGAGCAGAGGCGCGGGTGGGCTGCGCCACATGGCTGCCCGCGTGAGGGCATGCCGCCCGAGGGGCTCGCAGCCCGAGGATGCGACGCCCGAGGGCGCGTTGACTCGGGGCGCTGGGGCCGCGTGGGCGCCGCCACATGGCGGGGCCCCGTTGGCCCCGCTCCGTGCGGCGCGGGCGCGCAGACGAGGGGGTGCTCCAACTGGCGCCCCCGGGTTGGTCCTGCACTGTTGGCTTGATCCGGACTGTCGTTGTTTTTCAGAGAATTCCTGAAAAATCATGTTCGGGGTCCGGACTGAAATATCCACGGTTCGGACTGTTCATGCGATTTCTGCAGAATCCACGTTCGGGGTCCGGACTGAACCAAGGGTGTTCCGGACTGGATTTGCGCATGAACCTACCTACGTTCGGGGTCCGGACTGTAGTACCCTGATCCGGATCCTGAACATATAACAGTCCAGTTTCTTGATTTTTATGCAATTAAAAACCCATCCAAGTGTTTCTACACAATAAGAATTATTCGGATAACCAAGATTGTTTAGTTAAACGTACCTGACCTTTTTGAATTCTTCTTTCTTGAGATTGAGGTATATGATCCTCATCTTCATCTTCAATCTTCAAGACTTAACCATATCACGAAATACGCCAAAACAAAATCCTTAACAGACTTAGTGGGCAGACCGTCGGGCTTGGAGGCGGTACCCACTGAGAACTACGTATTGGTGTAGTTCTCACACCCGTTGGGGTACTCCCCCTCCTTTTTGTTTCCTCTTCTTTGTTTTGCAGAGTCATTTACGGGCGTTGCTGATTCTGCTGTTGCTGTTTGAGGCGAGAGAGTCGCGAGCTAGATCCCTACCTGTCTTTGGAGAGTAGCTGTACACCCTGTTGGAGATTTATAGTTCAGTCAGTAGATTATTTTATTTCCACTTTTGAGAGACTTTTGTATTGTGAGGATATGAGCCTGTACACTGATGTATCATTATTTTAGTTTATCTCCCGTTTGGGTTCTTAGATGTTGTATTTGAGGATGTTGTATGATGATTATTCTGGGAGATGGATATTGTATCTTTATTTTCAGTTGTACAGTGGTTGGATTTTAATTTTACAGCAGTTACTTTTCCACTCTGATATCTGTTTAGTTGTAGTTTTATCCTTGCAGGTTGGACGCTTCGTCTATACGAGATTTTCTGTATAGGTGGCGGATCTGTCGGCGAGCCCGGGTCGCAGTTTCGACCCCGGGGCGTGACAAGTGGTCCCGACAACTGTACCAAAAATCCCTTCTACCCCAAAACCGAAATTGCCTTCAGTGTCCCGATCGTCGCACCGATAATAATCCGATCAAAATAATTTCCCGAACAATTTTACCATTGTTCGGATATGGACAACAGTCCATCGGACCTCATACCGCGACAACCGGCCACCCAAAAAGCGAAAACACTCGAATGATAGGAAAACCGTGTAAAAATCCGAAATTACCGAAAAAGGGGATTCTACAGGTGTACCGAAAATAACTGATAAAATTCCGGTGGTGAAACAAAAGACCGGACTTAAAAACGGTACCCCGCTATCCCAAAACAACAAGCCGATGAAAACTCTGTGTCCAAAAATCTCTCCGGTCGCAAAACCGTACCTCCAACGCGATCCAAATGTCGACGGGGCAACGGACGGAAAATCGGGCTCCTACCGTTGCCTTGACGGAGCCCGTGTCGGAAAACGACCAAGCGGAGGGTTATCTGACGGAAAATGAAAACACTTCGTCAACCCAAAAACTATGCAAAATCCTCGTCGGCGACGGCAGAGGCGGAGGCGGCAAGTACTGTCAGCGCTGAGCGGCGGCAACGGCCTGGCAGGGCGCGGCGCACGCGTTCGGATAGCACAACGACGCGGCGGCGGCCTGGCAGGGCGCGGCCCAGGGCAGCTTGGCCCTGCCGCGCACAGGCAGCACGCGGGTGGCCTGACAACAGCGCGGCGTGCGGGCGGCGGCCTGACAGCAGCGCGCGGCGCAGCCCCGGGCAGCATCCCGGTGCAAGCCTGGCAGCGTCGCGGCGCGAGGCTGGCAGCAGCGCGGCGCGCGGGCACAGGTAGCTGCAGCATGTGCGGGCACAAGCAATGCCTAGCGGCGGCGACTAGGGCATCCAGCGGCGGCGGCCTGGCATCCGGCGGCGCGCGCCTGCAGCAGCACCGCGCGGCGACGGCCTGGCAGGGAGCGACCCTGAGCGGCGTGCCCTAACAGCGCAAGAGCGGCGCATGAGGTGCGCCTGGCTACGCGCGGGCGGCAACGCGCCTGGCTGCGCACGGGCAGTAGCGCCTGGCTGCGCGCAGGCGGCAGCACCTCTTCGGCGCTCGGCCTGCGGTGGCAGCGCGCGGCGGTGGCAGCGGCTCGGCTAGGGCATCGAGCCACGTCGACTATCCTTAAGCAATCCCGCTGAAACCCCAAAAACTCAACACAACGAACCAAAAACAACCAAAATCTCCACGAACGTCATCCAAGAACGAAACCCAAAACGCAATACTAATTTACCGATAACTGAGAGACGAGATCCACAAAACGAAGACTAAAAGTGCTAACTAACGATCAAACCGACGAACGAAAGCCAACGATCAAGTTAACGAACAAAACCAACGAACGAAACCATCGAACGAACCAACGATCAAAACGACAAAAGAGAACTAACGATCGCTAACCTTGCTCCGACGGAAAAGACAACGCAATCTCAATCTCCGCAGACGGTGGTGTTTCTGGATCCGCTCCCCGGTATTGGCGACGCTTCCCGTCTCGGTCTTCGGCACGCACAACGAGGAAAGAGGAAGAAGAAGCGATCTTTTGGAATTAGGGTTATCGGTAAATTGGGATTTATTTATTTAATTTATTTTTCTTTGTACGTACGAAAGCCCCAATATCCGATATTTAAAAACAAAAGAGATTTTTGAACAGACTTCCTCGATAAGCATGCTGATCCTCCAAAATGTCCCGTAACCGCTAGCACGGATCCCGATGCACCAACCTCACATAACGGGTTTCCGAGGTTGTCTGAACTTACCTTTTCGGACCCGCTATCATTGAAAACCACTTTCCGGAAGATCCGTAAGTCGGATTTTCGATCTGATCGCATTGTCGTTCTCCGTTTAACGAGCTCTATTGCGATACGGCAATCGCAACCCAAAATTCCAGTAGAACCAATGCTAAGAGTTTTTCGCCTAAAACTAGCTTGAAAACAGAAGTCGAAAATAGGGAAAAAAATAATAAAAATAGTGTTGTTACATCTACGCGGGGCTTCCCGTGTGGGCGGCGGATCTTTCGGCAAGCCCTGGCCACAGTTTCGACCCCGGGGCGTGACACGGACCTTCGCTTCAAGCGAAGGCCTCAATACCTTACCTCCATATTGAATCTGACCAGATTGTTCCCTTTCCAATCCGTGCCTAAGACCAAGTCAGATCCTGCCTGCATATCGAGGGACACCGTGTTGGCGGACAAGCCACATCACACAACGTGTTGGGTTGCAATCTCTCTGCCAACACATTTTAGATAATGGAGAAAGTTATCGAAATGCAGAGCCAAACCTAATGCGGTTCACAAATTATGTTGCGAAATCTCATGGATCGTATCAAGACTCTTCCACGTGCACTGATGAACCGCGTGTGTGAGGTGCATTGTGAGTTTTTATTTTCTGCTCTTTCCGAATGAAAATTAAAAATACTAGTTTTTTCACAAATCTATTAAAAATTTTACGCAAGTTTTTTTTATGTTAAAGGAGATTGTGATGGTCAAAACTTCTACAAATGGTGGAGTTCTTGTGAAAAATAGCTTGGAGGACCGTTCTTATGGTCCTAGTGAAGTTTCAAACTAGTTGGAGTGTTTTCAGTGCAAAAATAGAATAAAATAATATTGAATTTTTACTAATTGAGTAAAAAATAGTCAAGAGGCGACTATAAACAAGTCCAAATTGGGTTTCAAGAGTTTCAAAATAATTAGAAGAGAGTTGAAATCCCAAAGAGCAAAATTAAAAAAATTTCAGTGAAGCAAAATCAAGCCACAAAGGGGTCAGGGTCCAGACATTGAGGTAGAAGACCGGACAAAGGGGTCAGGGTCCAGACATTGAGGTAGAAGACCGGACCTTAGCCTTGAAGATCGAACCATGAGAGGAAGTCCCGACTGTCCCCACGAACTTTGAAAGATTGGGGTTCAGGGATCGGTCCATCAATGTAGGGTCCCTTAGGGGTGTTAAGGGACTGGAATGGTCCATGAGGCACGGACCGATCTGTCCGCATGTGGGGAGCCCTGTAATAGAGGCAAAATGGTAATTTTTTTGAGGGGGCTCTTCGTTAAATGGGGACCCCATCCCCTTCTTCCTCCTCTGTACACCCACACCACACACACACACACACACACACACACACATCGACACACAGAAGAAGAAGAAAAAGAAGAAGCTCCCTCCCTCACGTGTTCCTCTTCCGTAGCCACGCTTTAGTGGAGCTCAAGCTCGGGAGTCACGTAGAAGCTTCAAATTAAGCTTTTGGCGTGCGTGGAAGTTCGGCGAGCTTCATAGTCACGGTAAGTGTGAGGACCCGAATCCCCGCATGAGGATTGCTGTTGGATTAGCAGCTTCTAGAGGCCTATGTTGTATGTCGTAGGTGTTTGTGCACAAATCGGACCCAAGAGATAGACTCAGTGCGAAAAATAGATTAAGAGTGTAGTCGGATGCCCCGTCAAATTTTAGAAGTGGTTTTGCGTGAAATGGACATCAGATTTGGATTCAGCGCGGAAAAACGATCGAAATCGACTACTTGGATGTATTTTTCTGAGTCCGGACGCCCGAAAACGGACACCCAGAAGATTTCTATGTTTTCGGGTGCACAGTGGACCGGTGGACTGAGGGTGTGCCACGTGGCGGCTTCCTATTGGCGCAGTACGCCACGTGGCGGAGCAGGAGGCGCGGCGCAGTGGGCTTGGCCCATGGGAGCAGGCGCGGGCAGTCGCGGTGCTTATGGGGATGGTGTACCACGTGGAGGCTTCCCGTTGGCTTGCCTTGGACACGTGGCCGCATTGGATTGGCTGGCGCACAAGGTGTCACGGCCCAGGGTCGAAACTGCGACCCGGGCTCGCCAACAGATCCGCCGCCTATGCAAAACCCCGCATAGGCGAAGCGTCCTACCTGCAAGAAAAGGGCTACAGCTAAACAGATATCAGAGCTATAAAATAAAAGTGCTGTAAAACTAAAACCAACCATCTGTACAACTGGAATAATGATATAATATCCATCTCCCATAAATGATAATCACACAATATCCTCAAATACAATAAGCCAGAACTCAACAGGGAGGTATCTCCAATAAATACATCAGTGTACAGGCTCTCAATACATAACATATCCTCACTACATCAGTCTCTCAAAAGAGAAAATAAAATAACTAATCTACTGAAGATCTCCTCTGAAGGGGGGTACCGCTACTCTACAACGACGGGTAGGGATCTAGCTCGCGACTCCCTCGCCTTGATCAACTACCGCAAAATCAGCAACACACGCTAAGACTCTGCAACACAAAGGAAAGAAAAGAACAAGGAGGGGAAAAACCCCCAATGGGTGTGAGAACTACTGTGAAGACCCGAAATTCCCACTATTAGACTACTGTTGCATCTGCAGCTCCTGGAGGCCTATGTGGCGTGTCGGTGGTATTTGTGCACCAATTGGACATTGTGATGGACCCGGTGTGTTAAATGGATCACGAGAGTAGTCTGATGATCCTGCCGGATGTTTAGAAGTGGTTTCGCGCGCAAGGGATATTAATATTGGACTCAGCGCGAAGTTTGGACCCAAGATCACCTCTCCGGATGCCTTCGGGAATTTTTAGAGTTGGAATTTGGCAAAGCGGACTTTAGGATTGGACCCGGCGCGAAAATCGGATCAAGTGGGCTTTCCGGGGGCTTTCGGCAAAATTTCGGATGAGAATTTGGAGAATCGGACTTCGTATTTGGATTCAGCGCGCGAAAACGTTGGAAATCGACTATTTACATGTATTTTTCTGAGTCCGAACGCGTGAAAGCGGGCAACCCGAAGTTTACAGTGTTTTTCGGGTGCATGGTGGACCGGTGGACCGGAGGGGGTGCCACGTGGCGGCTTCCCGTTGGTCCCGTACGCCACGTGGCAGGAGCGGAGGCGCGGTGCAGCGAGCCCGGCCCACGCAGCAGGCGCGGGCAGGACGGGCAGGCGCGGGCAGCAGCGCGGGCAGGCGCTGCTGCGGGCGGATAAGGGAGGCCACGTGTCGCCTCCCGATTGGCCGCGTGGATTGGCCTGTCGGGAAGCGACACGTGGCGGCGATCGGGCGCGGGTGCTACTGCGCGGGAGCGCGCGGATGCGCGATGCGTGGCGGCCCGGCTGCACAGTGCCGGGCCGGCCCGTTACTGTAGCAACAGGGAATTAATTCCTGCTTCTTCTTCCTCCTTGGCTTTAAAAGGTGTCTTCCTCCTCCATTTTGGACCTTTTGGAGAGCTTTTCTCAGGGGAGTTTTTTTGGCAGAGCTCCATCAACAAGTCTTCTACAACACTGGATTTTTTGAGGATTTTTGAAGGCCATTTGGATCATCTTCTTCACCAAGATTTGAGGACATCACCTTTGCTGCTTCACAGCCCTCTCCATCGCGTTTCAGTGCGAAAATTCCCCTGGACTCATTTCTTGGAATTTTGTTCTCATTTTTGGTTCTACGTTTTTACAAGAGGTAAGGCTACAATCTTTGTATTCAACTCTCCCCTCAGATCTCATGTTTTTACAGAGTTTTAGGGCCATCTTTGGGACCCTTTGTTTCAGTCTGGATTTTTGGCCAGCCTTTAGTATTTTGGCTTTTTTGAATTGTAGGAGTGGAATATTTGGATGATTTTTGCGGGGAAATTTCCAGAACTAGAAGATCTACAACATTGGTTTGTATAAGTTTTCCCAGATATGAGTTTTTATTAGGGTTTATGCATGATCTTTGGAGCACCTTGCTGCATTCGTGTACAGATGGAACTTGTTGGATAGTTCAAAGTGTTTATGGGTTTTCTCCTTCATCCGAGCATGAAAATTGGAGTTCTTTAGCTCAATTTGTATCTACTCTCGACAAGGAATCCAATGGCACCTCTCTTGCAGGATTTGGAGCACGTTTGATTAGGTAACTTTAATGATCTTTTTAAGTGCGATTATATGGTTTAATGCAGTCCCTGTTTTAATCTTGATTTGAGCAATGCACCTTGGAATGCAGATAACTTTGTGGATATAAGGTCTTTTTCAGAAATTCAAGTTGGTACTTCTTCTTAACTTCAAGGTGAGCAAATTATCTTTGATGATCTGTGGATGAATCCCTTTGGAGCAGCCCCTAATTAAGCTTGGAAATGCTAGCAAGTTTATGTAGCAGTTTTTGGACAGCATTGTGATTTTGCTTCATTTGAATGTTAAGGGAAATTGATGGTGGATTTTTGAGGACTTGAAGATGGTTGTATGAAAGAGGACATCTTTGTTTTACTGCTAGGAACTTCATCTTGAGGTATTTGGGGCTGCACCTACATTTTCTTAAACTTATTTTCAATTGCTGAAATTCTGGAATTTGAGTGCGCAGTGTGCATTGTATCAGTGATTGCGCCGAATTCGTAAGGCGGAATTGGATGATTTTCAAGGCATCGGGCTCCTGGGAGGATAAGGATTACTCACGCCAAAATTCAGCCAGGACGGGCATCGGATCGTCAAGTTTCAGGTGGGTGTTTCGTCTCCAGAACCGGTGGACGGTTCTCTAATTCTATGTATTAAAATGCATGCATGTTAGTGTACCAATATCTGATTGAGATGCAAGTTTGGTGATGACATTGGTTCGAGGAATTATATTTTATGATATTGAGATATGCCTGATGGAAACTTGCAAGATAGTATATTTATATCTGATAATGTGAGAGCATGCATAATTCGTTGTACAACTATAGCCTTGAGAGATGAGCACAAGAATGATATAGTTCATGTGGATTGAGGCTTTCATGATTCAGGGTACACATTAGATATCTTCGAGATATTATATGTTCGATGAATGTTTTTACCTATGCTAGTTGAGAGCATGATTAGGGAGATGAGGCTTATGTTGCTTGGTTTTGGTGTTTATATTCCTTGATGTTCCCTGCACATGATTTAGTTTATTTAATGCTATTATTGGAACTTGACCTAGCACCCCGTCATATGCTGCATGTTAACCAGACCAGTAGAGAACCTTCACTTGGGCTAGGTTCTTTTATGCTTTAGATTTCCCACACTTTGCATCTTTCCTGGACATAGTGTTGCCTCTCCTGGGTAGTGGGCCGAGGGTCGGGTTTTTGTGGGATATTGCTGCACTCGTGCCTGGGGGCAGAGTGTAGTCTGGTAGATGAGTTTAGTTTGTGCTAGTGTCGTGGGGAGCCGTTGAGTAGACGGTGGTCCCGGGCCGTCGAGTATCTTCCGGTCAGTGTTGTTGGGAACCGTTGGGGTTGACGGTGGTCCCAGGTCGTTGAGTGTCGTCCGACCTGCGTTCTTGGCCCCGAGTTGTGGATCGTTCCTGGCTATGGAGTATCTCCAGCCAGTGTGTTCTGTACCGTGAGCTGTTGGTGAGGCTAGTGTCTCGTGTTTCGTGAGAGCTGATCAGCTGAGTCGTCGAGAGTGCTCCCACTGTTGTGCGAGATGTTCGCTGGTTTGAGTCCTTCCATTCAGAGCGTGAGCGTGGATTTTGACTATAGCCTGCAGTGCCACCTGAGCGACAGAGTGCGCGGATACCTTTTCCTCGGTGGGGTCGCACCCCTCGAGAGCCACGCCCGGGGTGGATTTGTTACTTTTGTACCGCGACTTGTCGACACAGTCCCTCTGGCTGGGCCAGTTTTGGCAGCTACGGACGCCCTACGTCAGTCCGGTCCTCCGGGATGTAACGGCAGTAGATAGGCGCAGGTTTGACTGGACCCGAGGAGGCAGTCAGTGTAGATTGGGTGACTATACTTGAGAGTCAGTGGATGCATCATACTTTCATCTGTTCCACTTTTTGAGCATCTAGATAGAGGCATGGTAGCTGTAGAGTAGCTCCAGCTTTTCTTGTTCAGATTTCATTGCACTGTTATCTTATGCCTCTAGTAGACTTAGTGGGCAGACCGTCGGGCTTGTTGGCGGCACCCACTGATAACTACTATGGGATGTAGTTCTCACACCCGTCGTGGTGTCTTTCCCCAGGAACTCCTACTACTGTTCCTGTTGCTCCTATTACTGATCCTTCTGACCAAGGCGAGAGAGTCGCGAGCTAGTTCCCAACCCGTCGTTGGAGTGTAGCGGTACCCCTTCAGATGAGAGCTTTAGTAGATTAGTTTATTTCTTTTGCCTCTTTTGAGAGACTGATGTAGTGAGCATATTTTTGTATTGAGAGCTTGTACACTGATGTATTTATTGGAGATATCTCCCTTTTGAGTTTTGTATCAAAGGATTTTGTTTATGATCATTTTGGGAGATAGATGTTGTACCTTTTTTTTTCAGTTGTACAGTGATTCAGATTTTTATTACAGCAGTTTTTCTTCTGCTCTGATATCTGTTTAGTTGTTAGATGATACTTTTGCAGGTTGGACGCTTCGCCTATGCGGGATTTCGCATAGGTGGCGGATCTGTTGGCGAGCCCGGGGCGCAGTTTCGACCCCGGAGCGTGACAGATTAGAGTGGTATTAGAGACTAGGTTGTAGGTCATGGTGGACTTAGAAACCCTAGGCTTATGGTTTGACCCTTGGTTAACTTCGTGAGAGTTGTGATTTATAGCGAGAGTCCTGATTGAGTTTTATACCTCTCCCAAGGGACGGGAAGGGTGATTGGCATGTTTATTCTCCTAAGTAATTATGTTGGCTGCAGACAACATAATGCTGTGGAATGGGTGACATGCTCTAGACTTTCGCTGGATTGGGTCGAGTGGCTTTTGTGTGCTGATTTGCTGTTTCGTCGTGGTGAGGGTTGTCTCCCCGACGCTGGGTTTTGACCCGTGTGCATCCTGTCATAGCTGTTGAGCTTGAGCGGTTGGCTATGGGCCGGATATCTGGATTGAGGTCTGAGAACTCCGGACCCAGATGACGGGATTGGCAGAGGCTTATCAGCGGCAGAGTGAGCGAGCAGCTGGTTTTAGTGACACAGTTGTCAGAACACTAAGTAGCCCCCTCCGTGCCAATGTTTAGTGTCGAGGCACCGAGGCAGGGTGGATAGTTGACAGTAGAGGAGCTGTGGGACATGATCGAGCTATTGAGCCAGATTTGGCAGATGAACCACCCCGACTCGTAAGATTGAGTTTGGAGCCTTTGGAGGCAGAGTCGTGGTTGGTGGTGATGGAGTGAACAAATGAGAGCCTCCCTGTGCTAGAGAGTTTATGCAGTTGTTGAGCTGCGCGCTCCAGGTTTCGGGGGACGAGGCACATAGGATATGTGTGTCTGGGAGTGGATTGCGCCAGGATACCTTTCAGTTTAATTGGTCCCTCTGTTATGGATTATTGACGCCTCGATGGTGTAGGGTTGTGTGTGGAGCATGGCGCTGTAGTTCCTTTGGATAGGGATCTGCCGCCAGAGGTGAGTTCTGGACTTAGGCGCTTGGCGCCGGGTGATGGAGGACAGACCAACCGGCAGAGGCATTCTAGTTTTCTTCCCAAGGGGTGTAGATCCCCGAGATGCCAGAGATCGGGTGGACCCCGATGGCAGCATCAGTATCTATATCGGAGTGGCGCAGCGGTAGCGTGGATCTGTTATCTGCGGAGGACCTTATTCGTCACCTCAGTGGGAGCAGAGATAGAGGTCGCGCTCCCTATGTGGATAGTCCTGATTTTCCTTGCAAATTAAGCGACAACCACTTGCTTTGAGCGAATGAACCTGTGCCGCCCGGTTGGAGGGCGCCACAGCAGCGGATCGGGTTGTCGCAGGTGTGAATTCATCACAACAGTCGGAGTTAGAGTAGGTTGCATTCCTGCATGGACTAGAGGCAGATTTGTTACCACGTGCACTAGAGGTACAGGTTTCTGTTGGTGTTGTGCATGTGGAGGAGGCTTGTGGATTATGTCCAATGCAGTTGAGGCCGTGAGTTGTATCGGCAGACTTATTGGAAATTGTGGCAATTCGGTGTTTGACCAAGTGCTTGGGTTTTTGTTGGCTTAGTGCCACAAGATGTTTGACTGCTGGGAGATCGGATTTTGACCTCTCGAGGCAGACGAGAGGAGGCTTGGTGGTTGAGATAGTTAGAGCACACAGGTTATACCAACTGTGCGGGAGGTGCTTACGGCAGCACCGGGACCCAAGGATATCTCTCTTGCCCACGAGATCCCGGGTGTGATTTCACCTAAGCCGTTGATAATGCCGCCGGTTAGGGAGACAGAGATTACGTTTAACGTGGTTCGGGGAACCACGCCACCCACGACAGCACCTCATTGGATATCGCCTGTGGAGCTGAGAGAGCTGATGGCGCAGTTGCAGGATCTGATGGATCGAGGGGTCTGTTTGACCTAGTGCCACGCCGTTGGTACACGGTGGTGATGCCACGTCGTTGATACACGACGGTGAGGGTCCTTTTGTTGGGTTATATGTAATATAGATCTAAATAGGGGAAAAAACACCTAGAGGGGGGTGAATAGGTGTAAACAATAAACACTCAAAAAATCATTGCGCAATAAAACCCAATGCGGAAATAAAAATGAACACGCAAGATTTTTACGTGGAAAAACTCCAAACCGGAGTAAAAAACCACGGGACCGATAACACGGCGAAATCCACTAGAATTAACACACGTACAAGGTGATTTACCGTACACACTTACGACTCAACCTTTTCCATATGCTCCTAGAGGATCTTCTCCGCTCGCTCCACGACGCTTCTCGAATCCACGATCTGCGCCCAACGCCGAATCCACGGCGTCCAACGTCGAGTCCACGACGTCCGACCGAATCCACGGTCTTCACCTAGTAGTACGCTTCGAATCCACGAACGTACCTCGCTCCGAATCCACGAGAGCAGTTGAACCTTGAATCCACAAGGACACGCGAATCCACGCGCCGATTTTGGGGTAAATCGTTGTTTTTTGGGTGGTGATGATCCACCGAATACTTAGATCAAAGATAGAGTTTGATTCAACTCAAGATATGAGTATGAAAACCTAGAATCAAACTAATCAATATAGATGAAGAAACATAGAGTAATATCTAATGATTTCCTTTCTTCTCTATATGTGGATCTAGGGCCGTATAAGATGATATTTGATTATGACGGCTCTATATCGATTATTTGGATTTACGGCTTAACCCTAGAAAAAGAATCATAGGGTCTATTTATAGGTTAGAAACCCTAGGAAGGAGATAAGAATCAAAAACCTACCATTTCTGGAAATTTTACGGACGGCGATCCAGATCGGATTAGCTGTGATCCGGATCGTCGTAACGAGTCAGACAATTCCAGAAAAATGAAGGTTCGGGATCCGGATCGAAGTGCTTGATCCGGATCGTTCATACAGTTCACCAAACATCAACGTTCGGGATCCGGATTGCGAAGCCTGATCCGGATCGTTCAAGGAAAATGGTAAACTCAATGTTCGGGATCCAGATCAAGAGAAGCTACGATCCGGATTGAACTGGTGTATGAACGAACCACCTTCGGGATCCGGATTGAACAATCTGATCCGGATCTTGAACATGTCCTATGTCCAGTTTTTGATTTTTTATGCAATGAAAAATCCTTCCAAGTGTTTCTACACTACAAGAAGTATTCGGATCACCAAAAATATTTAGTTAAACATACCTGATCCTTTTGAATTCTTCTTTCTTGAGATTGAGTTAAATGATCCAACCTTCTTCACCTTCAATCTTCAAGACTTGAACCTTTCACGAAATTACGCCAACTCAAATTCCGTAACAATCTCCCCCTTTGGCGGTTTCGTGACAAAACACAAATCCACTAAAGAAAATTCAAAAAGATATTTTTGTTGCTATCACCATACAACAAAAATTTACAATGGAGATCCAAAAATTTAAAAACATGAGATAAACTCGTAAAACAGACTCTAGACTTAGACATCTGTACTCTCTGCACAAAGAAATCATTCTTGACAAAAAGAATCGTTAGATACCTCAAGAATTGAAACATACAAAACCAAGTACAAAGATAGAGTTTATCTGATCATCATGACATTTGAGAATTCAGATATGTAAGAGAATCATAGTCAAAAACCAACATATCTTCTATGCAATCAAAAACCAAATGTCACAAAGTGTTAGTCCAACATCAACTTGTTAGTCATATTACATGCCCAAATAGTTAGTCGAATAGTTAGTGACATGCAACAAATCACAAGATAAAACCAAAGTTGAAGTTGAAGTGATACTTACCTTGATGTTCACATATTCACACAGTTTTCACATCATCATTGTTCAAGTTCTCTCTAAACTCTCTCCCCCTTTTTGTCACAAACTAAGCCAAAATTACAAAAACTTAAGGAGAGTTAAGAAGTTTAAAATCAAGAAAAACCTGAGAACTAAAACTAAAGCAAAGCAAAAACAGAACATTAGAACCTAAAAGCTGAAATCCTGCACAGAACGTTTAGAAAGAAGGTTAAGTCAGTCCGAATCAGAACTAGTGGGATTGGTACAATCCAACTTCTTCAAAATTGCATGAAGCATTTTTGATATTTTGGAGCACTTTCTTTTCATCTTATGTTGCTCAGAGATAATCTGTTGGAGATTTGTAGACACACTGTCTTGTCCAGCAGACAATCTTCGCTGTTCTTATCGAATTGAGGACCATACATTCGCTTTTGCTGTGTGTCTCCAGGACGTTGAAGGATGTAGTATTGATTCAGACGGTGCATCTTGACCTTCAGTCCATGAAGATTCTCTAGGGAGAGAGCGAGCTCTGGCGAGAGGTCTATCAATCTGAATTTCAGTTTCCCTCGACTTCTTTCGCCTAGTGTACTGCTTGGTTGTTGAGGAAGATTTCATCAGCTTCTTGTTCTTCAAATACAACCTATCTTCTTTGTCAATAGCTTGTTGTGCTAGGTTACAAATCTCTTCCCAGTCTTCTTTATCTGATTCTGAACTATTTTGACACACTTTCCTTGTCTCTCCTTGATTTGGGTCATCTTGTTCTCTTTTTATAGATGATGTACTAGGTCCTACCATTGCTACCAAAAGGAAGATTATCCATGGGAACCCCATTGGTGCAAGTGCTTTAAGAAGATTGAAATCCTGTGAAGACCAACTCAAGAACACATGAAAATATTGTTAATTTTCAAAAATTAGAAGAATTGTACCCAAACAATCATAATCATGTAGAGAGACTAGGAATCAAATTAGTTTTGCAACAGGAAATTTAAAAATAGATCAATTGCATGATTTTAGAAAATTCCCATTATATGCCCTAAAACCGAATTGTTTGAAATCGAAGCCCAAAAATTCGTTAATCAGGAGAATACTTAGCATATAATCAAAACTAATCTACCCAGAGTTCTTATTTCAAAAGAGATTTGATCAAAAACCATCCACAAACGAAATTGATACAAGAAATTCATCACGTTTTGAGGAGGAATAAGAAAAACTATGAAAAACCGAGATTTTGATCAATAAAACTTACTTGGAGTTGAAGAACTTGAGTTTAAAAGCTTCCAAGATGGATGAAATCTAGAGAGAGAAGCTCTGGAAACTTTGGAACAAAAGATTGGAGTAAAAGAAATCAAAACCCTTTTGTTCTTTATAAAACCCTAGCCGCGATCCGGATCAGTTCATGATTGCGATCCGGATCGGCTACCCGCAGTGAAAAACTGCGTTCGGGATCCGGATCGGCAGGTCCAATCCGGATCGGCTCCAACTTTTTCTTTAGAAAATTTCAGAGAAATTCAAGAAAAAACCAGAAAAAGATTGTGAGCACTTTTGTGTATCAACTTTAAACAAAAATCATCGTTTCATACAACAAGAAATAGATTATACCAAATCTATCAATAACATCCAACAAACGAAACGAAAATTTATAAAAATTAAATCCCTTAAAGTTGAACAACTTCAATTACATCTAACTTGATCTTATGAGTAATGCCTTTATCAAATCATCAATTTGGTAAAGAAAATGAAATACAAAGATCAATAGATGTCTAACATCCCCGATAAGTTAGATAATATATCTAGTCAATTTTCTGAAGAGAGTGGCTCTTTGATCATCTTTCATTAAAAATCCCACCTTATACCAACCTTGAAATTTTGACAGAGTCAAGTATTTCAACATGCATTTTATTTAATCAAACTTGAAAAACCTTGCTTGGTATTCATGTGGTAGCTGCACACAGTACTCGGACGACCGAGGTGGTAGCTCTTTCCTCCATGTGGTGGTAGTTTTCACACTCCTCATTGGGATGTAACTCTTTCCACATCTTTTGAGCATTTTACTTTTTCTTTGACTCCCCCTCAATTGGCTATCAATTATTTAAGATATAAAGTATTTAGCCAAATATTGATCTCGATTTCATACTCGACTAAACAGTCAAATAAGATAAAAACTATACCAAGAGATCATCGAGAGAGAAATTGACTTTGATCAAAACAAAGATGAGTTAATTGACATAAATGATCATTGCATCAAATGAAATATTATGATATCTAAAGCATAATAGATTTCTAAATATATAAGAGGATGCAAGTAAAGTCAATAATACACATGCTCAATTAATGTACTATGTATAAACATAGATAAAGAACAAAAACACAAAAACAAAACCTAACCTAAGCAAAAGTTTCAAAAAGAAGTTTACTTCAAGGAAAGCATTCCAATTGCTTTACGCAAATGAATAAAACGTTTTTGATCCAAAGGTTTTGTTAAAATGTCAGCTAATTGATCTTCAGTAGAAATATATGAAAGTTGAAGAATATTTGATTCAACTAGCTCTCTAAGAAAATGATATCTAAGTTCAATGTGTTTTGTTCTAGAGTGCAACACAGGGTTTTTGGAAATGTTTATAGCACTAGTGTTGTCACAAAGAATTGTTACCGAAGATGCTGAAATCCGGAAGTCGCTCAACACACTTTTCATCCAAATGAGTTGGGTTGAACAACTACCCGCTGAAATGTATTCCGCTTCGGCAGTCGAGAGTGCTATGCAATTCTGCTTTTTACTGTGCCATGCAACAAGGCAATGGCCAAGATAGAAGCATGCTCCACTCGTGCTTTTCCGATCATCCACTGATCCTGCCCAATCGGCATCTGAGTATCCAACAATGTCCAAACTAGTTCCCATAGGATACCAAATTCCGAAATTAATTGATCCTTTGATGTACCGGATGATCCTTTTCACCGCTTTCAGGTGAACCTCCTTTGGTGCAGATTGATATCTCGCGCAAATTCCAACACCAAAAGATATATCCGGGCGACTAGCCGTGAGATAAAGTAGACTTCCAATCATACTTCGATACAGTTTCTCGTCTACATTCTCACAATGAGATTCACTTCCAAGTCCCTTGTGGCTAGTTCCCATTGGAGTCGAAAAATCCTTCGAATTTTCTAAGTCAAACTTTTTAACCAACTCCATTGCATACTTGGATTGACACAAGTGAATACCTTCATCATTTTGTTTGATTTGCAATCCAAGAAAATAAGTCAATTCGCCCATCATGGACATCTCAAATTCGCTTTCCATGGTCTCCGCGAATTTAGAAGCATCATTATCGCTTGTTGCGCCAAATACTATGTCATCGACATATATTTGTGCTACAATGAAATTGTTTTGATAATGCTTCACAAAGAGAGTCCTGTCAGCTCCCCCTCGAGTATAGCCCTTCTCCAAAAGGTGCTTTGTCAACCTTTCGTACCATGCTCGCGGTGCTTGTTTCAGACCGTAAAGAGCCTTTTTCAAACGAAAAACATGGTTAGGTTGTTTATGGTCTACAAAACCTTTCGGTTAAGCCACATAAACTTCCTCATTTAAAAACCCATTTAGAAACGCGCTCTTAACGTCCATTTGAAATAATTTGATTTTAAAATGACAAGCAATAGCAAATAGTATACGAATGGACTCGAGTCTAGCTACAGGGGCGAAAGTTTCATCAAAGTCTATACCTTCTACTTGAGAGTAGCCTTGAGCAACTAATCGTGCCTTGTTCCTGATGATAGTACCATCTTCATTTTTCTTATTCTTGAAAATCCATTTGGTACCTATCACATTGTGTTGCCGTGGAGGCTTCGTTAATTCCCAGACTTTGTTTCGCTCAAATTGATGGAGCTCTTCCTGCATTGCTTTAATCCAGTAGTCATCCTGAAGAGCTTCATCTATATTCTTTGGTTCAATTAAGGATACGTAGCAAGCGAATCCACAAACCAACTGCCTCCGAGTTCTAACTCCTTCTTGTGGGTCTCCAATGATGTTTGATTCAGGATGATCCTTGGAGATGCGTAAAGTTTGAGGTAACGGAGTACTCGGAGGTACATGAGACGATTCCTGCACATCAGATAAACTTGAAGAACCATTAGATGCATCATTAATATTGGAAGTATTATTATGAGAAGATGCAATGGCAGGTGTATCATCATCTAGAGAGATATCGAGGGTAGATTTTTCAGATGCAAAGTGAAAAGCTTCATCTACTTTAACATTTATCGATTCTGCGATCGTCTTAGATTCCAAGTTAAATACTCGATATGCTCTACTGTTTGTAGAATACCCCAAGAAAATCCCTTCGTCACTTCGAGAGTCAAACTTTCCAAGATTTTCACGGTCACGTAAAATGTAACATCGACTCCTGAAGATACGAAAATATTTGATGTTGGGTTTTCTACCGCACCATAGTTCATATGGTGTATTTAACGTTCCCGGGAGCAAATAAACTCGATTAATTACATAGATTGCAGTGTTCACAGCTTCAGCCCAAAAATGTAGCGGTAAATTCCGGCTGTGAAGCATAACACGTGCCATCTCTTGAACAACCCTGTTTTTGCGCTCGACAACACCATTCTGTTGAGGTGTATAGGGTGCTGAGAATTCATGCTTAATACCGTTTGAAGTGCAAAAGTCAATGAATTTAGAGTTAACGAATTCTCCACCTCTATCACTTCTAACACGAATGATCTTTTCATTCTTTTCAATCATAATACGATGGCAAATCTCGTGAAAATAATCAAAAGTATCAGCTTTCTCTTTTAAAAATGCTACCCAAGAATACCGAGAGAAATCATCAACCAATAAGAAAATATACCATTTACCTCCCAAAGATGGTTGACGGGTCGGCCAAAAGAAAGAAAAATAGTCTACATAAACTACACAACATTTAATCGTAGAGCGATTAAAGACAAGGAAGGATTTCACCTTTGCATACCCAAACCTTTTGAGTTTTGGAGTATGTTGGCAATGGTTGAGAAATTTTCCTTGATGAAGACGTTTTGTATGATTGATCCTTTTCTTTTGTCATCGTCTTGTTTGAAGTACTACCAATGTTCTTTTCTTTTGAAAAGTCCTTCTTTGAATTCCGGGGAGTGAACTTATTGGTAGCAGTTGCAAGATGTGGTTGATTTGATCTTTGAGCTCCAATCTTGCAATTTCTTTTAATGTGCCCTGCAAAATTACAACGAAAACATACCTTTGTGCTTGACGATTCCGAAGAGGATGAAGTAGGCTTGTTGTCGTTGGTTGTCGTGAATTCCGGTGTCGGAGGAGGAGATACCGACTGAGGCACAAAGACTGTCCCAACCGAACTAAAATTGTCTTCAGTTCGATTGTATCCGAGGCCGAACTTGTTTGTTTGACCAAGACCAAGAAGTTTATCCAACTTACTCCTTCTAGAAGAAAATTGCTGTAAGTCATCCTTGAGTTAGAAAATAGTCTCTGTCATTTCCAATTTTTCCCGTCGGGCCTCGCCGTAGAGCTTCAAGAAGTAATTCGCTTTGTTTACCATATCTATATAATTCTTCTCGAGTTGCTCATTGGACTCTTGAAGGGAAACATTTGCTTTTATCAGATTATCCCTTTCCACTTCAAGATCGGTCGAGAGAGAAGTTACCCTTTTTACTTCTTCTTCGAGATCCTGCAATCTCCCTCTCAACCTCTTGTTTTGCTTAGTCGGTTTCTTTGAATCCCGTAAAAGTCTGTGGTAGGCTAAAGCAAAATCTTCACCTTCCGAATCATCCGATTCATTGTCCGTTGCATTCTTTTCAACAGTGGAATTGGACAATGACTCGGATGTACTTGCCATTAAGCACATGAACGGTGAAGATGTGGACGCGTGGAATGCCGTTGCGCTTTCTTCTTCATCACTTGAGGATGACTCATTTGACGTTGAGTTGTCATCCCAAGTGACGGCTTGCATCACTTTCTTCTTCGACGGATTCTTAGTTGGACACTCCGTTGAGATATGGCCGTATCCTCGGCACTTGAAGCATTGGACTTGTCCCTCTGAACTTTTCCTATCCTTTGAAAAGTTCTCTTGCTTTCTTGACTTGTGACTTGAAATACCCTTGCCTTTCTTCGACTTTCCGAAGGATGGAGATTTACTTGAATTACCCCTTCGAAAGTTGCGGCGAAACTTCCTTGTCAAGAGAGCGAGTTGCTTCTCAAAGTCCTCCATAGAAAGGTTCTCGTCATCGTCCGAGGAGGATGTATCCGCGTCTTCTTCCTTAGTTGTTTTCAATGCATAACCTGAAGACTTAGAAGAGGATGCTTTTCCAGAAGAATAGTTAGTAGTAAATGTCATTTCATAAGTTTGTAATGAACCAACTAATTCTTCTACACGTATTTCGTCTGGGTGTTTAATAGTTTCAATGGCTGTAACCTTTGGGCGAAATCGTTCAGGAAGAGTTCTTAAGATCTTTCTTACAACCTTAAATTCTGGAATCTTCTCTCCCAGGTTAGCACATGAATTTATGATATCTTGCAATCGTGTATAGTAGTCCGTGAAAGATTCATTGTCTGCCATAAAAATGGAGTCAAATATGCTCATAAGCATTTGCAGCTTTTGAATCTTCACGAGGATAGTTCCCTCATGTGTAACCTGAAGAACATCCCAGATTTCTTTCGCAGTCTCACATGCCGAGACGCGAGAGAATTCAGTTTGAGATAAGGCATTAAAAATAGCATTAATTCCCTTGCCATTGTAAGAAGATGAGTCTAACTCTTCCTTGGTCCATTTCGACCTAGGTTTTAAGGTGCGAACATCAGAAATAATCTCAGTTGGATTAGGCCATCCTAATTCAATTGATTGCCACACCCTTTCGTCGATGGAAATTAAAAAGGCTTTCATCCGTACTTTCCAGTACTCATAATTTGTTCCATCAAAGAAAGGGGGTCGATTGATGTTTCCACCTTCAACCATTGTTTACAACCCTATTCCCGCTCTGATACCACTTGTTGGGTTATATGTAATATAGATCTAAATAGGGGAAAAAACACCTAGAGGGGGGTGAATAGGTGTAAACAATAAACACTCAAAAAATCATTGCGCAATAAAACCCAATGCGGAAATAAAAATGAACACGCAAGATTTTTACGTGGAAAAACTCCAAACCGGAGTAAAAAACCACGGGACCGATAACACGGCGAAATCCACTAGAATTAACACACGTACAAGGTGATTTACCGTACACACTTACGACTCAACCTTTTCCATATGCTCCTAGAGGATCTTCTCCGCTCGCTCCACGACGCTTCTCGAATCCACGATCTGCGCCCAACGACGAATCCACGGCGTCCAACGTCGAGTCCACGACGTCCGACCAAATCCACGGTCTTCACCCAGTAGTACGCTTCGAATCCACGAACGTACCTCGCTCCGAATCCACGAGAGCGGTTGAACCTTGAATCCACAAGGACACGCGAATCCACGCGCCGATTTTGGGGTAAATCGTTGTTTTTTGGGTGGTGATGATCCGCCGAATACTTAGATCAAAGATAGATAGGAAATACCATCTAAGTATTCATTAGTTTGATTCAACTCAAGATATGAGTATGAAAACCTAGAATCAAACTAATCAATATAGATGAAGAAACATAGAGTAATATCTAATGATTTCCTTTCTTCTCTATATGTGGATCTAGGGCCGTATAAGATGATATTTGATTATGACGGCTCTGTATCGATTATTTGGATTTACGGCTTAACCCTAGAAAAAGAATCATAGGGTCTATTTATAGGTTAGAAACCCTAGGAAGGAGATAAGAATCAAAAACCTACCATTTCTGGAAATTTTACGGACGGCGATCCGGATCGGATTAGCTGTGATCCGGATCGTCATAACGAGTCAGACAATTCCAGAAAAATGAAGGTTCGGGATCCGGATCGAAGTGCTTGATCCGGATCGTTCATACAGTTCACCAAACATCAACGTTCGGGATCCGGATTGCGAAGCCTGATCCGGATCGTTCAAGGAAAATGGTAAACTCAATGTTCGGGATCCGGATCAAGAGAAGCTACGATCCGAATTGAACTGGTGTATGAACGAACCACCTTCGGGATCCGGATTGAACAATCTGATCCGGATCCTGAACATGTCCTATGTCCAGTTTTTGATTTTTTATGCAATGAAAAATCCTTCCAAGTGTTTCTACACTACAAGAAGTATTCGGATCACCAAAAATATTTAGTTAAACATACCTGATCCTTTTGAATTCTTCTTTCTTAAGATTGAGTTAAATGATCCAACCTTCTTCACCTTCAATCTTCAAGACTTGAACCTTTCACGAAATTACGCCAACTCAAATTTCGTAACACCTTTTATGGTTCGAGTGTAGACAGGTCCTGGTGGTATCTAGGACCTTTTGATGGGGTTATACTCCGGCAGTTAGTGTATGATGCGAGTACCTACTTGGAATCAGACAGCCGAGGACTTTGCCTAGAGGGCATTCAGGATCCGGCAGGGGCATTATGAGCTCATAGTGAGGCCAAATGGAATGACAAATGCCCTGCCGCTCTTATGATTTGCGGAATTGTGTGTCCCAGTTGTACTTGGACGATTTGGGAGTGGTGTTCCCCAAGGATATTATGATTTACTCCCAGAGCGACTTGGAGTACGTGGAGCACTTGTGGATGTGCTACCATGCCTGTGTGGATGAAGCTGTATGCCAAGTTATTGAGATACAAGTTTTAGCTTCAGAAGCATACCTTCTTGGGTCACATTGTGTTAGCCGTAGGGGGCTGCAGTGGAAACCCGACCAAATGGATGTTATTCGAGATTGGCTGAGACCAACAGTTATTCTTGAAGTGAGGAGCTTCTTGGACTTGGCAGTGTCGGGAGAGCATGGCCAATGGATAATGAGACTGATACCAGCGCCAATGCTAGTGTTTCCAGTGTTGGGAGATGGATTGTGTGTTTTAGTGATGCCTCCCATTGTGGCTGTGGAGTTACCGTGGGTTGAGCTTCGGTCCGCACTTCTTTAGTCCAACCCTATGAGTATTGTGGTTGGACGAACCGCTGCTTTGTAGGCAGCTTGGATCCCACAGTTGAGCCTTTCAGTACGCCAATTATTTCCGGCTTTGATTGATATACCTAGGCGTAGGCCATGCCTGCTTGGCTATCAGTCTTGATTACTCAGCATTTCTGTTCTATACTTTATGGCAGATTAGAGTGGTAGCTTCAGTTTTCAGTTTCTACCATGCGGCACCAGTGGAGACTACAGCTTTCTGCATCTCGAGTGGGATTTACGCGGATTGTCGTTGATGGTTCAGACTTTTGACCGCGAGTTTGGGCATGAGCATTATGATCGCCTTTCGAGCCAGTTTTCAGTCCCGTTCACTGACGGTTTGGTCCCCGTCAGGATGTTCTTTATTAGTTGAGAGATTGACTTCGACCCGTGGGTCCGTTGGGGTTATGTTGGCATGTTGAGCGACCAACTGTGGCATGAGATTGTATCTCTTAAGGATCCCTTTTGAGGGCAGCCCGCGGTTGAGTAGTCCACTCGGGTGGTTTTGGATCGGGAAGTAACCGAGTGAAGTGTGAGGACCCGAATCCCCACTTAAGAGTTATGGATGGAGTAGTAGCTTATGGGAGTGTTTGTGCGGGTGTCGGGCCCCGGAATTTGGATTCCTGGTGTAAATGGGATCATGATTGCTTTCTGGAGGCCCATTGAGGGTGATTGAGGTTTCTGCACGCGTTTTGGAATCAAGATATGGACTCGGTATGAAAAATGGATCAAGTTTACTTTTCCGGGAATTTTCGGGAAATTTTAGAAGTGGAATTTGGCCAATCGGACTTCGGATTTGGATTCAGCGCGCGAAACCGGTCAAGATGGACTATTTACTTGTATTTTTCGGAGCCCAGACGCGAAAACACGGATTTCGAGGCGTGGGGTTACTGTTCCGGCGGCCGGAGTTGCGCCGGCGGCGGCGGCGGACTGCGGAGCGCGGCGGCGGGCCGAGGAGAGGCTGGTCGGTCCACCGCGGGAGGCGTGCACCAGGTGCGGGCCACGTGGCGGCGCCCGGTTGGCGGGCGTAGTGGGCGCGGTCCACGGGGAAGGCGCGGGTGCACGGTGGACCGGGGGTGGACACGTGGCATCACGTGGTTGGGTGGTATTGTGCGCACGGTCCACGGTGTGGGGAGTGGGTACCTCGGAATGCGTGCCCGACAGGCGCGCGTGGGCTCGCTGACCCGCGCTTCCCGCTCGTGGGTGCCACGCGTCAGCCCCTGCTTCGGCCACGTGGCGCAACGCGGTTGGCCCAATTGGCTGTTGCCTGTTCGGGGGGCTACGTGGCATCCTGGGATTAATCCGAGTGTGAACAGTAACGGGCCGGGCCCGTTACTGTAGCAGCCCGGAAGTTTCGGGCGCCCGGTTTTTGGGCCAAAATCCGAAAGTTGGATTTTTTCGGGCTGGGCCTATAAATAGGCTGCTTGCTGGGGCTTTTTGCCCCCTTTCCCGAGATCCCTTGCCCTTAGCCCCTTTAGCAAAGTTGGAGATCTTCATGTTGCGCATCTTCTGGCGGAGGCCCAGATTTTTTGGAAGCCGCGACGTCGACGACTTCGGCATCGGAGCGCAGTGCGACGATTTTCAGTTGGAGGCCCATTTCCGTCGCACTTCAGTCTGAGAGGACTACTGAGCTACCCCGACAGTGTTTTTGGACTATTCTTGTGGCAGTGGATTCACGAGAGGTATGTCTTCGACTTTTGTGTTGATCATCTTGCTGGATTCAGAGTTTGTGACACGGTTTTCGATGCATTTCTAAGCCGCTATTTTCTGGTGGAGTTTTTGGACAGCGGCCCCTTGCCGGAATTTTATCTCCGCACTCAAGAGTCAGATCGAGACGAGCCTATACACTTTTTTCATCTACTCGTCGCGAGGATCATCGCCATATTTTCCTTGGATTTTTCCGAGACCTTCCCGGAGGTATACTATTCCCCTTTTATCTGTGTTTGAGCTTACAGTTGTGTGGTTGTGAGTGTTTGCGCACCTGTACTGTAGAATTTGTAACTTGGCCTACGGGGCTCGGATTTGGGCGTGCAGGTAACCGTTTCGAAGGTCTCGATGAGACGATCGCTGTGATATTTTTATCGGAATTTTTAGGGCACTTTCTGTAGGTGGAAATTTCAGATCTTCAGGACTGCCTTATGCAGATTTTTGTACTTGGTTATTTTGTGGAATAAAGGGTAACCTTGGACCTTTTTGTTGTACCCAGGGGCATTTGCGGATGTTTGTGAACCGTTGGTGTTGAGGATTAGTGGAGGTTGTTGCTTCTGGTGTTTTCAGCTGTGGAACTCCGGACAGTTAGCATTTTCAGGTGGGTGGCCTCGTCTTCATGACCTATGGACTGCGCATTAATTCTATCGGTGTAGGGACTTGCATGTTGTAGATGTATTTTGTATAGCATGCTAGAATTTAGGAATTGATGTTCCTGATGCTGCTTGATGATCCTGTGTTTATTTTCCTTCCCTACAAGCTGTTGATTATAGTTATCTTGGAACTTGACATAGCACCCTATCATATGTTTGCATGTGTAAACCAGACTAGTAGGAAACCCTCACTTGGGCTAGGGTTATTTCTGCTTTAGACATCCACACTTCTACTTTCCTGGACATAGTGTTCTTCCTCGCCCGGGTAGTGGGCCGAGTGGTCAGGAGTTATCTTTTAGTGTGGGATGCATGTCACACTCGTGCTTGGGAGCAGAGTGGAGTCTGGTAGATGTAGTTGGTTGTTCATCTGTGGCGGGAGCCGTTTGGGTAGACGACGGTCCCGAGGTGTTTTATTTTCTTGTTTTATTTGTCGATGCTGTGTTAGTGGCAGCGGTATATCAGTGTTAGCAGGACCTTAAACCCAGAACCTTTTCGGACACACATATGATTTTTGTTAACCAAATATTTTCTTCCAAGCATCGTAGGGTCGCCTGAGTCTGTTCTTGTTTGATTGGACGAAGGCATTAGCCCTTCGAGGCTTAGATATAAAACTTGGTTTCAACTGTTTTCCTAAAAAAAACTAAAAATCATTAAATATGGATTTCTTATAGATCAAATGGCTTCAGTAAGAAATGTCACCTTTTTCCTATAAATTAACCACCCGAGATGATTCGAGTGGTCTGGGTTCTAAGGTCTGCCTTCTTCTTGGGACGAGAACAACGAGAGGCTATGCCTAGAGCCTGTTCTTGTTTGATTTGGGTTGTAGGTTCTAGTCTTTCGGGGTTCCCGGACCCTTCTTTGTGTCAGTGGTGGAGTTTGTTACGGCTTTTTGTATTGGCATATTTCGTGAGTTGAGTCGGAGTCTTGAAGTGATCAAATTGTCAATCAGCAATTGAAGACTCAGAGAAGATTCAACAAAATCTCAAGTTGACACTCAGTGTTTTGAGTCTTGAAGATTGAAGTTGAAGAATTGTGGATCATATACATCAATCTTAAAGAAAATGGATTCGGATTGATCAGGTACGTTTAACTAAATAATTTTGGTGATCCGAATACATTTGTGTAGTTTAGAAACACTTGGATAAGTTTTCATTGCTTAAAAATCAAAAACTGGACAAATTGGATGTTCAGAGTCCAGTTCAGAATTTCTGATCCTGAACCGATCCGGATCAGAATTCCGATCCAGATCCCGAACCTTGTTTTTTTCAGGAATTGCTGAAAAAAGACGACAGTCAGGATCGTCGTAAATCCGATCCGGATCGTCGTGCGGGAAAATTTTTGTTAAGTCAGTTTTTGATGCTTATCTCTTTCCAAAGGTTTCTAAACTATAAATAGACACTTAGGGTTTCTCAAGAACTACCGATTATTTTATAAAACACTTGAGAGCAACCCTAGAGGCTAGGTTTTTATCGTTCTTCTTTATAGCCTCTTTTAGGTCAATTCGACGGTTCTTCCAAGATCTATCCTTTGTCGAATTGATCTAGTCTTTGCTTAGAGATTTCTTCTACGGTTCCTCAATGATAATCTAAGCAAAGGATCACCATCGAAACTTTTATCAAGTTTGCGTCGTGGATTCGACGTAGCATCGTGGATTCGATGTGTTGAAGGCGTTTCGTGGATTCGAAACGTGTGCTCGTGGATTCGAGTGGTGTTCGTGGATTCGAACGTGTGCAGTGGACGTGCAATCGGTGGAGCGCAAGGTCCGAAGAAGTTGAAGGAGGGGTTGAGTCCGTGGAGTCGGTAATCACCTTGTTATTCTTCTTTTCTTAGTGGATTGTTGTTGCGTGTTGGTCCCGTGGATTTTCTCCTGGATTGGAGTTTCCACGTATATCTCGGTGTGCTGTTTTTTATTTCCGCATTGGTTTTTATTTTGCACTGAGATTGGTTTTATAACTATTACACCTATTCACCCCCCCTCTAGTTGTTTGATAGTACCTATTTAGATCCGTGTGGATCCTTAATATTATAAAAACCTACAATTGGTATCAGAGCGGGTTTTAGGTTTATCTATCATGTCGAGTGTAAGTGGTAATATTTATAGACCTCCTCTTTTTGATGGTACTAATTATGCTTATTGGAAAGTGCGGATGAGAGCTTTTCTCATCGCAATTGATGAGCGGGTATGGCAATCCGTGGAATACGGTTGGGTGCATCCTGTTGAGGAAGTAGGAAATTCTACTACCCCAAAACCTCGCTCTAGATGGTCCCAAGAGGAATTCGAAAGTTCTTCTTACAATGGGAAGGGTATGAACGCTTTATTTAATTCTCTTTCCTCGACTGAGTTTACACGAATTTCCGCGTGTGAAACCGCGAAGGAAATTTGGGATATTCTCAAAATTACACATGAGGGTACTAATCTTGTAAAAATTCAAAAGCTCCAGATGCTTACAAGTCAATTTGACTCTATTCATATGGATGAGCATGAATTGTTTACAGATTATTACACTAGACTTCAAGATGTGATCAATACTTGTGCTAATTTAGGAGAAAAGATCCCGGAGTCGAGAATTGTAAGAAAGATACTTCGGACTCTTCCGGAACGGTTTAGGGCAAAGGTTACCGCCATTGAAACCGTTAGTCATCCGGATGAGATGAGAGTAGAGGAATTAGTAGGTGCTTTGCAAACTTATGAAATGACTTTTCCTACTAATCAAGTTTCTTCCAAGTCTTCTTCTAAGCTTACAGGTTTTGCATTCAAATCAACAAAGGAAGAAGATGGCGAATCAAGTTCCGATGATGAAATCTCTTTTGCCGATTTTGAAGAACAATTGGCGCGGATCACAAAGAAATTTTGTCGGAAATTTTAGAAGAATCAAACCGATGGATCTTCATCCTCGAAACCATCTAAAGGATCATCGGGTTCTAAATCCTCTAACCTCAAAAACTTTGCAAAACCTTCTAAAGAAAAAGAAAAAGATGAATTCGAAGGGGAAATCCAATGTTATCGTTGCAAAGGCTACGGCCATATTTCAACGGATTGTCCTTCTCCGAAATCATATAAAAAGAAGGCTTTGCAAGCGAAAACTTGGGACGATTCTACTTCTAATGAATCGACCTCAAGTAAAGAGGAAAAAGTCGTTGCCTTACATGCCTCTCATATTCCCTCTTCTAATGTTTGCTTATCTTCTTTAATCACTGACTCTATTCCTTTGATTTTGCATGAAACATGAACATCCGGCGGAGAGTCATCAAGTGAGGGGGAGTCGGACGAAGAAGAACTCGTTGAGGCATATCAACAACTTCTTACGGAATCAAAGAAGATGGCCAAACATATTAAGAAGTTGAGGAAGCAACGACTTGAGATTCAAGACGAGAATCATGCTTTAAAGATCAAACTTCATGATCTCGAGGAGGAACGAGAGCTGTTATTGAATAATAATAAAATCCTCCAAGAAAAGATAAATCAATCGAAAACGATCGTTAATTCCCACATTAACAAGATTGATTTTCTAGAAAAACAGTTTGAGGAAATTCATGTCACCAACCAAGCCTTGACTAAGCAAATTCATCAACTTAAATCCGATATACAAAGGCTTTCAACCGGTTCCAAGAAATTTGATTGTATATCCGGATTAGGTCAAACAAGCAAGGTTGGTTTGGGATTTAAAAAGAACCAAACTGTGAAGGCTTCAAGTTCCACAACTAAATTGAAAGGAAGAACTTGTCACCAATGTGGACTTGAAGGACACTTGATGAAGTCGTGCCCGAAAAAGAGAAAGAGGAATTCTTCGACATCTTCATCTACGGAGCGAACTCAAGGGAATCAAAAGACTCATCAAGTCAAAGGAGTTCACTCAACCCACCAAAGGTCCGAGCCACAACATCAATCATTCAAGTGGATCATTGCGAGGCAAAGACCTAAGGTGGACCAACAGTCAAAGCTATCATCTCCCGGCCACAACGAATCAAGACAACCCAAAATCCGACGATTTTGGATTCGGAAAGGTGATATCTTTCCTTGTCTTAAATTCTAAATAGCTTATGACTGTATGTAATGCTTTGATTGGTTTTCCTTTCATATTTTTCTGAATCTCTGCATTACATGTTTTCAGTGCTCTTCGTTTTTATGTTTTGTTTTTGAACAAAAGGGTTTTAACGAACAAGTGCATTGAATAAAAAGGATTTCACTATCAATCACTCCAATTTAATTTTATATGAATTATCAACTTTACTCTATAATCATAATTCTTGAAGATACTTCATTATAAGAGTTTTTGATAATTATATTTATCAAATTTTAGTAATCATGTGTGATCTTTAGATGATTATTCTATCTCGGTTGTGTGAGTTCTTTGTGATAAACATGAGACAACCGATTGACTAAAATTTGGGATTTAATTCTTTCACATAAGAGATTGTATTTTCGTACAAGGGTAATGAAATGAATTGCAAAAGATGTGGAAAGAGTTACATCCGAAAGGAGTGTGAAAACTACCACCACATGTTGGAAAGAGCTGCCACCCCGGTCGTCCAGTTTGTGTGTGAAGCTACCACATTTTATGGGTGCTTGAAAAATATTTATGAAATTTTGTTTAGTTGAAGCATTCGGAGATTTAAATTCAAAGTTCTTATTTTGAACAATCTCCTGGTTGGTATAAGGTGGGATAGTTGAAAGATGCTCAAAGAGCCACCCTTAGGTATTTTAATGCATATCTCAATCTAAAAGGGTAAAATTCAAAATTGATGTCATTTGGAAATCTCTGTAAGTCATCTTTGTAAATCCGTTACATCTTGATAGACTCTGGATCTCAAGATTATTTTTGATGACTTGTGTTTGACGTATATAATATGAAAAACGGTTTATAATGTTTTATCTTTGTTTTTCATGATTTCGGAGTAAATCTTTTTAATTTTTGTAAAATTAATTGGATTGAATGACATCTATGTGATCTCATATTATTTTCAAGCACTTAAATTGTTTTCTTGATGGAATACAAATCGGTAATTCAAATATTTCAAAATCTGGATTTGTTTCAAGAAATTATTTGATTTTTGCTTTCGAGTACCGGTACGGAATCTGTGTTTTTGTTATATACCGGAACTGAGCTTTTATCTCTCTTTCTCTATGAACTAATGTTGTTAGTGATTTCTTTTTGCCTATATTCACTGTTTGACAATTTGTGACAAAAAGGGGGAGAACAGAAATAGGGGGAGAACAGAGATAGGGGGAGAACAGAGATGCTCAAGAAAGGGGGAGATAAAGAAAAGAGATGATGAAAAAGGAGCCGAAAAATAAAAATAACCAAAAGGACGAATCAAATGTAGGATTCCATTTCTGACGACTAAACGTTTGATTTTGTTTGGAGTTTTTGTTTTGCAGGATATACATCACTTTAAGACTCCAAGTCCTAAGTCATAGAGTTTGTTCTAAGACTGGTTCAAATGTAATTTTTGTTTATTGGATCTTTCACGCAAAGAAAATCAATGTTTTGGTGAGGACATTTGTCACGCCCCGGGTGTAAACCAGAACCCGGGCTCGTCCACAGACCCGCCGTGCACACGGTATTTCCCGTGTACACGAAGCGCTGGTAACCTGCTCAGATATAAAGAAATAACGCTAGAGCATAAAACAGAGCTAAACTGAAACTAGTACACCTCAGACAAATGCTGGAAATAAAAGTACAATAAACTCTCAAGAATGTACATATGTCTCTCCCAGCTCACGAAGTGAAATACAACCAGCTGGCCGCAGCCAGACCCAAAATAAAAGAAAATACAACCGTCTGAGTGTACAGGGGATACAACAAAACTACAAAACTCGAGCTCGGGGTAGCAGCTATCTAGTCGGCGATCCTCTTACCTCGATCCTGGGAGGAGGGCCCCGCAACTCCGGCAGATGACTCTGCAAAACAAAGGGGACAAGAAAAGGGAAAAACAGTGGGGGGTCAGTACTACTATAAAGACAGTAGCCTCCCCCAGTGGGTAAACCTCGACACAATACTCCTACCTGCCCACTAGGTCTACCAGAGGCTAAGAGAATAAATGCGGTAACTATGAGTATGACTCCTGATAAAAGCTACCACTAATATGCCTCTACCTGCCCAGCTAAAGATAGCTAAATGTACGCATCAGAATATCGAAGCCTGCCACATCGGGTATGCCAGCCTACGCATAACACCGGTGTGGGATAGGAGTCTCAATGTCTGCCTAATCGGGTATGCCAGCCTACGCATAACACCGATATGGGACAGGAGTCTCAAGGTCTGCTAAATCGGGTATGCCAGCCTACGCATAGCACCGATATGGGGTAGGGTTCTCAATGTCTGCCAAATCGGGTATGCCAGCCTACGCATAACACCGATAGGGGACAGGAGTCCCAGGGTCTCAAGTCTGCAAATCGCGCACTCCGCTCTATAAGGAAAAGTACCGTCTCCCAAAGGAAGCCCAAAACCCTCTCCCCGAAACCCAAGTATCTGACTACACTAACCCAGCCCCTGCTCTAACCCGAGCATAATATCCCCTATGTCTAAGTGACTGAAGAAAGAATGCAACATGGTTTCTCCTAAGTCAATTCCAGCATGATAGTGTAGCAGAAAAAGGTGGCCTATCTAGGTGACCATTCAAGCATGCAAAAGTCATTATCTTGATGAACCATTTTAAGTACTCTAACCACATACCTCAGCCTTTCATTTAATCAATCAACAAGATAGGGATTTAGCATAAATTCCAAGTAATTCTACTACATGTTTAAAGCATGGACTCACTATTAATTAACTTGTAGTTTTCTAACAATGCGATTATCAACGAAGAAATCAGGATTTCATACAAGCATGCTAGGTCCATCTCACAGATTTACTAACAGCATAATCAAGAGCATTCTAATAGGCCTAGTGATAAATCCCAAATAAGAGGTTTACAACATCACCCACCTCAAGCGCTAATCCCAAATCCCAAAAGCGGAACCCAAGCTCAGTGCAAAACTCCCCACCAATCTGTACAAAATACCCCAAAGGAAAACACATAAGCTATACATTCACAATTCCCAGAATCTGTCCCTTAATACCACAGTCCAGAATTCTCCAATTTTTACCTGCGAAAAATGCCCAGAAAAATCCAAGGAAAATACTGTCGCGATCCTCGCGACGAGCCCGTCGAAACGAGTACCTGCACGCCCAATTCGGAGTTTCCTACGCTGAGATAAAAATCCGACAAGGGAAACATCCCAATCCAAACTGTACCAAATTTCTGTAACAAAGAACCACAGAAAAAGGAGATTCTCACCCTCGGCCAAAAACCAAAAAAATCTGAGAAAAATCCAGGAGACTCCTTGCGAAGTGTAGATGAAAATTGCCTCTTAAATCGCCTCGATCCGACGTCCGAACGAAAAGATACGGCAAGAACACTGCGGTGCTGTCCAAAGGTCCGCAACGAAAAATGGGTCAAATGGGTGCTCCGAAAACTCCAAGATCAGCACGGAAATCGAGGAACCTCAAAACACAGGAGTTGAAGTCCTACCTGTCGTGAGTCCAACGGCGCAAGAATCGGCGAAATCCGATGTCGGCGTGAGTCGGAGGAGTCCAAACACTGAGAAGGGGCGAAGAAGATCGCCGGGGAAGCAAGCGTCGCGCCGCGCCGTAAAATGGTGAACCTCGGGAAACGTGCCACCAAAAATCTCCAAAGTCCTCCAAAGGGTAGTGCACTGTGAGGGGGAAAATTGCTCTGAAGAACCCTCTCAGGAACAGGCCAGAAAAAGCTGAAAAGGAAACACAAAGGGCCCTTTTATAGCCCAGCCCAAAGGCTGATGGGCCGGGTTTTCGGGCGCAGTTTTCGGGCGCACTGCGCCCGGAAACTCGGTTGCACAACTCCCGTCCGACGCGCCCGGAAGTTCCTGGTGCTGCCACGTCACCCCGAACAGGGGACAGCAAAACCCCGCGACCCACAATGCGCCACGTGTCCCCTCGCGGTCAGCGGGGGTAGGTACGGCCGCCCAACCGCGAGGCGACACGTGTCGCACTCGAGTGCGGCCGACCGCCCGCCTGGCGCCACAGTGCGCGCGCAGTCCCGAGGCACCCCCCCCGCGCACCGTGGACCGCGCCCCCGTGAGCCGACGAATCCGAAGCCGCCACGTGTCATGCGCCCGGTCCACCGCAACCCCGCAAAATCGGTGAGCCATGCCGCGTGCGCCGGCCTATCCGGGCACGCAACGCGTCCCCCGCCCGCGGTCCATGCACCGCCGCGCCACCCCGTGGACCAAGCTGCGTGAGCCGGCCAATAACAGGCTGCCACGTGGCTCAGGCCGGTCCACGAGGCTCCCCCATGCACCGAATAACCCCTAAAACTTCCGGAAGCCCGCATTTGGTCATCCGGACTCCAAATTTAACAAGCAAATAGCCGTTTTCAAGCGTTTTTCCGCGCTGAATCCAAATCCAACCTCAGATTGGCCCAAAACCTTTTCTAAAATTCGGCAAATGCAGTCGAAGGCCAAACCAGCTATCCAAGTCTCACAAAGTCCATCTGTGGCACCCCTTTGATGCACCATGTGCCAGACACACCAACACTAGGTGTTCTACACAATGGATTCATCGGAAAGTTGCATGGGAAAAACCAGAACACTACATCCTCCCCCACAAGAAAAAGTTTCGTCCTCGAAACAAAAGTCATACCTCAAGCAGGTGCCTCGAACAGGTGGGGGTAAGCAGCCATCATCGCTGACTCCAACTCCCAGGTAGCCTCGCGCTCCTCCTGACTGCTCCAGAGGATCTTCACATAAGGGATGGCCCGACTGCGCAACTCCCTAACCTCTCGGTCCAAGATCCTCAACGGCCGCTCAACATAGCTCAGGTCCTCGGTGACCTCCAGTGGGGTGAAATCGATGATATGAGACGGGTCATGAACATACTTCCTCAAAGTCGATACATGAAAAACGTCGTGAACACCTGAAAGCCTGGGAGGAAGTGCAAGCCTATAGGCAACTGGCCCTATGCGCTCTAGTACCTCGAAAGGTCCAATGAAGCGAGGGCTCAGTTTCCCCCGAATCCCAAATCTTCGGATCCCCTTTGAAGGCGAGACCTTCAGAAAGACATGATCCCCAACCGCGAACTCCAGGTCTCGCCTCCGCACATCTGCATAGCTCCTCTGTCTACTCTGTGCTGTCTGAAGGTGCTGCCTGACTACCTTGACCTTAGCCTCCGCTTCTCGAAGCAACTCTGGCCCCAAGGTCCGCCTCTCACCCACATCGCTCCAATAAAGAGGGGAACGACACTTGCGTCCATACAATGCTTCAAACGGGGCCATTCGGATGCTCGCTTGAAAGCTATTGTTGTACGCAAATTCTGCCAATGATAAGTGTCGTACCCAACCCCCTCCAAAGTCCAGCGTGCAAGCCCGGAGCATGTCCTCAAGAATCTGTATAGTACGCTCTGACTGTCCGTCTGTCTGCGGGTGAAATGCCGTGCTGAAACTGAGCTGTGTCCCCAAAGTGGCCTGTAGGCTCCTCCAGAAGCGCGAAACAAACCTCGGATCTCGGTCAGATACAATGGAGACGGGCACCCCATGCAGCCTCACTACCTCGTCTAAGTACAGCTGTGCCAGCCGATCGAGGGACCAAGTCACCTGCACCGGTAAAAAGTGTGCGGATTTGGTGAGTCTATCCACGACTACCCAGATAGCATCCGCTCCCGTCTGTGCTCTCGGCAAACCAGTGACAAAATCCATGGTAACATGCTCCCATTTCCATTCAGGGATTGGGAGACTCTGCAACTTGCCAGCAGGTACACGATGTTCAGCCTTTACTTGCTGACAAGTTAGACAGTGCGCTACAAATCTCCCAATGTCTCTTTTCATCCCGTTCCACCAAAACTGTGCCTTAAGGTCTCTATACATCTTAGTCCCACCAGGATGAATGGTATAAGGTGTATAGTGGGCCTCCCTCAAGATCTGCTCTCGGATCTCCGCATCCATAGGCACACATGCTCGGTCCCTGTACCGCAGTACTCCCGAAGCGTCAACCGAAAAGTCCCCTGCCAAACCAGTCTGCATCTGCTCTCGAATCCTCATCAGGTGGGGGTCCTCACCCTGTTTCTCCCGAATCCTGTCCAACAGAGTGGGCTGCACGACTAGAGACATAAGTCTAGCAGAGACCCCAGGGGACACCACCTCGAGCTCTAACCGCCTCATCTGCTCCAGTAATGGCGCCTGATCGGTGATCAACGAAGATAGACTCTGCACTGCTCTCCTGCTCAGGGCATCAGCAACCACGTTGGCCTTGCCAGGATGGTATAATATGTCTACATCGTAGTCTTTCAACAATTCCAACCATCTGTGCTGCCTCAAGTTGAGCTCCTTCTGTGTGAACAGGTATTTCAAGCTCTTGTGGTCGGTGTAAATCTCGCAGTGCTCCCCATACAGGTAATGGCGCCACAACTTTAGTGCAAATATTACTGCAGCTACCTCCAAATCATGGGTAGGGTAATTCTTTTCATAATCCTTCAGTTGCCGAGAGGCATAAGCAATTACCTTTCCCTCCTGCATCAGCACGCAACCAAGTCCACTGTGCGATGCATCACTGTAAATCACGTATCCCTTCCACATAACAGGTAGGGAAAGGATAGGAGCCGACATCAATCTGTTCTTTAATTCCTCGAAGCTCCTCTGGCAGTCCTCACTCCAGATAAACTTAATCCCTTTTCGCGTCAAACGAGTGAGGGGTGTGGAAAGTTTCGCAAAACCTTCCACAAACCGACGGTAATATCCTGCTAAGCCCATGAAACTGCGGACCTCAGATACCGTCGTCGGTCGGGGCCAATCCCGGACTGCTTCGATCTTCGCCGGGTCTACTGCCACTCCAGCGGCTGAAATAACGTGGCCCAAAAAGACAACCTCCCGAAGCCAGAAATCACACTTAGATAACTTGGCATACAACTT
Source organism: Tillandsia leiboldiana (assembly GCA_029204045.2). Lineage (NCBI taxonomy): Eukaryota > Viridiplantae > Streptophyta > Magnoliopsida > Poales > Bromeliaceae > Tillandsia > Tillandsia leiboldiana. Next base: position 44,596,044 of record CM055060.1, on the reverse strand, counting down.
TCTCTCTCTCAGAAGTTGTAGCACAATCCTCAGGTGCTCCTCGTGCTCCAAATCGCTTCGGGAATAAACTAGGATGTCATCAATAAAAACAACGACGAACCGATCCAGGTATGGTCGAAAAATCCTGTTCATTAAATCCATAAAAGCAGCAGGGGCATTTGTCAATCCAAAAGGCATGACGGTGAACTCATAATGCCCGTACCGCGTCCTGAATGCCGTCTTCGGGATGTCCTCGGCCTTCACCTTCAATTGGTGGTAACCAGACTGTAAATCAATCTTAGAAAAGACACAAGACCCTTGCAGCTGGTCAAATAAGTCATCAATGCGCGGCAAAGAGTACTTGTTCTTGATGGTCACTTTATTCAACTGCCGATAATCAACACATAGTCGAAGTGATCCATCCTTCTTCTTCACAAATAGCACCGGCGCTCCCCAAGGCGATACGCTTGGTCTGACAAAACCTTTGTCCATTAAATCCTGGAGTTGCGCCTTTAGCTCTCGCAGCTCAGCCGGTGCCATTCGGTAAGGAGCCTTAGAGATTGGCGCAGTCCTGGAAACTACGTCAATCAAAAACTCAACTTCCCTATCCGGCGGCATATAAATCAGATCTGGAGGAAACACATCCGGGAACTCGTGGACAATAGGGATATCCGGGAGTCCCGGTGCCGCCACGGGCTCCTTAACCACCGACGCCAAAAAGGCCACGCATCCGCTGCGCATCATCTGCCTCGCCCGAGAAGTCGAAACCACAGAGGCAAAGAAAGCACTCTGGCACCCCCTATAAACAAACACCTCCTGGCCTGGCTCGCTAAAAGTAACAGTCCTCTGCGGCGCAATCAATCGTCGCGAATAGCGAGCTAGCCAATCCATCCCAGCACAACGTCATAAATCTCGCAGCTGACTAAGGACCATCAGGTCCGCTGGCAAAATCCAGACTCAAGCTGTGCCGGGCAAGACCAACAACACTCCTCTACAATCAAAAATATGATCGGGAATCCGTACCTCTAATGCATGCGGTAACCGACGTAACTCTAGTCCATGCGATGATGCAAATGCTCTACTAATAAAAGAATGGGATGCACCGGTATCAAATAAAGTGCGAGCTCTAATGCCGAAAAGTAAAATGATACCTGCCACCACGTGGTCGGGTCCGCCGCAGAGTCCCCTACCTGGGGCGGCGTAGACTCGCCCGCTCTGAGCTGATTGGTCGGTAGTCCTGTAGGGTGGGAGGAAGGAGCCCTGCTCGCGTTGAGCATAAGGCCGCTGCTGGTGGCACCGAAGGAGCTGATGCTGAGGAAGGAGCCTGCGGTTAGAGAGAGGGCAAGTAGCTCGAATATGGCCGGACTGTCCACACCGATAACAGCGGCCATACCTCTGGTCACAAGTATCCGCCGCGTGCTGTCCCCTACAAAAGACGCACCTGACCGCAGACATGGGGCTGCCTCGACTGCTGCTGCTGCTGCCCTTTGCCGCTGTGACCCCTGCTGTCGCGACTGCGACCTCTGCTGCTGCGAATGCTGCTGCTGTCTGCTGGGGCTGCTGCTGTGGGGGCCTCTGGGATCCCCCAGGCCCTCGCCGATCCGAACGCCCACGGCCCGTGGACTGTGGCGGTGGCGGTCGGGGCGGCCTCCAGGAACTGGCCTGTCCCCCTCGTCTGGTGCTGGCCGCTTCCATCTCAGAACTCTGAGCGACCGAGCCTCCGCGCCTAGCGACCAACATGATCTCCCCTCCTCGACCCACTGTGCATGATCCACTGCCTCTGATAAAGTCTGAAGCCTCTGGGCGTGTACCAAGGTATAGATCTCGGGGCGTAAACCTGTCTCAAACAGCTCCACCTGGTGCAGCCCGTCCCTGGCAACATAGGTACGCAGTTAAGCAACTGCGTAAACTCCTGGAAATAGTCCCATACTGAGCGATCACCCTGCTGTAGGTTCTTCAAGTCATCTTCTATCTTCTTCTTCCACGCTCGTGGAGAAGTAGGTGTCAAGGATCATCCTCCTGAACTCCGACCAGGGTAGCTGTCGGTGATCTGAAACTCTAAGGGCTCGACCCGACGCCACCAAGCATCAGCATCCCCCTCTAAACAATGTACGGCCATGTGTACTCTGAATCTCGAATCGATGAAGAAATCTCTGAACAACTTCTCCATTGATGACAACCACGATCCTATCTCTGCTGGATGAGTACTCCGCCCCGAGAACCTAGGTGGTCCTCGCTTACAGAACTGTGCGAGTTTGTCAGCAAACTCCTGCTCCTCCGCTGGGGGTCAATGGCCTGATCACCCCCTGAGCCCCGCTGCTAGACGACGGTGCCGTAGGAACAAGTGGAAATAGCCGGCGTTACAACCGGTGGTACAGGGGCCTCTACAGTAGTAGGAGGGCGGTGCCGCAACCTGAGCCAGCAACTGCTCAAAATCTCTGCTCCTGTCGGCGGGGACTCTCCGCCAACTGGGCCACCATGGCCCTCAGCTCGCTGATCTCAGAAGGCCCGGACTGCTCCGGCTCCTCCGGGGTGTAGGAGTACCCCGAGTAGGGATCTGCCGCCTAGGAGGCATCCTGCCACACAAGAAACCACGTGTCAGAACCAAAACCACACACGACCCAATCCAGCGAAAGTCATGGACATCCCCCAATTCCTGTAACCTTATGTTGTCTGCAGCCAACATAACAGTCCACCAGAAATAGGCTATGCCAAGTCCCTCTCCACTCACAGGAAGAGTTTAATAACAATTGCCGACTTCGCAAAATGGTCGCGTCACTCACGCCCTGCCTTCCTAGGGTCTGCCAAAAAGCCTAGGGTTTCCTAAGTCCCAACTGACCTATCCTAAGCTCTGATACCAAAATAATGCTGTCACGCCCCGGGTGTAAACCAAAACCGGGCTCGTCCACAGACCCACCGTGCACACGGTATTTCCACGTGTACACGAAGCGCTGGTAACCTGCTCAGATATAAAGAATATCTATAGCATAAACCAGCTAAACTAAACTAGTACACCTCAGACAAATGCTGGAAATAAAAGTACAATAAACTCTCAAGAATAACATATGTCTCTCCCAGCTCACGAATTGAAATACACCAGCTGGCCGCAGCCAGACCCAAAAAATAAAAAAAATACAACCGTCTGAGTGTACAGGGGATACAACAAAACTACAAACTCGAGCTCGGGTAGCAGCTATCTGTCGGCGATCCTCTTACCTCGATCCTGGGAGGAGGGCCCCGCAACTCCGGC
>CM055060.1:44503354-44592715 GCA_029204045.2 Tillandsia leiboldiana | reverse complement strand
AATCAATCGGGAGGAAACACATCCGGAACTCGTGAGACATAGGGATATCCGGGAGTCCCGGCCGCCACGGGCTCCTTAACCACCGACGCAAAAAGGCCACGCATCCGCTGCGCATCATCTGCCTCGCCCGAGAGTCGAAACCACCGAGCAAAGAAAAGCACTCTGGCACCCCTATAAACAAACCCTCCTGGCCTGGCTCGCTAAAAGAACATCCTCTCGCGGCGCAACACTCGTCGCGAAAATAGCGAGCTAGCCATCCCTCCCCAGCACAACGTCATAATCTCGCAGCTGACTAAGGACCATCAGGTCCGCTGGCAAAATCCAAGACTCAAGCTGTGCCGGGCAAGACCAACAACACTCCTCTACAATCAAAATATGATCGGGAATCCGTACCTCTAATGCATGCGGTAACCGACGTAACTCTAGTCATGCGATGATGCAAAGGCTCTACTAATAAAAGAATGGGATGCACCGGTAGCAAATAAAGTGCGAGCTCTAATGCCGAAAAAGTAAAATGAACCTGACACCACGTGGTCGGCCGCCGCAGAGTCCCCTACCTGGGCGGCGTAGACTCGCCCCGCTCTGAGCTGATGGTCGGTAGTCTGTAGGGTGGGAGGAAGGAGCCCTGCTCGCTGGAGCATAAGGCCGCTGCTGGGGCCACGAAGGAGCTGATGCTGAGGAAGGAGCCTGCGGTGTAGAGAGAGGGCAAGTAGCTCGAATATGGCCGGACTGGTCCACACCGATAACAGCGGCCATACCTCTGGTCACAAGTATCCGCCGCGTGCTGTCCCCTACAAAAGACGCACCTGACCGCAGACTGGGGCTGCCCTCGACTGCTGCTGCTGCTGCCCCTTGCCGCTGTGACCCCTGCTGTCGCGACTGCGACCTCTGCTGCTGCGAATGCTGCTGCTGTCGCTGGGGCTGCTGCTGTGGGGGCCTCTGGGATCCCCCAGGCCCTCGCCGATCCGAACGCCCACGGCCCGTGGACTGTGGCGGTGGCGGTCGGGGCGGCCTCCAGGAACTGGCCTGTCCCCCCTCGTCTGGTGCTGGCCGCTTCCTCTCAGAACTCTGAGCGACCGAGCCTCCGCGCCTAGCGACCACATGATCTCCCCTCTCGACCCACTGTGCATGATCCACTGCCTCTGATAAAGTCTGAAGCCTCTGGGCGTGTACCAAGGTATAGATCTCGGGCGTAAACCTGTCTCAAACAGCTCCACCTGGTGCAGCCCGTCCCTGGCAACATAGGGTACGCAGTTAAGCAACTGCGTAAACTCCTGGAAATAGTCCCATACTGAGCGATCACCCTGCTGTAGGTTCTTCAAGTCATCTTCTATCTTCTTCTTCACGCTCGTGGAGAAGTAGGTGTCAAGGATCATCCTCCTGAACTCCGACCAGGGTAGCTGTCGGGTGATCTGAAACTCTAAGGGCTCGACCCGACGCCACCAAGCATCAGCATCCCCCTCTAAACAATGTACGGCCATGTGTACTCTGAATCTCGAATCGATGAAGAAATCTCTGAACAACTTCTCCATTGATGACAACCACGATCCTATCTCTGCTGGATGAGTACTCCGCCCCGAGAACCTAGGTGGTCCTCGCTTACAGAACTGTGCGAGTTTGTCAGCAAACTCCTGCTCCTCCGCTGGGGTCAATGGCCTGATCACCCCCTGAGCCCCGCTGCTAGACGACGGTGCCGTAGGAACAAGTGGAATAGCCGGCGGTACAACCGGTGGTACAGGGGCCTCTACAGTAGTAGGGGGCGGTGCCGCAACCTGAGCCAGCAACTGCTCAAATCTCTGCTCCTGTCGGCGGTGACTCTCCGCCAACTGGGCCACCATGGCCCTCAGCTCGCTGATCTCAGAAGGCCCGGACTGCTCCGGCTCCTCCGGGGGTGTAGGAGTACCCCGAGTAGGGATCTGCCGCCTAGGAGGCATCCTGCCACACAAGAAACCACGGGTCAGAACCAAACCACACACGACCCAATCCAGCGAAAGTCATGGACATCCCCCAATTCCTGTAACCTTATGTTGTCTGCAGCCAACATAACAGTCCACCAGAAATAGGCTATGCCAATCCCTCTCCACTCACAGGAAGAGTTTAATAACAAATTGCCGACTTTCGCAAAATGTCGCGTCACTCACGCCCTGCCTTCCTAGGGTCTGCCAAAAAGCCTAGGGTTTCCTAAGTCCCAACTGACCTATCCCTAAGCTCTGATACCAAAATAATCTGTCACGCCCCGGGTGTAAACCAGAACCCGGGCTCGTCCACAGACCCACCGTGCACACGGTATTTCCCGTGTACACGAAGCGCTGGTAACCTGCTCAGATATAAAGAAATAACGCTAGAGCATAAAACAGAGCTAAACTGAAACTAGTACACCTCAGACAAATGCTGGAAATAAAAGTACAATAAACTCTCAAGAATATACATATGTCTCTCCCAGCTCACGAAGTGAAATACAACCAGCTGGCCGCAGCCAGACCCAAAATAAAAAAAAATACAACCGTCTGAGTGTACAGGGGATACAACAAAACTACAAAACTCGAGCTCGGGGTAGCAGCTATCTAGTCGGCGATCCTCTTACCTCGATCCTGGGAGGAGGGCCCCGCAACTCCGGCAGATGACTCTGCAAAACAAAGGGGACAAGAAAAGGGAAAAACAGTGGGGGGTCAGTACTACTATAAAGACAGTAGCCTCCCCCAGTGGGTAAACCTCGACACAATACTCCTACCTGCCCACTAGGTCTACCAGAGGCTAAGAGAATAAATGCGGTAACTATGAGTATGACTCCTGATAAAAGCTACCACTAATATGCCTCTACCTGCCCAGCTAAAGATAGCTAAATGTACGCATCAGAATATCGAAGCCTGCCACATCGGGTATGCCAGCCTACGCATAACACCGGTGTGGGATAGGAGTCTCAATGTCTACCTAATCGGGTATGCCAGCCTACGCATAACACTGATATGGGACAGGATTCTCAAGGTCTGCTAAATCGGGTATGCCAGCCTACGCATAGCACCGATATGGGGTAGGGTTCTCAATGTCTGCCAAATCGGGTATGCCAGCCTACGCATAACACCGATAGGGGACAGGAGTCCCAGGGTCACAAGTCTGCAAATTGCGCACTCCGCTCTATAAGGAAAAGTACCGTCTCCCAAAGGAAGCCCAAAACCCTCTCCCCGAAACCCAAGTATCTGACTACACTAACCCAGCCCCTGCTCTAACCCGAGCATAATATCCCCTATGTCTAAGTGACTGAAGAAAGAATGCAACATGGTTTCTCCTAAGTCAATTCCAGCATGATAGTGTAGCAGAAAAAGGTGGCCTATCTAGGTGACCATTCAAGCATGCAAAAGTCATTATCTTGATGAACCATTTTAAGTACTCTAACCACATACCTCAGCCTTTCATTTAATCAATCAACAAGATAGGGATTTAGCATAAATTCCAAGTAATTCTACTACATGTTTAAAGCATGGACTCACTATTAATTAACTTGTAGTTTTCTAACAATGCGATTATCAACGAAGAAATCAGGATTTCATACAAGCATGCTAGGTCCATCTCACAGATTTACTAACAGCATAATCAAGAGCATTCTAATAGGCCTAGTGATAAATCCCAAATAAGAGGTTTACAACATCACCCACCTCAAGCGCTAATCCCAAATCCCAAAAGCGGAACCCAAGCTCAGTGCAAAACTCCCCACCAATCTGTACAAAATACCCCAAAGGAAAACACATAAGCTATACATTCACAATTCCCAGAATCTGTCCCTTAATACCACAGTCCAGAATTCACCAATTTTTACCTGCGAAAAATGCCCAGAAAAATCCAAGGAAAATACTGTCGCGATCCTCGCGACGAGCCCGTCGAAACGAGTACCTGCACGCCCAATTCGGAGTTTCCTACGCTGAGATAAAAATCCGACAAGGGAAACATCCCAATCCAAACTGTACCAAATTTCTGTAACAAAGAACCACAGAAAAAGGAGATTCTCACCCTCGGCCAAAAACCAGAAAAATCTGAGAAAAATCCAGGAGTCTCCTTGCGAAGTGTAGATGAAAATTGCCTCTTGAATCGCCTCGATCCGACGTCCGAACGAAATGATACGGCAAGAACACTGCGGTGCTGTCCAAAGGTCCGCGACGAAAAATGGGTCAAATGGGTGCTCCGAAAACTCCAAGATCAGCACAGAAATCGAGGAACCTCAAAACACAGGAGTTGAAGTCCTACCTGTCGTGAGTCCAACGGCGCAAGAATCGGCGAAATCCGATGTCGGGGTGAGTCGGAGGAGTCCAAACACTGAGAAGGGGCGAAGAAGATCGCCGGGGAAGCAAGCGTCGCGCCGCGCCGTAAAATGGTGAACCTCGGGAAACGTGCCACCAAAAATCTCCAAAGTCCTCCAAAGGGTAGTGCACTGTGAGGGGGAAAATCGCTCTGAAGAACCCTCTCAGGAACAGGCCAGAAAAAGCTGAAAAGGAAACACAAAGGGCCCTTTTATAGCCCAGCCCAAAGGCTGATGGGCCGGGTTTTCGGGCGCAGTTTTCGGGTGCACTGCGCCCGGAAACTCGGTTGCACAACTCCCGTCCGACGCGCCCGGAAGTTCCTGGTGCTGCCACGTCACCCCGAACAGGGGACAGCAAAACCCCGCGACCCACAATGCGCCACGTGTCCCCTCGCGGTCAGCGGGGGTAGGTACGGCCGCCCAACCGCGAGGCGACACGTGTCGCACTCGAGTGCGGCCGACCGCCCGCCTGGCGCCACAGTGCGCGCGCAGTCCCGAGGCGCCCCCCCCCGCGCACCGTGGACCGCGCCCCCGTGAGCCGACGAATCCGAAGCCGCCACATGTCATGCGCCCGGTCCACCGCAACCCCGCAAAATCGGTGAGCCATGCCGCGTGCGCCGGCCTATCCGGGCACGCCACGCGTCCCCCGCCCGCGGTCCATGCACCGCCGCGCCACCCCATGGACCGAGCTGCGTGAGCCGGCCAATAACAGGCTGCCACGTGGCTCAGGCCGGTCCACGAGGCTCCCCCATGCACCGAATAACCCCTAAAACTTCCGGAAGGCCGCATTTGGTCATCCGGACTCCAAATTTAACAAGCAAATAGCCGTTTTCAAGCGTTTTTCCACGCTGAATCCAAATCCAACCTCAGATTGGCCCAAAACCTTTTCTAAAATTCGGCAAATGCAGCCGAAGGCCAAACCAGCTATCCAAGTCTCACAAAGTCCATCTGTGGTACCCCTTTGATGCACCATGGGCCAGACACACCAACACTAGGTGTTCTACACAATGGATTCATCGGAAAGTTGCATGGGAAAAACCAGAACACTACAACATTGAGTTTCGATTTTTTGGTTTAAGATGAGTGTCTTGAGCGTTTTATGTATTTTTGGGTTTTGTCACGAAATTGCCAAAGGGGGAGATTGTTACGGCTTTTTGTATTGGCATATTTCGTGAGTTGAGTCGGAGTCTTGAAGTGATCAAATTGTCAATCAGCAATTGAAGACTTAGAGAAGATTCAACAAGATCTCAAGTTGACACTCAGTGTTTTGAGTCTTGAAGATTGAAGTTGAAGAATTGTGGATCATATACATCAATCTTAAAGAAAATGGATTCGGATTGATCAGGTACGTTTAACTAAATAATTTTGGTGATCCGAATACATTTGTGTAGTTTAGAAACACTTGGATAAGTTTTCATTGCTTAAAAATCAAAAATTGGACAAATTGGATGTTCAGAGTCCAGTTCAGAATTTCTGATCCTGAACCGATCCGGATCAGAATTCCGATCCGGATCAGAATTCCGATCCGGATCCCGAACCTTGTTTTTTCAGGAATTGCTGAAAAAAGACGACGGTCAGGATCGCCGTAAATCCGATCCAGATCGTCGTGCGGGAAAATTTTTGTTAAGTCAGTTTTTGATGCTTATCTCTTTCCAAAGATTTCTAAACTATAAATGGACACTTAGGGTTTCTCAAGAACTACCGATTATTTTATAAAACACTTGAGAGCAACCCTAGAGGCTAGGTTTTTATCGTTCTTCTTTATAGCCTCTTTTAGGTCAATTCGACGGTTCTTCCAAGATCTATCCTTTGTCGAATTGATCTAGCCTTTGCTTAGAGATTTCTTCTACGGTTCCTCAATGATAATCTAAGCAAAGGATCACCATCGAAACTTTTATCAACTTTGCGTCGTGGATTCGATGTGTTGAAGGCGTTTCGTGGATTCGAAACGTGTGCTCGTGGATTCGAGTGGCGTTCGTGGATTCGAACGTGTGTAGTGGACGTGCAATCGGTGGAGCGCAAGGTCCGAAGAAGTTGAAGGAGGGGTCGAGTCCGTGGAGTCGGTAATCACCTTGTTATTCTTCTTTTCTTAGTGGATTGTTATTGCGTGTTGGTCCCGTGGTTTTTCTCCTGGATTGGAGTTTCCACGTATATCTCGGTGTGCTGTTTTTTATTTCCGCATTGGTTTTTATTTTGCACTGAGATTGGTTTTATAAGTATTACACCTATTCACCCCCCCTCTAGTTGTTTGATAGTACCTATTTAGATCCGTGTGGATCCTTAATATTATAAAAACCTACAGAGTTTATCCTGTCAGTGAGTCTGCATGTTGGGATGTTGGCCTGTTGAGGCAGTTGTTCGCAGTGGATGCGACGTTTGGCCTGTTTGGCCTGTTGAGACAGTTTCTCGCAGTGGATGCGATGTTTGGCCTGTTGAGGCAGTTGTTCGCAGTGGATGCGATGTTCGGCCTGTTTGGCCTGTTGAGGCAGTGGTTGTAGATCTGGGTTCCTTGGGAGCCGTCTGAGTGACAGTGAGTCTCGGCTATGTAGATTCCAGCCAGTGAGTGAGACAGTGATTTTGTTGTTTAGCCGATCTTGTTGATCGAGAATTTGGATCATAGCCTGCTTGAGCCACATTTGGGCTTGACAGAGATACTTTACAGAGATACTTGATATGGGTTACTTATTGACTCGAGCGGGTCGCTCCCCTCGAGTGCCACTCCGGAGTAGGCGAGACCGGGTTGTTGTAACCGGCGTTGAGATTGAGCTTTAGACCGGGTTGTTGTAACCAGCGTGAGATTGAGTTCTTCTATCGCGACTTGTCGTTGCATTTGTCCCTCTGGCTGTGCTAGTGTTGGCAGTCATGGACGTCCTACATAAGTCCGCTCCTCCGGGACGTAACGGCAGTAGGTTGGCGCAGGTTTGACTGGACCCGATGTGGCAGTCAGTTTAGATTGGGTGATCAGAGATGAGAGTTAGTTGTGGCATCATGTTCTTTCTGTTCCACTCTTTGAGCATCTAGATAGAGGCATAGTAGCTGTAGAGTTACTTTTCCCAGCTTTCCTTACAGCACTGCATTTGTTACTTATGCCTCTAGTAGACTTAGTGGGCAGACTGTTGGGCTTGTTGGCGGCACCCACTGAGAACTACTTGGGACGTAGTTCTCACACCCGTCGTGGTGTCTTTTCCCACAGGGACTTCTACTCCTATTCCTGCTGCTCCAGTTGCTGCTTCTTCTGACCGAGGTAAGGGAGTCGCGAGCTAGATCCCTACCAGTCGTCGTCCAGAGAGTAGATGTACCCTTTTTATATTATGAGAGTTACTTATTGTTGAGTGACCTTGTAGTGAGGTATAGAGTTGTACTTTTCTTTCAGAGTTGAGTGACTTGTACTTTGGTGAGGACTTTGTATTAATTTATTTTATTTCTAGCAGTTTATTTTCAGCTCTGATATCTGGATAGTATAGTATCTATCTTTTGCAGGTTAGACGCTTCGTCTATACGGGGTTCACCGTATGGGCGGCGGATCTGTTGGCGAGCCCGGGTCGTAGTTTCGATGCCGGGGCGTGACATGAAGACCCCAGCTTATTGGATTCTTTTCCTTATTGGATGAATGTGTGGGTATGCTTCGGGTCGCCTTGTTGAGATTGGCACCAGGATGTGGTTATTTTCGTTTTCCCCAGCTTTTATTGGAGCCCCTCTGGTATTTCACGTCTCAGCTCAGGAGTAATGTGTTTTTGGATCCCTCGCCCGTGATTGACTTGCCCCTTTGAGATCTGTGATTGTTGGAGTACGAGGGACGCCCGTTGCGATTTCTGGCTCGAGAGATGAGAGAATTGCACATCGGGCCATGCCGTACTTGTGGTTGTTGTTGTTGTTGGGAAGTAATCACGGGGGAGTGAGTGGTGTTTGGGGAGCTGGAGGCGTTATTGATGGATATCTACCCGTGGTATTTGTGACTCCTGGTGGACTTGAGCTTGTTTCGAGGACGAAACTTTCTTTTAGTGGGGGAGGATGTGAAGATCCGAAATTCCCACTATTAGACTACTGTTGCATCTGCAGCTCCTGGAGGCCTATGTGGCGTGTCGGTGGTATTTGTGCACCAATTGGACATTGTGATGGACCCGGTGTGTTAAATGGATCACGAGAGTAGTCTGATGATCCTGTCGGATGTTTAGAAGTGGTATGGCACGCAAGGGATATTAATATTGGACTCAGCGCGAAGTTTGGACCCAAGATCACCTCTCCGGATGCCTTCGGGAATTTTTAGAGTTGGAATTTGACAAAGCGGACTTTAGGATTGGACCCGGCGCGAAAATCGGATCAAGCGGGCTTTCCGGGGGCTTTCGGCAAAATTTTCTATCAGAATTTTGAGAATCGGACTTCGTATTTGGATTCAGCGCGCGAAAACGTTGGAAATCGACTATTTACATGTATTTTTCTGAGTCCGGACGCGTGAAAACGGGCTACCCGAAGTTTACAATGTTTTTCGGGTGCATGGTGGACCGGTGGACCGGAGGGGGTGCCACGTGGCGGCTTCCCGTTGGTCCCGTACGCCACGTGGCAGGAGCGGAGGCGCGGTGCAGCGAGCCCGGGCCACGCAGCAGGCGCGGGCAGGCCGGGCAGGCGCGGGCAGCAGAGCGGGCAGGCGCTGCTGCGGGCGGATAAGGGAGGCCACATGTGGCCTCCCGATTGGCCGCGTGGATTGGCCTGTCGGGAAGTGACACGTGGCGGCGATCGGGCGCGGGTGCTACTGCGCGGGAGCGCGCGGATGCGTGACGCGTGGCGGCCCGGCGGCACAGTGCCGGGCCGGCCCGTTACTGTAGCAACAGGGAATTAATTCCTGCTTCTTCTTCCTCCTTGGCTTTAAAAGGTGTCTTCCTCCTCCATTTTGGACCTTTTGGAGAGCTTTTCTCAAGGGAGTTTTTTTGGCAGAGCTCCATCAAACAAGTCTTCTACAACACTAGATTTTTTGGGGATTTTTGAAGGCCATTTGGATCATCTTCTTCACCAAGATTTGAGGACATCACCTTTGCTGCTTCACAGCCCTCTCCATCGCGTTTCAGTGCGAAAATTCCCCTGGACTCATTTCTTGGGATTTTGAGCTCATTTTTGGTTCTACGTTTTTACAAGAGGTAAGGCTACAATCTTTGTATTCAACTCTCCCCTCAGATCTCATGTTTTTACAGAGTTTTAGGGCCATCTTTGGGACCCTTTGTTTCAGTCTAGATTTTTGGGTAGCCTTTAGTATTTTGGCTTTTCTGAATTTTAGGAGTGGAATATTTGGATGATGTTTGTGGGGAAATTTCCAGGACGCGAAGATCTACAACATTGGTTTGTATCAGTTTTCCCAGATATGAGTTTTTATTAGGGTTTATGTATGATCTTTGGAGCACCTTGCTGCATTCGTGTAAAGATGGAACTTGTTGGATAGTTCAAAGTGTTTATGGGTTTTCTCCTTCATCCGAGCATGAAAATTGGAGTTCTTTAGCTCAGTTTGTATCTACTCTCGACAAGGAATCCAATGGTACCTTTCTTGCAGGATTTGGAGCACGTTTGATTAGGTAACTTTAATGATCTTTTTAAGTGTGATTATATGGTTTACTGCAGTCCCTGTTTTAGTCTTGATTTGAGCAATGCACCTTGGAATGCAGATAACTTTGTGGATATAAGGTCTTTTTCAGAAATTCAAGTTGGTACTTCTTCTTAACTTCAAGGTGAGCAAATTATCTTTTATGATCTGTGGATGAATCCCTTTGGAGCAGCCCCTAATTAAGCTTGGAAATGCTAGCAAGTTTATGTAGCAGTTTTTGGACAGCATTGTGATTTTGCTTCATTTCAATGTTAAGGGAAATTGATGGTGGATTTTTGAGGACTTGAAGATGGTTGTATGAAAGAGGACATCTTTGTTTTACTGCTAGGAACTTCATCTTGAGGTATTTGGGGCTGCACCTACATTTTCTTAAACTTATTTTCAATTGCTGAAATTCTGGAATTTGAGTGCGCAGTGTGCATTGTATCAGTGATTGCGCCCAATCCGTAAAGAGGAATTGGATGATTTTCGCGTCATCGGGCTCCTGGGAGGATAAGGATACTCACGCCAAAATTCAGCCAGGCCGGGCATCGGATCGTCAAGTTTCAGGTGGGTGTTTCGTCTCCAGAACCGGTGGACGATTCTCTAATTCTATGTATTAAAATGCATGCATGTTAGTGTACCAATATCTGATTGAGATGCAAGTTTGGTGATGACATTGGTTCGAGGAATTGTATTTTATGTTATTGAGATATGCCTGATGGAAACTTGCAAGATAGTATATTTATATATGATAATGTGAGAGCATGCATAATTCGTTGTACAACTATAGCCTTGAGAAGTGAGCACAAGAATGATATAGTTCATGTGGATTGAGGCTTTCATGATTCAAGGTACACATTAGATATCTTCGAGATATTATATGTTCGATGAATGTTTTTACCTATGCTAGTTGAGAGCATGTTTAGGGAGATGAGGCTTATGTTGCTTGGTTTTGGTGTTTATATTCCTTGATGTTCCCTGCACATGATTTAGTTTATTTAATGCTATTATTGGAACTTGACCTAGCACCCCGTCATATGCTGCATGTTAAGCAGACCAGTAGAGAACCTTCACTTGGGCTAGGTTCTTTTATGCTTTAGATTTCCCACACTTTGCATCTTTCCTGGACATAGTGTTGCCTCGCCCGGGTAGTGGGCCGAGGGTCGGGTTTCTGTGGGACATTGTTGCACTCGTGCCTGGGGGCAGAGTGTAGTCTGGTAGATGAGTTTAGTTTGTGCTAGTGTCGTGGGGAGCCGTTGAGTAGACGGTGGTCCCGGGCCGTCGAGTATCTTCCGGTCAGTGTTGTTGGGAACCGTTGGGGTTGACGGTGGTCCCAGGTCGTTGAGTGTCGTCCGACCTGTGTTCTTGGCCCTGAGTTGTGGGTCGTTCCTGGCTGTGGAGTATCTCCAGCCAGTGTGTTCTGTACCGTGAGCTGTTGGTGAGGCTAGTGTCTCGTGTTTCATGAGAGCTGATCAGCTGAGTCGTCGAGAGTGCTCCGACTGTTGTGCGAGATGTTCGCTGGTTTGAGTCCTTCCGTTCAGAGCGTGAGCGTGGATTTTGACTATAGCCCGCAGTGCCACCTGAGCGACAGAGTGCGCGGATACCTTTTCCTCGGTGGGGTCGCACCCCTCGAGAGCCAAGACCGGGGTGGATTTGTTACTTTTGTATCGCGACTTGTCGACACAGTCCCTCTGGCTGGGCCAGTTTTGGCAGCTACGGACACCCTACGTCAGTCCGGTCCTCCGGGATGTAACGGCAGTAGGTAGGCGCAGGTTTGACTGGACCCGAGGAGGCAGTCAGTGTAGATTGGGTGACTATACTTGAGAGTCAGTGGATGCATCATACTTTCATCTGTTCCACTTTTTGAGCATCTAGATAGAGGCATGGTAGCTGTAGAGTAGCTCCAGCTTTTCTTGTTCAGATTTCATTGCACTGTTATCTTATGCCTCTAGTAGACTTAGTGGGCAGACCGTCGGGCTTGATGGCGGCACCCACTGAGAACTACTGTCGGATGTAGTTCTCACACCCGTCGTGGTGTCTTTTCCCCAGGAACTCCTACTACTGTTCCTGTTGCTCCTATTGCTGATCATTCTGACCGAGGCGAGAGAGTCGCGAGCTAGTTCCCTACCCGTCGTTGGAGTGTAGCGGTACCCCTTCAGAGGAGAGCTTTAGTAGATTAGTTTATTTCTTTTTCCTCTTTTGAGAGACTGATGTAGTGAGGATATTTTTGTATTGAGATCTTGTACACTGATGTATTTATTGGAGATATCTCCCTTTTGAGATTTGTATCATAGGATTTTGTTTATGATCATTTTGGGAGATAGATGTTGTACCTTTTTTTTTCAGCGGTACAGTGATTCAGATTTTTATTACAGCAGTTTTTCTTCAGCTCTGATATCTGTTTAGTTGTTAGATGATACTTTTGCAGGTTGGACGCTTCGCCTATGCGAGATTTCGCATAGGTGGCGGATCTGTTGGCGAGCCCGGGGCGCAGTTTCGACCTCGGGGCGTGACAACTACACCAAAAGGGAGTTCTCAGTGCATACCACCGCCAGGCCCGACGATCTGCCCACTAAGTCCACTAGAGGCATAAGATAACCAATGCAGTAAAAACTGAACAAGAAAGCTAGAGACACTCAACAGCTATCATGCCTCTATCTAAATGCTCAAATGGGGAAACTCTGATAAATATATGCAACACTCGCACACGAGGTGCTCAATCGACCCAATCGAGCTGACTGCCACATCAGGTCCAGCCAAACCTGCGCCCACCTACAACCACCTCCCACTGACGGGCAAGAATTACGTAGGGTGTCCAAACGGACTAACTCGCTATCGAATAGTGGCTAATGCAGGCTATAGTCGAAATCCACGCTCTCTCTCAGAACGGATAGACTCAAGATGCTCAACCACTCACACAACGGTCAAAGTACTCACAACAATACGGGACCACCATCAAACCAAACGGCTCCCAACAACACTAGCGCTGGTCTAAACACAGCTACTAGACTCCACTCAGCCCCCTGACACGAGTGCAACAATAAAAGTATCTGACCGAACAAACCCAATAGAATGAACCGGTATAAAACCCGGTACTGCCTGCTCTGTCGTCAATCTCACTAACTCAGTATCTCCACTGTCCAAATGACCGGAACCCAACACGGTCTGATCGGCACCAAACACGGTCTAAAGCCTACTCCGGAGTGGCACTCGAGGGGAGCGACCCACACGAGTAAAGTAACTCTGTCATCAGTATCACAAGTATCTCTGTCATCAGTATCACAAATATCTCTTTCAAGTATCACAAGTATCTCTGTCAAGCATATCAATATAGCAGGACTGGATCACGACTATGGTCAAAGTGGAAAAATCCATCCACTAAGGAGAAATCCGATACCCAATCTGATGCAATAGTACTCAATAAGTGGGAAACTCCATCCACTAAAGAGAAATCTGATACCCAATCTGATGCACAAGTAAACATCCGGTCAACCGCCCAATGTCCGCGGTCGCCGCAATACCCCACAACCAACAATCTGATAAAGTAATCAACATCTGGCTAATCGCCTAATGTCTGCGGTTACCACAATAACCCCCAATCCACAATCGGGTAAAATAATTAATATCCGGTCAACCGCCTACTGTCCGCGGTTGCCGCAAAACCCCACAAGTCCACAAACTAATCCAACCTGTCCCAGACACAAAGTCCCGACTACACTATCACAAACCCCAGCTCGAACTCGAGCAACACGAATCTAGAATCTAGAAGGAAAGGAGAAAGAACAGACATGGTTTCTCCTAAGTCAGATTCCAACATGATAGTGTAGCAATAAATGATGGCTTATCTAGATGTCCATACAAGCATGCAAATGTCCTCAAGGAAATGAAAGGGAGTAAAGCATATAATAGATCCACTAGGGTATAAACAACATGCCAGAATCCCTAATGAACTACACCTATCCATAACCCAGGGTCCATCAAAAGAATGATCAGAATAATACCCGCACATAGATATAGCCTCCTACTCCATCGAGTAATCATAACATAAAAGAGTATGTACAACAAGGCATGCTAAAAGATCACTACTATAGTATATCAATCTGCATGATCTAGGCCATTCCACAAGCTTCCATCTCGATGATAAATATTGTGCAATTAAACAAGCATGCTAACAATCACATAGGGTAAATCCCTTAGGTAAGCATTTACTATTCATCATCGTGAATATTAATCTTGCAATTCCCTTATACAATCATCCTTCCTAGCTTACCTCACAATAACATAGAATGTACCCTAAACATGCATGCATTCTAATATAAGAATTAGAGAACCGTCCACCGGTTCTGGAGATGAAGCAACCCACCTGAAGCGCTTTCCGCAGGCAAAGCCGAAGTCGGTGAAGAGAGTGGCCACTTGCAAACAAAATCCGCCGAACCCGTATCCTCGGTACATGTCGCACAAGCTTCAGTTCCAAACAACATCACCCCAATATGCAACACCACAACAAACAACATCACAACACAACTCACTAATCATACCCCAAAATGTACACCAACAGCATTGCTGTTTTTCCCAAATAGCACAAAGAAGGACATTTCTCACCTCCAGGCAGTGCTCCAAAAATCCCAGAAAAATCACGGTTGCGATCCTTGCGACGAGTAGATCCAAAACGAGTATTAATACGTCCCATTCCGACACCTGTGGGCCAAGATATAAATACTACAACGCGGTATGCCGAAATATCCACAAATAAATTCCTGTAGTAAATCAGTCCGAAAGAAGCATAATTATCACCTTCGATGAGTTCTCCAAAAATTCCAATAAAAATACGGGCGCGTACCTCTCAAAGCGTAGATATCAATCAAGTCCTGAAACACCTCATTCCGATGCTCGTAGACCGAGAAATCCCAAGAATACTCCACCGCTGTCCGCAATCTCACAGCTGTTAAAGAGGTCACAAAACACCTCGGGAACTATGCCAAAAATCTAAAATAAGGTAAATAGATTAATACGGAAATCGAAGGCGTACCTCTTGTGAACGTGATGCAGCAAAAATCGGCTCAAAATACCATCGGAGTAATCCAGAGTGCCTCGCGGACCAAAAAGTAACGGTGGAAGCCAAAATCCAAGAAACGTCGCAGTGCGCCGCGTCGCGAAAGCGCGGATGTCGAGGCCTCCCAAAAATCTGAAAGTCCCTCAGTAGATGGAGCACAAGATGAAGAACAAAATCTCTACAGGTCACCTTCGCAAATGGGCTCGGGAAAGGGCCCGAAATCGCAGCCCAAAGGGGAGCTTTTATAGTCTCCAAAGAACAATTGCCAAAATACCATATATGTCCCCACATTCGGGCGCCCCAAAAATCCGGGCTGCTACAGGAACCCAAATTGTACCCCAAACCACAGCGCCCGAATCAACCTCAGCCCACCACGTGTCCCCCGAATAGCCAACAGCCACCGCGCCCAACCAGCTGCCGATGCGTGGCCGCACCCCGCGCAGCTCCCACCCGCGTCGGCGCCTCGGTCGGCGTGCCCACGTGCGCGCACCCGCGCTGCTACCGACCGCGCCGCGCACGCAGCCCGAGATACCTGCTCCGCTCCTTGCGTAGACCGAGCGCACATGGACCGGCCAACCAGCGACCGCCACGTGGCCCTGCCCCGATTCATGCACCCTCCGCGCGACTCCGTGGACCGCACCTGTTGCGCCGGCCAACCGGAAGCCACCACGCGTCCAACCCCGGTGCACGCCTCGCTTCGTGGACCGCACGGTTTGCGCCTCTGCCCGTGCCGCTGCCCGCCGCGCTCTGCCGCTGCCCGCCACCGCCGGCGCTGCCCCGACAGCCGGAACAGTACCACGAGCCTCGAAATTCGTATTTTGGCGATCGGGCTCCGAAAAATACAAGTAAATAGTCTATTTTCATCATTTTTGCGTGCTGAAACCAAATCCGCTGTCCGTTTTGCCAAATTCCATTTCTAAAAATTACTGAAGGCATCCGGAAAGGTGTTCTTTTGTCCAAACTTCGCGCTGAGTCCGATTTTGATATCCGTTTCGCGTGAAACCACTTCTAAACATCCGACAGGGTCAATCGATTACCCAAGTAATCCATTTAACACCCGGAGTCCATCACTTATGTCCAATTGGTGGACCAACACAGCCGACACGCCACATAGGCCTCCAGAAGCTGCTGGTCACACTGTAGAAGCCCTGCGGAGATCCGGGTCACCACATCCTCCCCCACTAAAAGAAAGTTTCGTCCTCGAAACTAACACAACTCAAACAGGAGTCACAAATACCAAGGATAAGTACTCGACATCACCGTCTCCAGCTCCTAAATTACCACTCACTCCCCGTGATTACTCCTCAACAACAACAACCAGTACGGCATAGCCCAGTTGCGCAAACCTCTAATCTCACGAGCCAGAATTCGCAACGGGCGTCCCTCGTACTCCAAACATTACTAGATCTCAAATGGGGCGAGTCAATCACGGGCGAGGGATCCAAAAACATAACATTCCTGAGCTGAGTCGTGGAAAAAGCCTCAGGGACTCCAACAAAAGGCTGGGGAAAAAGGAAATAACCACTAGTGCAATACGCACCAAACCACATCCTGTGCCAACTCAACCAAGGCAACCCGAAGCATACCCACACTATCATCCAATAAGGGAAAGAGCCCTAACAAAGAGGGATCCTCACTCGGTCACTCCCGAATCTTGACCATCCGAGTGGACTACTTAGCCGCGGTCTACCATCCAAGGAACCCTCAGGGACACAACCACAAGCCCTGCTGACCTCAATAGCCCCACACAGCGCCAGCTGTGGAATCATCAAACTCAACCCCAGACAGCTCTCCTGCTTCAGGTATCCGCCAACATGGTGGCCCTGTCGGGGTGATTCCAGAATGCTCAACAATAACCCAAAGGTAACTCCATAGTCACTATGGGAGGTATCACTATAACACGTGTCACGCCCCGGGTGTAAACCAGAACCCGGGCCCGTCCACATATCCGCCGTGCACACATAATTTTTCGTGTACACGAAGCGTTGGTAACCTGCTCAGATATAAAAGATATAATAAAGGAGCATAAAACAGAGCTAAAATAAAACTACTACATCTCAGACTACAGCTGGAAAGTAAAAGCAAAGTAAAAACTCTCAAAATATACAAGTGTCTCTCCCAGCTCACCAAATAAGTACAAACAGCTGGCAAGAGCCAGACACAAAATAAACTACAACTGTCTCAGAAAATAAAAAGGGTACAACTGGTACACCGCTACGCTCGCAGTCGGGTAGATGAACTATCTAATCCACTATCCGCTTACCTCGATCTGCCCGAGACGGCCCTGCAACTCCCGCAGAAGTCTCTGCAAAACAAAGGGGGAAAAGAAAAGAGAGACAATGGGGGGTGAGAACTACTATATAAAACAGTAGTCTCCCCTAGTGGGCAAAACCTCAAACTCTGACGGCCCACTAGGACTACTAGAGGCAAAAAGGGAAAACAGTAGTAAGCTATATAAAGGCTACTGATAAGGAAAGCTATTACTACTATGCCTCTAAATGCAGTATCAAAAGAGATGACTGTATGAATGCATCAGAAAATCGTGTCTGTCCAAATAACCCAATCTGCTGTACCACCAGTAGAACTGGCATTGCCTGCTCAGCGAAATCTGCACACAAGGCTCGAAACCGCGGGATCGTCCCGCACGGCTCGCATCCCAACATAAGTATAAGACCGACACACAAGGCTGGGTCCGAAAAGCCTACCTCCAGAGTGGCGCTCGTGGGGAGCGACCCACACGAGTAAAGTATCTCAGTAACAAGTATCCCAGTAACAAGTATCTCAGTATAGCAGGACTTTGATCATGACTATGATCAAAGTGGGAAAATCCATCCACTAATGAAACCTCATCTGTCCCAAATTACAGCAGTCCACTATTTGCCTGTTTTCACCTGTGAAAAGCACCCGAAAAAATCCAAGATAAATACTGTCACGATCCTCGCGACGAACCCGTCGAAACGAGTACCTGCACGCCCAAATCTGAGTTTCCTACGCTGAGATATAAATCCGGCAAGGGAAACACCCCAAACAAAACTGTACAAAATTTTAGTGTCCACGTGTCATGCCCCGGGTGTAAACCAGAACCCGGGCCCGTCTACAGATCCGCCGTGCACACGGTATTTCCCGTGTACACGAAGCGTCAAACCTGCTCAGAGATAAGAGATAACAATAAAAGAGCAATAAAAACAGAGCTGAACTAAAACTAATACATCTCAGACTGAAGCTGGAAATAAAATACAACACATTTGTATAAATGATACATCTGTCTCTCCCAGCTCACCAAAATAAATACAACCTGCTGGCAAAAGCCAGTCCCAAATGAAAGAGTACAACCGTCTGAGGAAAAACCTGGGTACACCAACAGTCCAGCTAACACGCTCATCCTGCCTCGGGATCTATCTACTCAGCCGTCCTCTCTCCTCGACCCGCCGCTGAAAGCCCAGCAGCCCCCGCAGAAGACACTGCAAAACAAGGAAGAAGCAAAAGAGGAAAGAAGAATGGGGGTGAGAACTACTAGTAAACCAGTAGCCTCCCCTAGTGGGTAAATCCTCAAACTCTGACACACCCACTAGGTCTACCAGAGGCTAAAAGAATAAAGAAGAGTGGTAAGAAATGAAACCGCTACCAAAAGGGAAATCTACCACTACAATGCCTCTACCTGCCCAGCTAAAGATAGCTAAATGTATGCATCAGAAAATCGAAGCCTGCCACATCGGGTATGCCAGCCTACGCATAACACCGGTGTGGGATAGGAGTCTCAATGCCTGCCAAATCGGGTATGCCAGCCTACGCATAGCACCGATAAGGGGTAGGGTTCTCAATGTCTGCCAAATCGGGTATGCCAGCCTACGCATAACACCGATATGGGACAGGAGTCCCAGGGTCTGCTAAATCGGGTATGCCAGCCTACGCATAGCACCGATAAGGGGTAGGGTTCTCAATGTCTGCCAAATCGGGTATGCCAGCCTACGCATAACACCGATATGGGACAGAAGTCCCAGGGTCTCAAGTCTGCAAATTGCGCACTCAGCTCTATAAGGAAAAGTACCGTCTCCCGAAGGAAGCCCAAAACCCTCTCCCCGAAACCCAAGTATCCGACTACACTAACCCAGCCCCTGCTCTGACCCGAGCATAATATCCCCTATGTTTAAGTGACTGAAGAAAGAATGCAACATGGTTTCTCCTAAGTCAATTCCAGCATGATAGTGTAGCAGAAAAGAAGGTGGCCTATCTAGGTGACCATTCAAGCATGCAAAAGTCATTAACTTGTTGAACCATTTTAAGTACCCTAACCACATACCTCAGCCTTTCATTTAATCAATCAACAAGACAGGGATTTAGCATAAATTCCAAGTAATTCTACTACATGTTTAAAGCATGGACTCACCATTAGTTAACTTGTAGTTTTCTAACAATGCGATTATCAACAAAGAAACCAGGACTTCATACAAGCATGCTAGGTCCATTCCACAGATTTACTAACAGCAAAATCAAGAGCATTCTAATAGGCCTAGTGATAAATCCCAAATGAGAGGTTTACAAAAACACCCACACGAGTAAAGCATCACCGGGCAATAACCGCGCCGGTGTAATAAAAGCATCATCGGGCAATAACCACGCCGGTGATAAAAGCAGGATTGGATCACAACTATAAAGCCCCAGTGGAACACAACCTTCCACTAAAAGAAAACTGATTCCCAATCAGATGCAAGAGTAACCATCCGGTCAATCGCCCAATATCCGCGATTGCCGCAACACCCCACAATCCACGACCAGGTCTAACAACCGACCTCCGGTCAACCGCCCAATACCCGCGGTCGCCGGAATAACCCACAATCACAAACATGTCCCACATCCGACATCTGGCCACCCGCCTACTATCCGCGGTTGCCACAAAACCCTCTAGTCCATAATCATGCCCTATCACCGATGTCCTATAACCGACATCCGGTCGACCGCCCAATATCCGCGGTCGCCGCCAAAACCCATGATCCATAATCCAGGCCCCGGCTACACTATCCCAAACCCCTGCTCAAACCCGAGCAAACCCACCTGACTAACGAAAAGGAGAAAGAAACAAACAAGGTTTCTCCTAAGTCAAGTTCCAGCATGAAAGTGTAGCGATAAAAGATGGCCTACCTAGATGTCCAAACAAGCATGCAAGTGTTCTCAAGGAAATAAAGAAAAAGGCGACCAATAGTGGTTCCACATGTGTAACAATTAGTAGACCCGCATAGATATAACCATCATGCTAAAACAATATCCAACCACACATGTCTATCATCCATGTTCCAAATTAAAGCACTACTATCCACCTATGCATGTCATAATATCCATAAAATAGTACCAACACTAACAGGATAATCACAAAGTCCAAAATAAACAATCCAATCCACATGCAAGGTTAAACGCTAACATTCCATCATACCAACATGTATAAATCCCAACCACTATCAGATATCCACAACAGTAATTCCCACATGAAAGGCTCATAATATTATATCACCTAAGCATGCATGTCCAAATAGAGGGGTCACTCTAACATTCCTAGTGAGCATGTCAAAATAGAGGTAAGCAACAACCACCCACCTCGATCGCTAATTCCAAGTCCAAGAAGTGCTCTCGCCCAAACCAATCAGCCGCCGCGATCGCTGTACAAAATTACCCCAAAACATACACACAAATAAGCACACAAGTTCCCCTACAAGCTGTCCAGAATTCAGTCCCAAAGATGCCCTGTTTTTACCTGCGAGAAGTGCCCAGAAAATTCCAAGAAAAATACTCTCACGATCCTCGCGACGAACCCGTCGAAACGAGTACCTGCACGCTCAATTCCGAGCTTCCTACACTGAGAAACAATTCCGACAAGGGAACCACCCCGAATTAAACTACTCTCAAAAACTGTAGCAATCACTACTGTTCACAGATATTTCTCACCTTCGAAAAATATTCAGAAAATTCCAAGAAAATTTGGGCATATTCCTCGTGATGTGTAGATGCAAATCGCCTCTTGAATCGCCCCAATCCGATGCCTGTGCGCGAAGATATCGCCAAAATACCACACCGCTGTCCCAAAACTCCGCCCAGAAAATGAGGTCACAAGATGATCCGAAAAACCCATGAAAAGCTCGGAATGGGAAAAACCAATAAACATGGGAAACATAGCCCTACCTGTCGTGAAGCCAACGGCGCAAGAATCACAGAAAAAGGTGCTCGGGGTAAGCCGGGGGAGTCCTCGTACCGAAATGCGACGAAGAAGAACACAAACGAACGAGCGTCGCGCCGCGCCGTAAAAATGGTAACCTCGGGATGCGTGCTGCCGAAAAATATGGAACTCAGCAGATGGATCCGCCACAGGGAGATGAAGAAAACTCGTGAAGGTGGCACTGTGAAAGGAGGAACAGGCAAAAAGTTCTCTTCAGTTGAACTCGGCCCTATTTATAGCCTGAAGAAACAGCCTGAAAACAAATCCGGAAATACCCGCTATGTCCCAACTTCCGGGCGCCCCAACTTTCGGGCGGCTACAGTGTTGGGCCCGGCCCAACACTGTGCGCGCCCGAAAACTCCTCCTGCCTCCACGTCGCCCCCGCAACAGCGGACAGCCGCGCTGGCCGCCCACTGCGCGACGCGTGGGCCAACGCTGCGGCGACACGTGGCGGCCCACGCGCGGGAACCTGGCGTCAACGCGCCCACGTGCGCCTGACGCGCCGCCTGCCACCCGCCCTGCCGCGCACTGTTCCGAGGCACCCGGTGCACCTCCGTGGACCCGGCCTACATGAGCCCGCCAACCACACGACGCCACGTGTCCCGCCGGTCCACTGCACCACGCCCGCCTGTTCCGTAGACCCAGTCCACTAAACCGCCCACTCAGACACTGCCACGTGTCCACCCCCTGGTCCACCGTGCGCCCCGCACTCTCTGTGGACCGCGCCCCGCGGACCGGCCCACTCCCGAGCCGCCACGCGTCCCGCCCCCGGTGCACGCCTGCCGCGTGGACCGGGCGGCCCGCGCCTCCGTCCGCCGCGCCGCCTGCGGCCGCTCCGCCGCCGCCGCCGTCGCCGGAAACACTGTTCCGGCATGAACAGTGTCCGAAGCTCAAAAATCACAAATGGGTAGTCCGTTTTGACCGTTTTCGCGCGCTGAATCCGAATTTGACGTCCATTTTGCCAAATTCCAACTCCAAAATTTGCCGAAGGCATCCGGAAAGGTATTCCTTGGTCCAAACTTCGCGCTGAGTCCATTTTTAATATCCGCTTCGCGCGAAACCACTTCTAACAATCCGACGGAGTCCATTGATCACCCACGTGATCCATTAAGCCCGAAGTCCGCCACTTGTCTCCAATTGGTGCCCAACACCTCCAACACACAGTACAGACTCCCTAGATGTCACCAATGACTCCACCACAGCTCTGCAGAGATCCAGGTCATCACACCACGAACTCAGGGAGAAGAGGATTTTCACCTTCGAAAAATATCCAAAAAATTCCCAGAAAATTCCAGGGCGTTCCTTGCGTCGTGTAGATGAAAAATGTCTTTTGAATCGCCTCGATCCGACTTCTGTACGAAAAGATACAGCTAGAACACCGCAGTGCTGTCCAAAAATCCGCAAAGAAAAAGGGGTCAAATGGAAGCTCGGGAAACTCCAAGCTCAGCATGGAAAACGAGGAAACTCAAAAGACAGAAGTTGGAGTCCTACCTGTCGCGAGTCCAACGGCGTGAGAATCGCCAAAATATGAGGTCGGGGTGAGTCGGGGGAGTCTGTGCACTAAACTGTGACGAAACGGGTCGCCGATGTAGAAGCGTCACTGTGTGCCGCGTCGCAGAAAAAGCCGAAGAGGTGACCTCCAAAAATCCTCAAAGTCCTCTGGAGTATTGTGCACAGTGAGAGGGAGAACTTCCCTGAAGAGATCACAGTGAAAAGGTGTCCAAAAGCCCGAAAAAGAAACCAAAGTAGCCTATTTATAGGCTCAGCCCGCAAGCACCTTTGGGACGGATTCGGGCGCAACTTCCGGGCGCCCGAATCCGCCAAGCGGGTCGCACCGATCCTGTCCGACGCGCCCGAAACGCTGTGGTGATGCCACGTGTCCCTGGAACAGGAAACAGCGGTGCAAGGACTCCCGCCGCGCGCCACGCGTCCCTCACGGTCAAAGGCGGTAGGTATGGCCCGCCAATGGCGGGCCGACGCGTGGACCGCACTCACCCGCACTCGAGTGCGGCCGACAGCAGCGCCTGGCGCCTCTGCGTGCACGCGCCCCGAAGGCCAATATGACAATAAATACCTCAATGGGTCCATCTGTGCTATCCCTTCGATACACTATGGACCAGACACACCATCAACAGGTATTTTACACATTGGATTCATGGGAAATATAGCATGGGAACCTGGACCACTACATCCTCCCCCACTAAAAGGAGTTTCGTCCATGAAACTAAGAAAACAACACAGACGTACCTCAATCGGAAGTCCCGAACAGAAAAGGGTAGATACCACTCATCACCGTCTCCAGCTACCAAGTAGCCTCACGCTCCTCGTGATTGCTCCACAAGATCTTCACAAACGGGACGGTCCGACTGTGTAGTTCTCTCACCTCTCGATCCATAACTCGCAGTGGCCGCCCAACAAAGCTCAAGTCCTCGCTGATCTCCAATGGTGTGAGGTCGATGGCGTGTGACGGGTCAAAACACATAACTCCTCAAAGTGGACACCCGAAACACATCGTGAACGCCAGCAAGTCTGTAGGCAACTGGCCCTAAACGCTCCAATACCCTGAAGGGGCCAATAAAACGGGAGCTAAACTTCCCACAAATGCCGAATCTCATGACTCCCTTGGACGGTGAGACCTTTAGAAAAATAAGATCTCCCACTTGAAACTCTAGGTCTCGTCGCCGAACATCGGTATAACTCCTCCGCTTGCTCTGAGCGGTCTGAAGATGCTGCCTGATCACTCTGACCTTTTCCTCTGCCTCTCGCAGTAACTCTGGCCCCAATGTCCGCTTCTCATACACATCGCTCCAATAAAGCGGTGATCGATACCTGCGTCCTAATAATGCTTCAACCGAAGCCCTTTGGATGCTCGCCAGAAAGCTAGTGTTGTTCGCAAACTCAGCCAGAGATAGGTGTCGAATCCATTCACCGTCCATTCACCGCCAAAATCCAATATGCAAGCTCTGAGCATGTCCTCGGGGATCTGTATGGTGCGCTCCGACTGCCCATCCGTCAGTGGGTGGAAAGCTGTACTGAATCTAAGCTGCGTGCCCAAGGCGTCATGTAAGCTCCTCCATCAACGTGACACAAATCTCGAATCTCGATCTGACACAATAGAGGCGGGCACTCCATGTCACCTCACCGCCTTAACTCCTCACGCAGTGGCGCCTAGTCGATAAACATCAGCGATAAGCTTTGCACTGCTATCCTACACAGGGCATCAGCACCCACATTGGCCTTGCCAAGATGGTAAAGTATGTCCACATCGTAGTCCTTTAACAATCCTAACCATCTACGCTGCCTCAAGTTGAGCTCCTTCAGTGTAAACAGGTACATCAAGCTCCGGTGGCCAATATAAATCTCGCAGTATTCCCATACAGGTAGTAGCGCCACAACTCCGTGCGAAAATCACAGCAACAAGCTCCAAGTCATGGGTAGGGTAATTCTTTTCATAATCCTTAAGTTGCCGTGAAGCGTAAGCGATTACCCTACCCTTCTGCATCAGCGCGCAACCAAGTCCACTGTGCGAGGCATCACTGTAAAACACGTATCCTTTCCCCAGAACAGGGAGGGAAAGAATAAGAGCCGACATCAATCTACTCTTCAAATCCTCGAAGCTCCTCTGGCAATCCTCACTCTAGATGAACTTAACTCCTTTACGCGTCAGACGAGTGAGGGGTGTGGAAAGTTTCGCAAAACCTTCCACAAGCCGACGGTAATATCCGGCCAAGCCCATAAAACTGCGGACCTCTGTTACCGTCGTCGATCGGGGCCAATCCTTAACTGCCTCAATCTTCGCTAGGTCCAATGCCACTCATGCGGCTGAAATCATATGACCCTAAAAGACAACTTTCCGAAGCCAAAACCCGCATTTTTAAACTTGGCATACAGCTTCTTCTCTCGCAGAAGCTGCAGCACTATCCTCAAGTGCTCCTCAAGCTCCACATCGCTCCGGGAATAAATCAGGATATCATCTTTGCATACTACATCAACCCGTTCCAGGTAAGGTCGAAATATCCTGCTCACCAAATCCATAAAAGCGGCAAGGGCATTAGTCAATCCAAAAAGGCATGACGGTAAACTTATAATGCCCGTACCGTGACCTGAATGCCATCTTCGGCATATCCTCGGCCTTCACTTCCCGCTGGTGGTAACCTGATTGTAGATCGATCCTCGAGAAGACACAAGCCCCTTGCAGCTGATCAACTAAGCTATCCATGCGCGGCAAAAAGGGTACTTGTCCTTGATGGTCACTAAATTGAACTCTCAGTAATCCACACAAAGTCGAAGCGAACCATCCTTCACTTTTACAAATAGCACCGGCGTTCCCAAAGGCGAAACACTGGGTCCAACAAAACCCACATCCTTCAAGTCCTGAAATTGCGCCTCTAACTCTCGCAGCTTAGCCGGTGCCATTCGATAAGGAGCCTTAGAGATTGGTGCAGCTCCTGGAACTACGTCAATCAAAACTCGATCTCCCTATCCGGCGGCATACTAACCAACTCCGGGGGGAAACATCCGGGAACTCGTGGGCAATAGGGATTCCGCGAGTTCCGATGCCGCCGTAGGCTCCTCCACCACACTAGCCAAAAAGGCTAAGCATCCACTGCGGATCATCCGCCTCGCTCAGGAAGTCGAAACTACTGTGGTAAAAGAAACATTATGACACCCTCTATACACACACACCTCCTGGCCTGGCTCGCTAAAGGTAACAGTCCTCGCGGCACCATCTAAAATCGCAAAGTATCGAGCCAGCCAATCCAACCCAAGAACCACATCAAAGTCCCTCAGCTATCTCAAGACCAACAGGTCCACTAACATAATCCAGAACTCGACCTGCACCGGGCAGGACCAACAACACTCCTCCACGTGCAAAATGATCGGGGAAACTAAACCTCTCATGCACGTAGTAAAAGCCCTACCTCTAACCCATATGATGATGCAACTGATCTACTGAAGAAAGAATGCGATGCTCGTATAACAAATAAGATATGCATCCAAATGCCAGAAATAAATCATACCTGCCACCACACAGTCAGCCGTAGCAGAATCCCCCGCCTGCGCTAAGCCGCCCTGATCACTCAACATCGGCTGTCTCTCTCCAGAAGGGTGTGGAGGCAAAACTCGGTCTGCCTGGAGACCTGTCGATGAAGCTCCCGGTCGCAGCTGGGAAGTGGTAGGAACAGATGCCGAAGAAGGAGTCGTCGATGGCGCATAAGGGCAAGTAGCTCAGACGTGGCCAGACTGTCCACACCGATAACAGCGGCCAAACCTAAAGTCACAAGTATCTGAAATGTGCTGACCCCCGCAGAAGATGCACCTAACTGTAGACTGGGGCTGCCTCGCCTGCTGCTGCTGCTGCCTATGCCGCTGAGGCCCCTGCTGTCGTGTCTGTGACCTCTGCTGGGATGCGGTAGGGGCCAATGCTGAATGAGGTGCTACTAAGGTCCGAAAGAGGCACGTAGGTCGGATGTGGCCTGGCTGCCCACATCGGAAGCATCGACCCCCCCCTCAAGCCACAGGTATCTGATGGATGCTGCCCTCTACAGAAAAAGCCCCGGACCGACGCCCGAGACTGTCGAGACTGCTACTGCGGTGGCCTCTGAGTCCTACCAGGTCCTCGTCGATCAAGACACCCACGGCCAGGAGGCTGGGGCCACGGGGGGTCGTGATGGTCTCCCTGAACTGGCCTGTCCATCATCATCTGGGGCTGGGCGTTTCCTGTCTGGACGTTGCTCTGAAGCCCCGGCCCCCTCGCCAACCGCCAAGTCAACCCTCTGTGCAAGTAACTGCTCCAGGCGCTGCTCCTGACGAAAGCTCCTTGCCACTAACTGGGTCATCAAAGCCCGCAGTTCTCCCAACTCGGCGGATACCGTCCGCTCAGACTCCTCGGAAGGTGCGGGGGTACCCCGGGTGGGTGAACGACGACGCGGAGACATCCTGCCACAGTAAACCAAAAATCAGCAACAAAAACCCCTACAAGACCCAATCTAGCGAAAGTCATAGACATCCCCCTATTTCTGCAACTTTATGTTGTCTGCAGCCAACGTAATTGTTCAACAGAAATAGGGTATGTCGATCCCTCTTCACTCACTGGAAGAGTCAACTGACCAAAATCACCGACTTTCGCAAAATATCACGCCACTCACGCCCTATCATCCTAGGGTCTGTCAAAAGCCTAGGGTTTTCCTAAGTCCCAACTGACCTATCCCTAAGCTCTGATACCAAACTAATCAGTCACGCCCCGGGTGTAAACCAGAACCCGGGCCCGTACACAGATCCGCCCGTCCACAGAATTTTCCGTGTACACGAAGCGCTGGTAACCTGCTCAGATATAAAAGATATAATAAAGGAGCATAAAACAGAGCTAAAATAAAACTACTACATCTCAGACTACAGCTGGAAAGTAAAAGCAAAGTAAAAACTCTCAAAATATACAAGTGTCTCTCCCAGCTCACCAAATAAGTACAAACAGCTGGCAAGAGCCAGACCTAAAATAAACTACAACTGTCTGAGAAAATAAAAAGGGTACAACTGGTACACCGCTACGCTCGCAGTCGGGTAGATGAACTATCTAATCCACTATCCGCTTACCTCGATCTGCCCGAGACGGCCCTGCAACTCCCGCAGAAGACTCTGCAAAACAAAGGGGGAAAGGAAAAGAGAGACAATGGGGGGTGAGAACTACTATATAAAACAGTAGTCTCCCCTAGTGGGCAAAACCTCAAACTCTGACGGCCCACTAGGACTACTAGAGGCAAAAAGGGAAAACAGTAGTAAGCTATATAAAGGCTACTGATAAGGAAAGCTATCACTACTATGCCTCTAAATGCAGTATCAAAAGAGATGACTGTATGAATGCATCAGAAAATCATGTCTGTCCAAATAATCCAATCTGCTGTACCACCAGTAGAACTGGCATTGCCTGCTCAGCGGAATATGCACACAAGGCTCGAAACCGCGGGATCGGCCCGCACGGCTCGCATCCCAACATAAGTATCAGACCGGCACACAAGGTTGGGTCCGAAAAGCCTACTTCCGGAGTGGCGCTCGTGGGGAGCGACCCACACGAGTAAAGTATCTCAGTAACAAGTATCCCAGTAACAAGTATCTCAGTATAGCAGGACTTTGATCATGACTATGATCAAAGTGGGAAAATCCATCCACTAATGAAACCCCGATCCCCAATCTGGTGCAATAATACTCAATAAGTGGGAAACTCCATCCACTGGAGAAATCTGATACCCAATCTGATGCATAAGTAAAACATCCGGTCAACCGCCCAATGTCCGCGGTCGCCGCAACAACCCACAAGTCCAAATCTGATAAAGTAATCGACATCTGGCTAACCGCCTACTGTCCGCGGTTACCACAATGCCCCACGATCCATAATCGAGTCTAATCTGACCCCGACTCGATGACCTCGACTACACTATCCCATACCCCTGCTCTAACTCGAGCAATATGCAACTGAATAGAAAGGAGAACGACTAAACATGGTTTCTCCTAAGTCATGTCCCAATATGTAGTGTAGCAGAAAAAGATGGCCTAGCTAGATGGCCATACAAGCATGCAAAGTCCTTTACTTGATAAAGCAATTACAAGTATTCTAACTTTTACAAAACTAAGTGCATGGAACCTCCAATGTACATGATGCATAATACATGATGCAGGATAAAATCTTGATACATGATCGACTAACAATAGGCTTTTCAAGATACAATCACTTCCAATATGTTGTTGCAAAGATAGGAACTCGCTAACAAATAATCTTTCCAAAATATGAACTCTAACCACGTACCCAAACCTTCCATTATACATACAACATGATATGGATTTAGCAAGATTCCAAGTGTTTAAACTACACATCTAAAGCAAGGAAACACAACTTACTAACATTTAGTTCTCTAACCATACAAGTAGTAACGATGAATCCGTGATCTCATACAGGCATGCTAGGTCCATTTCATAATTCTAACTAGCAACATGATCAAGCAACACTCTAATATGCCTAGTGGGAAATCAAAAGTAGGAGGTTTACAACAACACCCACCTCGAGCGCTAAATCCTGGTCCCAAAAGTGATGTCCAAGCTCGGTCCAAACAAACTCCACAAAACTGTACAACATTCCCCAAAAGAACAAACAATATTTAATCACACAATACATCCCAAAATCTGTCCCAAATTACAGCAGTCCACTATTTGCCTGTTTTCACCTGTGAAAAGCACCCGGAAAAATCAAAGATAAATACTGTCACGATCCTCGCGACGAACCCGTCGAAACGAGTACCTGCACGCCCAAATCCGAGTTTCCTACGCTGAGATATAAATCCGGCAAGGGAAATACCCCAAACAAAACTGTACAAAATTTCAGTGTCCACGAACTCAGGGAGAAGAGGATTTTCACCTTCGAAAAATATCCAGAAAATTCCCAGAAAATTCGAGGGCGTTCCTTGCGTCGTGTAGATGAAAAATGTCTTTTGAACCGCCTCGATCCGACTTCTGTGCGAAAAGATACAGCTAGAACACCGCAGTGCTGTCCAAAAATCCGCGAAGAAAAAGGGGTCAAATGGGAGCTCGGGAAACTCCAAGGTCAACATGGAAAACGAGGAAACTCAAAAGACAGAAGTTGGAGTCCTACCTGTCGCGAGTCCAACGGCGCGAGAATCGCCAAAATCGGAGGTCGGGGTGAGTCGAGGGAGTCTGTGCACTAAACTGTGACGAAACGGGTCGCCGATGTAGAAGTGTCACTGTGCCCCGCGTCGCAGTAAAAGCCGAAGAGGTGACCTCCAAAAATCCTCAAAGTCCTCTGGAGTATTGTGCACAGTGAGAGGGAGAACTTCCCTGAAGAGCTCACAGTGAAAAGGTGTCCAAAAGCCCGAAAAAGAAACCAAAGTAGCCTATTTATAGGCTCAGTCCGCAAGCACCTTTGGGCCGGATTCGGGCGCAACTTCCGGGCGCCCGAATCCGCCAAGCGGGTCGCACCGATCCTGTCCGACACGCCCGAAACGCTGTGGTGATGCCACGTGTGACACCCCCGGAATTTGGATTAGTCCTCTATATAAATGATATAATAGGACTAAATCTCTAACCCGGCTATAGCATTTTGGATGGTAGCAAGATCCAAGAGGAACTTGAGAGTTAAGCGTGCTAGAGCTAGAGTAGTTCTAGGATGGGTGACCCCCTGGGAAGTGGAGCGTCACAGTTGGTATCAGAGCCATTCACCAGCCGGAAATGTGAGATGAGTCTCGGCTGAGCCAGGGTTATATAGCGGGTAGAGTGAGGCTCCCCGGCTAATGACCGTTGTGGGTAGAGTGCAGCTCCCCACAAGGTCGGCTAAGGCTAGCGAGACGAGTCTCACATCGCCTGGTGCTTGTGAGTGTGCTTGAGCCTGACGTGGACGTCAGGGCTTAAAGGGGGGAAGAATGTGACACCCCCGGAATTTGGATTAGTCCTCTATATAAATAATATAATATGACTAAATCTCTAACCCGGCTATAGCATTTTGGATGGTAGCAAGATCCAAGAGGAACATAAGAGTTAAGCGTGCTAGAGCTAGAGTAGTTCTAGGATGGGTGACCCCCTGGGAAGTGGGGCGTCACACCACGTGTCCCTGCAACAAGAAAGAGCGAGGCTCCCCGGCTAATGACCGTTGTGGGTGGAGTGCAGCTCCCCACAAGGTCGGCTAAGGCTAGCGAGACGAGTCTCACATCGCCTGGTGCTTGTGAGTGTGCTTGAGCCTGACGTGGACGTCAGGGCTTAAAGGGGGGAAGAATGTGACACCCCCGGAATTTGGATTAGTCCTCTATATAAATGATATAATATGACTAAATCTCTAACCCGGCTATAGCATTTTGGATGGTAGCAAGATCCAAGAGGAACATGAGAGTTAAGCGTGCTAGAGCTAGAGTAGTTCTAGGATGGGTGACCCCCTGGGAAGTGGGGCGTCACACCACGTGTCCCTGCAACAAGAAAGAGCGGTGCAAGGGCTCCCGCCGCGCGCCACGCGTCCCTCACGGTCAAAGGCGGTAGGTACGGCCCGCCAATGGCGGGCCGACGCGTAGACCGCACTCACCCGCACTCGAGTGCGGCCGACAGCGCCGCCTGGCGCCTCTGCGCGCACGCGCCCCGAGGCGCCCCCTCGTGCACTCCGTGGACCGCGCCATCGTGAGCCTGCCAATGCCAGGCTGCCACGTGTCCATGCACCCGGTCCACAGAACCCGCACAAACCCGCTGGTCCGCGCCGCGTGCGCCGGCCATTCCAGGCACGCCACGCGTCCCGCGCCCGCGGTCCATGCACCGCCGCGCCTCCCCGTGGACCGAGCTGCGTGAGCCGGCCAATGACAGGCCGCCACGTGGCTCCGGCTGGTCCACGGTCACCTCCCATGCACCAAAAATCCCCGAAAACTTCCGGAAGCCCGTTTTTGGTCATCCGGACTCCAAATTTAACAAGCAAATAGCCGTTTTCAAGCGTTTTTCCGCGCTGAATCCAATTCCAACCTCTGTTTGGCCCAAAACCTTTTCTAAAATTCGGCAAATGCAGCCGAAGGCCAATATGACAATAAATACCTCAATGGGTCCATCTGTGCTATCCCTTCGATACACTATGGACCAGACACACCATCAACAGGTGTTTTACACATTAGATTCACGGGAAATATAGCATGGGAACCTGGACCACTACAACACGTAAATCCAACTCCCATCACTAGCAATACTAGAATTGGCGCTGGTATCAGTCTCATTAACCGCCCATCAAGCTCTGCTGGCACTATCCAGTCCAAGAAGCTCCTTACTTCAACAACAACATAGATCTCGGCCAATAACTAACGGCATCCACTTTGGCCGGGTTTCTACAGCCGCCCCTACGGCTAAAACAATGTGACCCAAGAAATAAGCTTCTGAAGCTAAAACTTGTACCTCAATAACACGGCATACAGCTTCTTCCACCCAAGCATTGTAGCACATCCATAAGTGCTCCTCTTACTCCAAGTCACTCAGGGAGTAAATCAAACTATCCTTGGGGAACACCACTCCCAATCTGTCCAAGTACAACTGGAACACACAATTCCTCAAATCTTGAAGACAACAGGGCATTAATCATTAATCATTGGCCTCACTATGAGCTCATAATGCCCCTACCGTGTCCTGAGCGCCATCTTGGCGAAATACTTAGCTGTATGATTCCAAATAGGTACAGGCATGTCACGCCCCGAGTTTAAAAAAAACCAGCGTCTAATTTTTTTTTTTTTTTTTGAAATCAGAGTTTAAAACCAGCCAGGGCGCAACAGACCGCCACATATATAGAAGAGTCCCAATCCCACTGGGGATTGAGCCTTTTCTGTATATGCACGGCTCACTTGGCATAC
The DNA here is from genome assembly GCA_029204045.2 of Tillandsia leiboldiana. Lineage (NCBI taxonomy): Eukaryota > Viridiplantae > Streptophyta > Magnoliopsida > Poales > Bromeliaceae > Tillandsia > Tillandsia leiboldiana. The sequence continues at coordinate 44,560,225 of CM055060.1, read as the reverse complement.
AATCAGAGTACTAACTACGTACATCTACTAAGCAAGATTAAATTACAATATCAATAACTTCTCAATTACATTGCATTACATTTGATACAACAAATAACTAAATACTTGATCTTATCGGCTGTCCAGGGTCAAGCTCTATCTCGTGATCTCACCAACTCGTCCCGACATCTCAACACCCGCTCGACCTGAAAGACAGTCGCCCGAGGGTGTGAGACACACCGGAGTGTATCCCAGTGGGCACGACGAGCCGAGAAATAGCAGATCGTAACTACTGGTATACAATGCTAGAGGATAGTAATAGATCAGGGGTTAGGGTAAAGCAGATATATAACTGGTGCTGTAAAGAAAGCAAAACTCATAATCTGGGTACAAGCATAGGAGATAATTTTAGCAGAATTTAAAACATGTATCAGGATAATCAACACATCAAGGAGTTAGGACAATCAGCAAGATAACAATGGAACTATAATCAGAGGCATCACATAGAATCATATAAAGGTAGATAACTAGAAGCTAGATCAAAGAATCAAAGAATCATGTTAAAGCAACTTAACAACACATGCATCAAATAGATGAAAACGCAAAGACCCAATCACAAGCTACCATATTGGCCTTCACAAGACCTCAGGCAAGGCTGCCCACTTGGCACCACCTGGTTGACATTCCCCAAACTAGGGTCACGGGTTGCCTCAGCTAACCACTTTACCGGTAAAGAACATCGCTACGGGTAGCAAATCCGCTGATGTTCGTGAAGTACAACGGTGCGGGCGAATCATATGCAAATGCTCAAGCTCACGGTCCACTGACCGGGTAATCGGCAACAAGCCGGGAAATCCCCACTGGGATGCAATGACAAGATCAACTGAATCTCAACACTTATTCAGGAACACTCAGCAATAAATCTCAACTCATATGCAATATCAAGGCAAATCTCAACTCAGTAGAAGCTTACATATAAACTCAACTCAACCACACAAACCAACCAAATGATACAAAACTTAAACACATATTTTTAAGAAAACTGTTTTGAAAAGTCCAAACCCCGAAAAGCATTGCCCTCGTCCTATCAAACAAGAACAGACTCAGTCGACACTACGAAGCTTGGGTTTCCAAACCTCGTAGAGCAATTGCCTTTGCCCTATCAAACAAGAACAGACTCCGGCGACCCTACGAAGCTCGGTAAAACATCACTTAAACAAATCTATGTGCTCAGCAGTGTTTCATTTGATCGACAGGATAAACAGGCTTACTCATCAACCATGGAAATGTTCCAAGATAAAATATAAATACCAGAGGCACTAAGAATAATCATGTAAGGCAGAATAGAACTGATATAATAATCAAGCATAGGAGTGCAACTACGAAATGGTCAATTAGTCAGAGCAACTAACAGTAATATATATTGCAACCAAAGGCAGACAGGCTCAAAATAAACTAAGTTACCAAGAACAGGAGTCCAACCAGTATCGCACCCAGAGGGCGGAACTGATAAAACCCGGACCGAAGATAACCCACCTGATATAACGCAGGCGGCTAATCTGAACCAACTGTACACTCAGCACACCAGATGCTACCAAGTAACCCTGAAGGTGAAATAAGGTTCAGGAATCAGTTTACTAACCAGTATACGATGTGATCTTTGCATCTAGACCCCTAGGGCTTTTTAAATTTACTTTTAGTGCCAATTTGGGCACTGTTTTCGCTCGTTCTTTTAGCAGGAAAATCATTTTAACATTTCGTCACTTCCAGCAGGTTACTTATGTCATGCTGAACACCGTGCTCACCCATTTGTGGCATCACGGGTTCCGAGGCAATCTTTGGCCCATAATATATGCACTAACATAGCCTTAATGTCATTTAGTTTCTTCGGGACTTCAAACAGAAATTTTAACGCGAGCATCGCGTCCAGTGACCCCAAATTAGCTAGGAATCCACTGTCGCGACTTCGCCAACACTTTAAAATAGGGTTTTGTTCCAACATTACTGTTTTATGTTGATTTCACTATAACTTTTAATCTGGACTTCAAACAACCAAAGTTTGTATATCAATCTGTCTCTAAACATTGCTAGGGTGCCCGGGCTTGCCATAGTTGCAGCCCAGGTGTGCTGGATCACAGAGATCCCTCAACTTGCAAACATACAAGTTCACATTGCTCCAACTTTTATTCCACTCAGTTTCTGTTTTAACTGAAGTGAGCACACAGCTCAGGGGATCATTGGAAACAAGTTTTATATTTACAGTTTTGTCAAATTCTAATTTAAAGTTCTTTGAGGCATTTTTACAAACAGGTGGCATGCACATTTGAAACACATACACACAACACAATTGAAGACTTGGTTCTCTGCAACCAGGGCACCTGAGGGCTTCCAACTTGGATCAACTAGATCCCCAGAGATTCTGGAACACATCCCCTCAACTAGAGCAACTCGAAAACCCCCAGGTTGAGCTCGGCTCGAGGAAGAAGATGACCCATTTTCTTGAAATTCGTGATGCTTCATCCGAAGGGTCTGGGGCTCAACCAAAAGCACCAGTAGGTGCCATCTGCTTCATGGAAGCTTCCCCCCACCCTTGGCTGGCCTCGGGGTGCGGCGGCGGCGCGGCGGAGCAAAGCTCCGGTTTCGAGCTTGCCACCTCTAATGGTGAAATTCCACAGAGTCAATTTGGAGCCCTCTAACTTGGATGGAAATGCTCCTTGGGTCCACAGAAAACTTCCCGACCAGCACCGCCCCGGCCGGAGTTGGCCGGAGCGCCGGCGACCATCTTTGGTCTTATCTCGGGTCAATCCATGGCCGCACCAATTGGGTGCAGCATGGGTTCCATGCAAATGCATGGGAGCACTCCTCAAGGTCCCAGCAAGCTTTCTGGGTTGATGGCCGGCGCCGGGGAAGCCCGCCGGTGCCGGAAAAGAAAGTCCGGCCAATCATGCATTTTTCACAAAACTAGGGCATCAAGCTACAATTTACTGGCTCGACCATACTCCATCGAATTTGGTGGAGTTGGTCCCCACCACCAACAGTCCCGTAACACCAAGTTTTAGCCCTGATGGTCGACTGGTTGACGAGTTCTCTCGAGGCGGAGTTAGATTAGGTTTCCGGCGACCCATTGTGGCCGCCGGCCAACCGTGGTGCATGGGGGCTCGGGGATTTGCTGGGATGATGCTTAGGGCCTAGGAAACCGACTGCACGTGGTCTAGAGGGCTAACATACACTGGTTCGAAACCCTCACCTTGGCCGAGCTCGGGGAAGAAGGAGGAAGCCGGATCTCGGTCCCACTTGCACGCGCGGCCACGGCAACTTCCAGCAGGGTCCTTCAAGCACCAGGGACTCCTCAGACACCTCCCAATCCAACCTTGAAGAGGTCTGGTCCAACTTCACACTTCGTCGGAGAGAGAGGAGAAAAAGAAGATGGCTGCGGCGGCGCTCGGCGGTGGCTGGGGTAGGGCTCACCAGGGCTTGGTTGCTGCTTGTTAGTGGAGCTCTCAGAAGAAGGTTAGCTAAACCTATGGCTTTGGTTTGTCACAGCTCAAGAGAGGACTACTATTTATAACCTTCTCTAGCTAAATTCCGGCGACCCGAGTGGCCGGCCGTTTCGGCAGCTGAAGGGCCGCGGCGGTTGCGAGCTGAAGAGTCTGGTGGAGCTTCAGTTACCGAAGAGGAAGAGGCAGGGATTCGGGATTACTCCAACACGTGTGTGCATGTGTTAGTTGCACATTTGGACAAAACCCCTTCAACTAACAGTATTTGGACATAAGTCCTTAACAAAAGTTAGTCCTTTTACTGTCAAGTCCCTCATCTGTAAGCCGCATATTCTTCGGAGCAGAAAATTACGGGTTTTTCTGCAAAATACTGCACTTTTCGCGCATTTCGAGGTAATCCGATAGCCGTTTTGCGAAACAGACTTCGTCACGACGTCCGGCTCGTCGAGACCTGTCAGGTAGCGCATTTGCTTAGTTTGTTCGACGCTCGGATTAAAAGTTGTTCCATAAAGTTCGACGATTTTTAGTGCGTTGCACGCACTTCGATGCACCCGGATCGCCGAACGCAAAATCCGTCAGTGCCATTGCACTCAGAACGTCGAAAATAGCTAGGATCCATTACTCATACTCCTATGTTAAAACTCTAGATAGTGGTTCGGCCATTAGTAAAAGCGAGGGATTAAAAACTCGAGGGTTAATATTTACTTAAGTCGCGGGGCCCGCTTTTTCATTTCTGATTTCTGGAAGATCCGACCGTCGGATCGAAAACATATGAATATAAAACTTCTATGTTTCGACGAGACGATCGCAATGGTGATCTCGGATTTTCCAGATCAGACCCCGATCAAAAGTCGATATCTCTGGGCCCACTATTGACCCACTATCTCTCCACTTTTGCCAAAATTGACAAATTTTAAATATTTAAAGGCAAACAGAGACTTTTAAATTCTAGATTTCTACAAGGCATCACGGATGAACAACTGCCGGAGTATACTCCATCAAAAGGTCCTACATAATACTCGGACCTGCCTGGGCTCAAACCACAAAAGAGCTCTCACAGTCGCGTATCAACGACGTGGCACTAGGTCAAACAGGCCCTCGATCCATCAGATCCCTGCACCTGTGCCATCAACTCTCTCAGCTCTATAAATGATATCAATGAGGTGCTATTGAGGTTGGCGCGGTTTCCAGAACCACGTCAATCACAATCTCAATCTCCCTATCTAGCGGCATAATCATCGACTCGAGTGGACTCACACCCGGGATCTCGCGGCGATAGGAATATTCTTGAGTCCCGGTGCCGCCGTAAGTACCTCTCACACTGTTGCTACAACCTGTGCGCTTTAACTGTCTCAACCAGGAAGTCTCCTCTTGTCTGCCTCGCAGAAGATCAAAGTCCTCTCTCTCCGCAGTCAAACATCTTGTGGCACTGTGCCAACCCATCTCCATCACAGGGTCGAAACATCGAACTGCTACAAATACCAATAAGTCTGCCGGTATAACTCGCGGCCTCAACCGCACTGGACATGATCCACAAGCCTCCTCCACATGCACAACACCAACAGTAACCTGTACCTCTAGTGCAAGTGGTAACAACTCTGCCTCTAGTCCATGCCGGAATGCAAAGTGCACCAACTCTGATTGCTGTGATGAAATCACACCTACGACAACCCGATCCACTGCCGTGGCGCCCTCTAACCAGGCGGCACAATCTCATCCACACGATGCAAGCGGTAGTCGCTCAGTCTGCCAGAAAATATCTAGACCAATCACAAAGGGAGCACGACCTCTGTCTCTGCTCACACTGAGGCGACCGATATGGTCCTCCGCAGACAACAAATCCACGCTACCGCTACGCTACTCTGATATAGATGCTGATGCTGCCATCGGGGTCCACCCGACCTCTGATGTCTCAGAAATCCACTACCCTGGAGAAAAATCAGGAATGCCACTGCCGGCCAATCTGTCCTCCATCATCTAGCGTCAAGCGCCTCTATCCAGAACTCGCCTCTGGTGGCAGATCCCCATCCAAAGGAACTGCAGCGCCCAGCTCCAAAAACAATGCCTACTCTATCGAGGCATCCAAAATCTGTATAGGAGGGACCGAATAAACTGAAAGGTATCCTGGCGCAATCTACTCCCAACCACACATATCCTAAGCGCCTCGTCCCTCGAAACCTGAAGCGCGCAGTTCAACAACTGCATAAAACCTCTGGCCCAGGGAGGCTCTTGAATAGTCTCTCCATCACCACCAACCACGATTCTGCCTCCAAAGGCTCCAACTCAATTCCACGAATCGGGGTGGTTCATTTGCCAAAACTAGCTCCATCGATCGATGATGTCCCACAGCTCATCAGCTGTCAGCTATCCACCCTGTCTCGGTGCCTCGGCACTAAACATTGGCACGGAGGGGGCTACTCGCTCCATCGGCGTCATAGAAATCACTGCCGTTGAGGATACTGCAATCAGGTGGTCTCAGGAGAAAAGCACTGTCGGGATGCCCGCTGCTCCGACAACTGTGCCACCCAGACCAGCCGCTCACTCTGCCGCTGATAAGCCTCTGACAATCCTGTCATCTGGGTCCGGAGCTCTCTAACCTCAATCCGGTTATCCGGCCCAAAACCAACCGCTCAAGGTCAACTGCTGTGACAGGATGCACACGGGTCAAAACCCAGCGTCGGGGAGATACAGCTCACCATGACAAAACTACAAATCAGCACACAACAAACACTCGACCCAATCCAGCGAAAGTCTAAAGCATGTCACCCATTCCACAGCATTAGGTTGTCTGCAGCCAACATAATCACTTGGGAGAATAAACATGCCAATTACTCATCCCGTCCCTTGGGAGAGGTATAAAACTCAATCTGGACTCTCGCTACAAGTCACGACTCTCACGAAGCCATCCAAGGGTCAAACCATAAGCCTAGGGTTTCTAAGTCCACCATGACCTACAACCTAGGCTCTGATACCACTCTAATCTGTCACGCCCCGGGGTTGAAACTGCGACCCGGGCTCGCCAACAGATCCGCCGCCTATGTAAAACCACGCATAGGCGAAACGTCCTACCTGCAAGAAAGGGGCTACAACTAAACAGATATCAGAGCTATAAAATAAAAGTGATGTAAAACTAAAACCAACCATCTGTACAACTGGAAATAATGATACAATATCCATGTCCCATAAATGATAATCATACAATATCCTCAAATACAATAAGCCGGAACTCAACAGGGAGGTATCTCCAATAAATACATCAGTGTACAGGCTCTCAATACATAACATATCCTCACTACATCAGTCTCTCAAAAGAGGAAATAAAATAACTAATCTACTGAAGATCTCCTCTGAAGGGGGGTACCGCTACTCTCCAACGACGGGTAGGGATCTAGCTCGCGACTCCCTCGCCTCGATCAACAACCGCAGAATCAACAACACCCGCTCAGACTCTGCAACACAAAGGAGAGAAAAGAACAATGAGGGGGAAAACCCCCAATGGGTGTGAGAACTGTCACGCCCCGGGGTCGAAACTGCGACCCGGGCTCGCCAACAGATCCGCCGTCGACACGGGAAGCCCCGCACCGACGAAGCGTCTAACCTGCAAATGATAGAACTACAGCTACACAGATATCAGAGCGGAAAATAAAAGCTGTAATATAAAATCAAACTACTATAAAGCTGAAAATAAATACAAAGTCCATCTCCCAAATACCTGAATAATACAAGGTCAGATACAAATTAAAAAAAAATCCACCTAAACAAAATCTACGAATCCAAAAAGGTGTTAAGGAATTTGTTTTGGCGTATTTCGTGAAAGTGTTAAGTCTTGAAGATTGAAGATAAAGAAGTTTGGATCATATACCTCAATCTCAAGAAAGAGGAATTCAAAAGGATCAGGTACGTTTAACTATTTAATTTTGATGATCCGAATACTTCTTATAGTGTAGAAACACTTGGATGAATTTTTAATTGCATAAAAATCAAAAAACTGGACATACTACATGTTCAGGATCCGGATCGGGCACTACAGTCCGGACCCCGAACATAGGGTAGTTCATGCGCAATTCCAGTCCGGACCGTGGTATCTCAGTCCGGACCCTGAACGTTAATTCTGATGGAATTGCTTGGTCAGTCCGGACCGTGGTATTTCAGTCCGAACCCCGAACCTTAATTCTGAAGGAATTGCATGAACTGTCCGGACTGTGGTATTTCAGTCCGGACCCCGAACGTATGTTTTTCTGGAAATTGTCTGTTTAAGCCACGACAGTTCGGACCGCCAATTCCAGTCCGGACCGTCGTCCTGCAAAATTCCAGATTAGGTCAGTTTTTTATTCTTATCCTCTTCCAACGGTTTCTAACTTATAAATAAACCCTACGATTTATTTTTCCGTAGGAATCCGAGGTAATCAAAGAAAAACCTAAATACGGTCAAAAGGAGAGAGATCCACATATAGAGAAGAAAGGAAATAACAAGATTATATCTATGTTTCTTCATCTATATTAATTAATTTGATTTTAGGTTTTCATACTCAGATTTTGAGTAGAATCAAATTAATGAATACTTAGATGGTATTTCCGATCTATCTTTGATCTAAGTATTCGGCGGATCATCACCACCCAAAAACAACGATTTTCCCAAAATCGGCGCGTGGACTCGCGTGGCCTTGTGGATTCAAGGTGCTACCGCTCTCGTGGATTCGGAGCGAGGTACGTTCGTAGATTCGAGACGTGCTACTGGGTGAAGACCGTGGATTCAGTTGGACGTCGTGGATTCGACGTTGGACGCCGTGGATTCGGCGTTGGACGCTAATCGTGGATTCGAGGAGCGTTGCGGAGCGAGCGGAGAAGATCTACTAGGAGCGTATGGAAAAAGGTCGAGTCGTCTGTGAGTACGGTATATCACCTTTGTACGTGTTATAATTCTAGTGGATTTCGCCGTGTTATCGGTCCCGTGGTTTTTTACTCCGATTTTGGAGTTTTCCACGTAAAAATCTTGCGTGTTATATTTTCATTTCCGCATTGGGTTTTATAGCGCAACGATTTTTGAGTGTTTATTATTTACACCTATTCACCCCCCCTCTAGGTGGTTTTTCCCCTATTTAGATCCATATCTTAACATAACCCAACAATTGGTATCAGAGCGGGAATAGGGTTGTAAACAATGGCTGAAGGTGGAAACATCAACAGACCCCCGTTTTTCGATGGAACAAATTATGCCTACTGGAAAGTACGGATGAAAGCATTTCTTATTTCCATCGATGAACGGGTGTGGCAATCTATCGAGTTAGGATGGTCAAATCCAACTGAAGTTATTGTTGATGTTCACACCATCAAACCTAGGTCGAAATGGACCAAGGAAGAGATAAACTTATCTTCTTACAATGGCAAAGGAATTAATGCTTTATTTAATGCCTTGTCACAAACAGAATTCTCTCGCGTCTCGGCATGTGAGACTGCGAAAGAAATCTGGGATGTTCTTCAAGTTACACATGAGGGAACTAACCTTGTGAAGATTCAAAAGCTGCAAATACTTACGAGCAGATTTGACTCTATTTTCATGGCAGAAAATGAATCATTCACATACTACTATACACGATTGCAAGACATCGTAAACACATGTGCTAACTTGGGAGAGAAAATTCCAGAATTTAAAATTGTAAGAAAGATCTTAAGAACTCTTCCTGAAAGATTTCGTTCCAAGGTTACGGCCATAGAAACTATTAAACACCCAGACGAAATCCGTGTAGAAGAATTAGTTGGTTCATTACAAACATATGAAATGACATTTCCTACTAACTATTCTTCTGGAAAAGCATCTACTTCTAAGTCTTCAGGTTTTGCGTTGAAAACAACAAAAGAAGAAGACGCGGATTCATCCTCCTCAGGCTATGACGAGAACCTATCTATGGAGGACTTTGAGAAGCAGCTTGCTCTCTTGACAATAAATTTTCGCCGGAATTTTCGAAGGGGTAATTCAAGTAAAACTTCATCCTCCGGAAAGTGGAAGAAAGGCAAAGGTTTTTCAAGCCAAAAGTCTAGAAAGCAAGAAAGTTTTTCAAATGATAAGAAAAGCTCAGAAGGACAAGTCCAATGCTTCAAATGCCGAGGATACGGCCACATCTCAACGGAGTGTCCAAATAAGAATCCGTCGAAGAAGAAAGCGATGCAAGCCGTCACTTGGGATGACACCTCAACGTCAAATGAGTCATCTTCAAGTGATGAAGAGAATAACGCAACGGCATTCCACGCGTCCACATCTTCACCCTTCATATGCTTAATGGCAAGTATATCCGATTCATTGTCCAACTCCTCCCAGGTTGAAAAAACTGCAACGGACGACGAATCGAGTAACTCTGAAGGTGAAGATTTTGCTCTAGCCTACCATAGACTTTTGAGGGATTCAAAGAAACTGGCTAAGCAAAACAAGGGGTTGAGAGCGAGATTGCAGGATCTCGAAGAAGAAGTAAAAAGGGTAACTTCTCTCTCGACCGGTCTTGAAGTGGAAAGGGATAACCTGATAAAAGCAAATGCTTCACTTCAAGAGAAAAATGAGCATTTCGAGAAGATACATGTAACAATGATTGACAAAGCTGGTTACTTCTTGAAGCTCTACACCGAGGCCCGACAAGAAAAAATGGAGATGACAAAGACCATTTTCCAACTCAAGGATGATTTAAAGAGATTTTCTTCTGGAAGGAGCAAGTTGGATAAATTGCTTGGTCTTGGTCAAACAAACCGATTCGGCCTCGGATACACTCAAACTGGAGACATTCCTAGTTCGAGTGGAACAGTTTTTGTGCCCCAGTCGGTAACTCCTCCGACAATGGAATTCACAGCATACAACGACAACAACCCTACCTCACCCTCTTCGGGATCGTCAAGAACAAAGGTATGTTTTCGTTGTGGTTATGCAGGGCACATAAGAAGAAATTGCAAGGATGGAGCGCAAAGAACAAATCAAGCACATCTTGCAACTACTACCAATGAGTTCACTCCCCGCAAATCAAAGAAGGATCTTTCAAAAGGAAAGAACATTGGTAGTACATTAAACAAGACGACGACATCAAGGAAAAGCGATGGATCATTCAAGACGCTTTCATCAAAGGTATCAACTTCACATTCATTGCCAACGCAGTCCAAAAAGGTTTGGGTGCGCAAAGGTGAAATTTTCCCTTGTCTTGTTGTTCATACTTCTCTACACGCATATGACAACTCGTCTTGGTATCTGGATAGTGGTTGTTCCCGTCACATGACCGGTGACAAAAACAGTTTTCAAACATTAGAGAAAATCTCCGGAGGACATGTTGTTTTCGGAGACGGTCGATATTCCAAAATTGTTGGAAAGGGAACAATCGCTATTCCAGAAGGCCCGGTTTTGAACCATGTTTTATTTGTTGAAGGCCTAAAGACTAACCTCATTAGTATAAGTCAATTTTGTGACAATGGGTTCTCAGTTAATTTTTCTTCTGTAGAATGTGTTGTAACTGATAAGGACCAGGTATTCTTTTTGAAAGGGGTTAGACTGGAAAATAATTGCTATGTTGTTTCAAACAAAGTTTCTGAAAAATGTAACCTAGTTTCATTGGATAATGAAACTGTTTGGCATGAAAGACTAGGTCACATGAATTTTAAAGAACTAGCAAGGATTTCAAATAAAGACGTGGCTAAGGGGGTTCCTAAACTTTTATTTAAAGAAAACATTGTGTGTGGTGGTTGTCAAAAGGGAAAACAATCAAGGGTTGCACACAAGAACTTGAACCACGTCGGTACCAAACGGCCCTTGGAATTACTGCATATGGATTTAATGGGGCCGATTCGTCAACCATTTTTGGGAGGTAAATGGTATATTTTTCTTTTGGTTAATGATTTCTCTAGGTATTCATGGGTAACTTTTTTAAAGAGAAAGCGGATACTTTCGACTCTTTTCATGAGGTTTGTTATCGTATTATGAATGAAAGAAATGAAAAGATCGTTCGTGTTCGAAGTGATAGAGGTGGAGAATTCATTAATTCCAAATTCATTGATTTTTGCACTTCCAATGGCATAAAACATGAATTCTCAGCACCCTATACACCTCAGCAGAATGGTGTAGTTGAGCACAAAAACAGGGTTGTTCAAGAAATGGCGCGTGTGATGCTTCATAGCCGGAATTTACCGTTATATTTTTGGGCTGAAGCTGTGAACACCGCCGTCTATGTAATTAATCGAGTGTATTTGCGCCCTGGAACTTTAAATACACCATATGAGCTGTGGTTTAGTAGAAAACCGAATATCAAATATTTTCGTATCTTTGGGAGTCGATGTTTTATTCTTTGTGATCGCGAAAATCTTGGTAAGTTCGACTCTCGAAGCGACGAAGGGATTTTCATGGGTTATTCTACTAACAGTAGAGCATATCGGGTATTTAACTTGGAATCTAAAACGATGATAGAATCTATAAATGTTAAAGTAGATGAAGCTTTCCACTTTGCATCTGATAAATCTACCCTTGATATGTCTCTAGATGATGATACTCCTGTAAATGCATCTTCTCGTAATAACTCTTTCAATAAAGTTGATGCATCTAATGGTTCTTCAAGTTTATCTAATGTGCAGGAATTATCACATGTACCTCCGACTACTCCGTTACCGCAAACGTTACGCATCTCCAAGGATCATCCGGAATCTAACATTATTGGAGACCCACAAGAAGGAGTTAGAACTCGGAGACAGTTGGTTTGTGGAGTCGCATGCTACGTCTCCATGATTGAACCAAAGAACATCGATGAAGCTCTTCAGGATGACTACTGGATTGAAGCAATGCAGGAAGAGCTCCATCAGTTCTGTCACGCCCCGGGGTCGAAACTGCGACCCGGCTCGCCAACAGATCCGCCACCTATGCCAAACCCGCATAGGCGAAGCGTCCTACCTGCAAGAAAAGTACTACAGCTAAACAGATATCAGAGCTATAAATAAAAATCTGCTGTATAACTAAATCAATCACTGTACAACTGGAAATAATACAACAATGTTCGTCTCCCAAAAAAATGATAATCATACAATATCCTCATATACAAACTCAGAACTCAACCGGAAGGTATTCCAATAAATACATCAGTGTACAGGCTCTCAATACAAGACAATCCTCACTACATCAGTCTCTCAAAGAAGGAAATAAAATAACTAATCTACTGAAGCTCTCCTCTGAAAGGGGGTACCGCTACACTCCAACGACAGGTAGGGAACTAGCTCGCGACTCCCTCGCCTCGGTCAGAAGGATCAGCAACAGGAACAACAGGAACCAGAGTAGAAGTCCCTGGGGGATAGACACCACGACGGGTGTGAGAACTACATCCCACAGTAGTTCTCAGTGGGTGCCGCCAACAAGCCCGACGGTCTGCCCACTAAGTCTACTAGAGGCATAAAGCAACAAATGAAGTGCTGTAAGGAAAGCTGGGAAAAGTAAACTCTACAGCTACTATGCCTCTATCTAGATGCTCAAAGAGTGGAACAGAAAGAACATGATGCCACAACTAACTCTCATCTCTGATCACCCAATCTAAACTGACTGCCTCATCGGGTCCAGTCAAACCTGCGCCAACCTACTGCCGTTACGTCCCGGAGGAGCGGACTTACGTAGGACGTCCATGACTGCCAACACTAGCATAGCCAGAGGGACAAATGCAACGACAAGTCGCGATAGAAAAGCTCAATCTCACGCCGGTACAACAACCCGGTCTCGCCTACTCCGGAGTGGCACTCGAGGGGAGCGACCCGCTCGAGTAAAAAGTAACCCATCTCAAGTATCTCTGTAAAGTATCTCTGTCAAGCTCAAATGTGGCTCATGCAGGCTATGATCCACGATCAAACAGATCGGTAACTCCAAGCTCAAAGCACAACTCAGCCGGAAAGAGAACCTCGACTCAAACAGGAAAAGCCCAAAACACTCTCCCAGCTATGTCGGAGAACCCTCAACGACTCAATCTGATAATGCACGCCCATGGCTGAGTCGGGAATCCTCCACGACTCGATCTGCCAGAACCCCAAGATCCTCAAAGCTAAGTGGGAGAACCACCTCCACCACTAAATCAGAAAAACAACCCCTAGATAACACTCTACCAACTCATAGCACAAAGTCGCATCCACTGCGAGAAACTGTCTCAACAGGCCAAACAGGCCAAACGTCGCATCTACTGCGAACAACTGCCTCAACAGGCCAACATCGCATCCACTGCGAACAGCTGACTCAACAGGCCAAACAGGCCGAACGTCGCAACCACTGACACAATGAAGGGTCCGGGAACCCCGAAAGACTAGAACCTACAACCCAAATCAAACAAGAACAGGCTCTAAGCATAGCCTCCCGTTGTTCTCGTCCCAAGAAAAAGGCAGACCTTAGAACCCAGACCACTCGAATCATCTCGGGTGGTTAATTTATAGGAAAAAGGTGACATTTCTTACTGAAGCCGTCTGATCTGTAAGAAATCCATATTTAATGATTTTTAGTTCTTCTTAGGAAAACAGTTGAAACCAAGTTTTATATATAAGCCTCGAAGGGCTAATGCCTTCGTCCAATCAAACAAGAACAGACTCAGGCGACCCTACGATGCTTAGAAGAAAATATTTGGTTGACAAAAATCATAAGTGTGTCCAAAAAGGTTCTGGGTTTAAGGTCCTGCTAACACTGATATACCGCTGCCACTAACACAGCGGCGACAGAAAAACAAGAAAAATAAAACATCTCGGGACCGCCGTCTACCCAAACGGCTCCCGCTACAGATGAACAACCAACTACATCTACCAGACGCCACTCTGCTCCCAAGCACGAGTGTAACATGCATCCCACACTAAAAGATAACACCTGACCACTCGGCCCACTACCCGGGCGAGGAAGGACACTATGTCCAGGAAGGTAGAAGTGTGGATGTCTAAAGCAGAAATAACCCTAGCCCAAGTGAGGGTTTTCTACTAGTCTGGTTAAACATGCAACATGTGACGGGGTGCTAGGTCAAGTTCCAAGATAACAATAATCAACAGCTTGTAGGGAAGGACAATAAACACATGATCATCTAACAGCATCAGGAACATCAATTCCTAAATTCTAGCATGCTATACAAAATACATCTACAACATGCAAGTCCCTACACTGATAGAATTAATGTACAGTCCATAGGTCATGAAGACGAGGCCACCCACCTGAAAATGCTAACTGTCCGGAGTTCCACAGCTGAAAACACCAGAAGCAACAACCTCCACTAATCCTCAACACCAACGGGTTCACAAACATCCGCAAATACTCCTGGGTACAACAAAAGGTCCAAGGTTACACTTTATTCCCCAAAATAACCAAGTACAAAAATCTGCAGAAGACAGTCCTGAAGATCTAAAATTTCCACCTGCAGAAAGTGCCCTGAAAATTCCTATAAAAATATCACAGCGAGCGTCTCGTCGAGACCTTCGAAACGGGTACCTGCACGCCCAAATCCGAGCCCCGTAGGCCAAGTTACAAATTCCACAGTACAGGTGCACAAACACTCGCAACCACACAACTGTAAACTCAAACACAGATAAAAGGGGAATAGTATACCTTCGGGCAAGCCTCAGAAAAATCCCGGAAAAATACAATGATAATCCTTGCGACGAGTAGATCCAAAAAGTGTGTAGGCTCGTCTCAATCCGACACTCGGGTGCGGAGATAAAATTCCGGCAAGGGGCCGCTGTCCAAAAACTCCACCAGAAAATAGCGGCTTAGAAATGCCTCGAAAGCCATGTCATAAACTCTGAATCCAACAAGATGATCAACACGAAAGTCGAAGACGTACCTCTCGTGATTCGAACGCCGCAGAAATCGTCTAAAAATACTGACGGAGTAGCTCTGTGGACCTCTCAGATCAAACTGCGACGATAACAGGCCTCCGATGAAAAATCGCCACACTGCGCTCCGAAGCCGAAGTCGTCGACGCCGCGGCTTCCAAAAAATCCGGGCCTCTGCCAGAAGATGTGCAACACGAAGATATCCAACTTTTCTAAAGGGGCTATGGGCAGGGGAGCTCGGGAAAAGGGGCAAAAAGCCCCAGCAAAGTGCCTATTTATAGGCCCAGCCCGAAAATCCAACAGTTTTGGAATTTTGGCCCAAAACCGAGCGCCCGAATCTTCCGGGCTGCTACAGTAACGGGCCCAGCCCGTTACTGTTCACGCCCGGAAATCTCCCAGGCTGCCACGTAGCCTCCCAGACAGCAAACAGCTGTTTGGGCCAACCGCGCTGCGCCACGCGGCCGAAGCGGGTGCCGACACGTGGCGCCCCCGAGCGGGAAGCGCGGGTCAGCGCGCCCACGTCGTGCCCACGTGCGCCCACGCGCGCCTGTCGGGCACGCAACCCGAGGCCACCGAATCCCGCTCTGTGGACCGCGCGCACAACACCGCACCAACCAAGATCTGCCACGAGTCCACCCCCGGTCCACCGTGCACCCGCGCCTTTCCCGTCGACCGCGCCCACTGCGCCCGCCAACCGGGAGGCGCCACGTGGCGAGCGCCCGGGTGCACGCCTCCGCGGTGGACCGCACGCCTCAGCCGCCGGCAACCGCCGCGCTCCGCCGCCCGCCGCCGCCGCCGCCGCCTCTCCGGCCGCCGGAACAGTGCCGTCGAACCTCGAAATCCGTGCCGGGTCATCCGGGCTCCGAAAAACATAAGTAAATAGTCCATTTTGAGCGTTTTCGCGCGCTGAATCCAAATCCGCTGTCCGATTTGCCAAATTCCACTTCTAAAATTTCTCAAAAATTCCCGGGAAAGCAAACTTGATCCGTTTTTCATGCCGAGTCCAAATCTTGGGTCCAATATACGCGCAAACACCTCAAGCACTCAACCTGGGTCTCCAGAAGTCACCAATCCAACAGTAATCCAAACGTGGGAGTATCCGGGTCCTCACAAGTTCGAACGAAACAAAGTCTGGGAATTAACAAAGCCTCCGAAGCAACACAACGTGATTGGTACTAAATGGATTTTCAAGAATAAGAAAAACGAGGATGGTATCATCATCAGGAATAAAGCACGCTTAGTTGCTCAAGGCTACTCTCAAATAGAAGGTATAGACTTTGATGAAACGTTCGCCCTGGTAGCTAGACTCGAGTCAATTCGTATTTTATTCGCTATTGCTTGTCATTTTAAAATCAAACTCTTTCAAATGGACATTAAGAGCGCGTTTTTAAATGGGTTTTTAAATGAGGAAGTTTATGTGGCTCAACCGAAAGGTTTTGTAGACTGTAAACAACCTAACCATGTTTTTCGTTTGAAAAAGGCTCTTTACGGTCTAAAACAAGCACCGCGAGCGTGGTACGAAAGGTTGACAAAGCACCTATTAGAAAAGGGCTATACTCGAGGGGGAGCTGACCGGACTCTCTTTGTGAAGCATTATCAGGATAATTTCATTGTGGCACAAATCTATGTCGATGACATTGTATTTGGTGCAACTAGAGACAATGATGCTTCTAAATTCGCTGAAACCATGGAAAGCGAATTTGAGATGTCAATGATGGGCGAACTGACATACTTTCTTGGATTGCAAGTGAAACAAAATGATGATGGCATCCATTTGTGTCAATCCAAGTTTGCAAGGGAGTTGGTGAAGAAATTCGATTTAGAAAACTCTAAAGATTTTCCGACTCCTATGGGAACTAGTAATAAGGGATTAGGAAGTGAATCTCTTAGTGAGAGTGTAGACGAGAAGCTTTATCGCAGCATGATAGGAAGTCTACTCTATCTTACAGCTAGTCGCCCGGATATATCCTTTAGTGTTGGGATTTGCGCGAGATATCAATCAGCACCAAAGGAGGTTCACCTGAAAGCTGTGAAAAGGATCATCCGGTACATCAAAGGAACTTTGAATTTCGAAATTTGGTATCCTATGAGAACAACGCTTGACATTATAGGATATTCAGATGCCGATTGGGCAGGATCTGTGGATGATCGGAAGAGTACCAGTGGTGCATGTTTTTATCTTGGCCATTGCCTTGTTGCATGGCATAGTAAAAAGCAAAACTGCATTGCACTCTCGACTGCCGAAGCGGAATATATTTCAGCGGGTAGTTGTTCAACCCAACTCATTTGGATGAAAAGCGTGTTGAGCGACTTCCGAATTTCAGCAACTTCGGTAACGATTCTTTGTGACAACACAAGTGCTATAAACATTTCAAAAAACCCTGTGTTGCACTCGAGAACAAAACACATTGAACTTATATATCATTTTCTAAGAGAGCTAGTTGAATCAAATATTCTTCAAATTTCCTACATTTCAACTGAGGATCAATTAGCTGACATCTTAACAAAACCTTTGGATCAAAAACGATTTATTCATTTGTGTAAGGCAATTGGAATGCTTTCCTTGAAATAATTCCTTTTGAAATCATTGCTTAGGATTAGGTTTTGTTTTTGTGTTTTTGTTCATTATCTATGCTTAGACATAGAACATTAATTGAGCATTAGTATTATTGACTTTAATAGCATCCTTTCGTTTATTTAGAAATTTATTATGCTTTGGATATCATAATAATTCATTTCATGCAATGATTATTTATGTCAATTAAATCATCTTTGTTTTGATCAAAGTCAATTTCTCTCTCAAATGATCTCTTGGTTTAGTTTTTATCTTATTTGACAATTGAGTCGAGTATGAAATTGAGATCAATTTTTGGTTGAATACTTTATATTTTAAATAATTGATAGCCATTTGAGGGGGAGTTAATGAAAATTGTTATGCTCAAAAGATGTGGAAAGAGTTACATCCCAATGAGGAGTGTGAAAACTACCACCACATGGAGGAAAGAGCTACCACCTCGGTCGTCCGAGTACTGTGTGCAGCTACGACATGTATACCAAGCATGGTTATTCGAGTTGATTAAATAAAATGCTTTTTGGAATACTTGACTCTGTCAAATTCCAAGGTTGGTATAAGGTGGGGATTTTATTGAAAGATGCTCAAAGAGCCACTCCTTACAATAATTTGACTAGATATATTATCTAACTTATCTGGGATTTCAAACATCTATTGATCTTGGTATTTCATTTTCTTTACCAAATTGATGATTTGATAAAGGCATTACTCATAAGATCGTGATAGATGTAATTGAACTTGTTCAACTTTAAGGGATTTAATTTTTATAAATTTCTGTTTCATTATTTGGATATTAATGATAGATTTAGCATAATCTATTTCTCTTGACATGAAACGATGATTTTTATTTAAAGTTGACATGCATAAGTGCTTACAATCTTTTTCTGGATTTTCTAGAATTTTTCAGAATTTTTCTGAAGAAAAAGTTTGGAGCCGATCCGGACTGGATAATCCGATCCGAATCCCGAACGCAGGAGTTTCCTGCGGGTAGCCAATCCGGACTGGATTCACGATCCGATCCGGACCGCGGCTAGGGTTTTATATAGAACAAAAGGGTTTTGATTTCTTTTTACTACAATCTTTTGTTCCAAAGTCTCCAGAGCTTCTCTCTCTAGAAATCAACTGATTTGGAGCCTTTTCAACTCAGATTCTTCGATTCCAAGTAAGTTTTCTTGATCAAAAACTCAGTTTTTCACAGTTTTCACTATTTTGCTCAAAACGTGATGGAAATCTTGTAACTTTTTCGTTTGAGATTGGTTTTTGGTCAAATTTCTTTTGAAATAAGAACTCTGGGTAGATTAGTTTTGATTATATGCTAGGTATTCTCTTGATTAACGGATTTTTAGGCTTCGATTTCTAAAAATTCGGTTTTAGGGCATATAATAGGAATTTTTGAAAAACATGGGATTGATCTATTTTTAAAATTCTTTTTGCAAAACTAACTTGATTCCTAGTCTCTCTACACGATAATGATTGTTTAGGTATAATTTTTCAAATTTTTGAAAATAAACAATTTTTCGTGTTCTTGAGTTGTTGCTCACAGGACTCTCTTTCACAAGCACTAGTAGAGATGGTGATCACCTGGACAATCTTTCTACTTACTGCAATGGTTCACACGAGAGCAACAAACAAATTGAAAAGAGCAAAGAAAACTCAGCGGAAAGGTGAGTTTGTTTTTATTAATGACTCAGAGACTGACTCTGAAAAAGACGAGGTGAACTGGGACGAATTGATGGATGATGAAACAATGCCTATTGAGTCGACGCGAAAGACCCCAGATTCACTAAAAGGAAAGACTCCTATGGATAAAGGTAAAGCACCAATGACATCATCTATCTCGATGAAAAGAAAAAGACTGGCTCGACGGTTTGGACGAGCACGAGGGTTTGAAATTAATGAACCAATAGCTCCGGATTCTCCACCCCGTGAGGAACAAGTGTTCGTTAATGCGGATCGCCTAAGGGCATTTGAGAATCGTGAATGCATTGGCGAGAGGCTTGTTAATATTGGGGCTCTACGAGACCACTCCCCGGAGTTTGGTATTTTGATTGAACAAGCAAACCTTCTTCAAGTATGCCGATTTCCAGAAATGCTTGGATATTGTCTGCATCGCGTAAGGACCTTCTATACAAATGCACGGCACCTTCGAGAAAATGAAAACGGTCCGATGGAGTTTTACACGAATATCCAAGAAACAAGGTTTAAAATTACTCCACAATTGATTGGCGAGGTTTTGGGAATGCAAGCCAGCAAGACAGGAGTTAACTACTTGAAAGGAAAGAGTTTGACAAACACGATGTGGCAAATGGTTATAAAGGAAATTTGTTTGGAGGGAACTCAATCAACGGAGAAATCTGTCAAATCCAAAGAACTTCGTCTTGAGTACCGGTTCCTAAACTTCATCACATGTTACAATATCCTTCCAAATATGCAGACGAAAGTCTTGAGATGGGATTGAATGCTGTTTTTGTATCTCTTAGGACATCCGTCAGAGGCAATGGGATTAAATATTAATATTCCATACATTATTTGGAATAGAATGACAAGATATGTTGAGCATCCTCATCCCACGGAAAGAATCCCATTTCCATTGATTATAATGAGGATTTTAAAGAAATTTCAGGTTGATATTAGTTCAACAACTTATCATCACTGTTTGGGCATGATCGATGAGTCCACCATTGTTAAGTCCCTTCATAAGCTGCCTCATGTCACTCCAATTCCTCCATGCGGAACGAAACCCAGTGTCGGCACTTCCGCATCACCATCACAACCAGCACCCGCACCAGCGGATGAAGCATCAGTCACATCCATCTATAAAGAACAACAACGTTTATCCTTTGAGCAAGAACAGATTACGAAGGAACAGAAGAGAATTTCCGATGAGCTTGAAATCATTACAGCAGCTCAAATCACTTTGACGAAGAAGGTCACATCAATGAAAAAGTTAATGAAGAAAATGTTCTCGAAGATGGGCTGTACGAGCTCTGAGGACTCTGAGTCCGATGATTGATTCTTACTAATCATTTTTGTTTTGCAGGTTTCTCATTTTTTTTTAGTTAGTTTAGTTCTCGAAGTTTTTGAACTTTTAACCTCTCCTTATTATTTTTGTAATTTTGGCAACTTTAGTGACAAAAAGGGGGAGAGATATAAGAACAATTGGAACAATGGTTTGAGAGAACTATGAACTTTGAACTATGAAAGGTAAGTATCAAAGCAACTTTTGGTTTTGTATTGTGATTGCATGCATGCTTCGACTAACTATTTGACTAACTATTTGGGCATGTATTATTACTAACAAGTTGTTTGATTACTAACAAGTTCTATGACATTTGGATTTTATTGCTTAGAAGATATGTCTATTTCTGATTATGAAATTTTAATACATATTTGAGTTCATAAATGTCATAGTGAGTATAAACTCTATCTCTGTTTGGTTTTGAATGCTAAATATTCTTGAGGTATCTAACGATCTCTTTTGTCAAGAATGATTTCTTTTGCAGAGATTACAGATGTCTAAGTCTAGAGTCTGTTTTAGGAGTTTATCTTATGTATTTATTCATTGGTTCTCAAATGTAAATTTTTGTTGTATGGTGATAGCAACAAAAATATCTTTTTGAATTTTCTTGAGTGGATTCTCTGTTTTCTCACGAAACCGCCAAAGGGGGAGATTGTTAAGGAATTTGTTTTGGCGTATTTCGTGAAACTGTTAAGTCTTGAAGATTGAAGATAAAGAAGTTTGGATCATATACCTCAATCTCAAGAAAGAAGAATTCAAAAGGATCAGGTACGTTTAACTATTTAATTTTGATGATCCGAATACTTCTTATAGTGTAGAAACACTTGGATGAATTTTTAACTTCATAAAAATCAAAAAACTGGACATACTACATGTTCAGGATCCGGATCGGGCACTACAGTCCGGACCCCGAACATAGGGTAGTTCATGCCCAATTCCAGGCCGGACCGTGGTACCTCAGTCCGGACCCCGAACGTTAATTCTGATGGAATTGCTTGGTCAGTCCGGACCGTGGTATTTCAGTCCGGACCCCGAACGTTAATTCTGAAGGAATTGCATGAACAGTCCGGACCGTGGTATTTCCGTCCGGACCCCGAACGTATGTTTTTCTGGAAATTGTCTGTTTAAGCCACGACAGTCCGGACCGCCAATTCCAGTCCGGACCGTCGTCCTGCAAAATTCCAGATTAGGTCAGTTTTTTATTCTTATCCTCTTCCAACGGTTTCTAACCTATAAATAAACCCTACGATTTATTTTTACGTAGGAATCCGAGGTAATCAAAGAAAAACCTAAATACGGTCAAAATGAGAGAGATCCATATATAGAGAAGAAAGGAAATAACAAGATTATATCTATGTTTCTTCATCTATATTAATTAATTTGATTCTAGGTTTTCATACTCAGATTTTGAGTAGAATCAAATTAATGAATACTTAGATGGTATTTCCGATCTATCTTTAATCTAAGTATTCGGCGGATAATCACCACCCAAAAACAACGATTTTCCCAAAATCGGCGCGTGGACTCGCGTGGCCTTGTGGATTCAAGGTGCTACCGCTCTCGTGGATTCGGAGCGAGGTACGTTCGTGGATTCGAGACGTGCTACTGGGTGAAGACCGTGGATTCGGTTGGACATCGTGGATTCGACGTTGGACGCCGTGGATTCGGCGTTGGACGCTAATCGTGGATTCGAGGAGCGTTGCGGAGCGAGCGGAGAAGATCTACTAGGAGCGTATGGAAAAAGGTCGAGTCGTCTGTGAGTACGGTATATCACCTTTGTACGTGTTATAATTCTAGTGGATTTCGCCGTGTTATCGGTCCCGTGGTTTTTTACTCCGGTTTTGGAGTTTTCCACGTAAAAATCTTGCGTGTTATATCTTCATTTCCGCATTGGGTTTTATAGTGCAACGATTTTTGAGTGTTTATTGTTTACACCTATTCACCCCCCCTCTAGGTGGTTTTTCCCCTATTTAGATCCATATCTTAACATAACCCAACAAAAGGGAGATAACTAAAAACTAGAAATATAACAATACACAGAGAATCCCACAGTCCGGTATGGTACATCTACCTCACTCTAAAAGAACTATGCTGGTAGGGAACTATCTCGCGACTCCCTGTCCTCGGTCCGTCGCGCCAGCTCGGGCAAGAACGGAAAGAAAAGTCTTGGCAACCTGTCACCGACAGCGGGTATGATAACTACATCCTACAGTAGTTCTCAGTGGGTACCGTCTCCAAGACCCACGGTCTGCCCACTATGTCTACTAGAGGCAAAGATAACAGAAAAAGACTGCGATGAAGAAAACTAAGCTGGAAAAGTATCTACAGCTATCATGCCTCTATCTATTATGCTCAAAAGGGAAAAACACAGATGATGGTATGCCTCCACTCGCTACTGGTAATATGTCTCAAGTATCATGCTCAAAGTAAAACTCATCTATGAACATGCTATGAAACTCACTCTCACATATCACCCAATCCCACTGACTGTCCCTCTTTCGACCAGTCAAGCCTGCGCTCATCTACTGCCAATCATGCCCAAACAGGGCTTGGTCTTACGTAGGGTGTCCCTCAAGGACTATCTCAGTAACCACATCGCAGCCTCGTCAGGCTCGGTATCATCATCGCATCCGGAGCGTAGCTCGCGGGGAGTGACCCCGCGAACTCAAGTATCTCACAACTTGCATAAAACCTCAGTCTCAGCAGGCTATGATCCACGGTCAAACAGATCGGAACTCAATGCTCAACTAGCATAACTCAGTCGGAGAAAGACTCCACGACTCAATCAGGAAATGCCCACACAATCTCAAAGCTATGTCGGAGAAACCTTGACGACTCAATCTCAGAAAGCTAACCCACTAAAAGAAAGTACACAACCACTGGGACCGTCGTCAGCCCAAACGGCTCCCAAAACGACACCCCACTCATAGACAAGAAGAATCGTCTGACGCAGCAAGGGTCCGAGAATCTCGTTAGGCCGATGCCTAGAACCCCAATCAAACAAGAACAGACTCTAGGCTTAGCCTATCGAAGTTCTCGATCCCTTACCGTTCAGGGATTCGGCTCCCTCGGTTAAAGTGGGAAACCAACACAACAAGCTAAACTCACGGGCTGGAAATGCTCTACAACCAAATAGCGGAGGGTCCGAAAACCCCGGGAGACTAATACCTACGACCCCAATCATACAAGAACAGGCTATAGGCATAGCCTCCCGTTGCTTTCGTCCCCAGAAAGAAATCAGCCCTTAGAACCCAGATCACTCACCCCTGTCGGGTGAGGAACAATTTAGGAGAAAAGGTGACCTTTATTATAAAATACCGTCTTGAATTGAGAAAACCAACTTTTATAGATTTTAGTTCTTTGAGAAAATCAGTTAAAAACTAGTCTATTTTCCGGACTCCAAAGGGTTAATGCCTCCGCCCAATCAAACAAGAACAGGCTTCGGCGGCCCCTAGAAATTCGGAAGGAAAAAACACTGGTTTACTAAAATTATGAGTGTCCAAAAACATTCTGGGTTCAAGGTCCTGATAACACACGCTCACCACGATCACCACTTGGTGGTGACAACCAACCAGAGAAATACCCAAAGATCCGGGCCACCGTTTTCCCAAAACGGTTCCCAAAACACTAACACTGGCCTAACACGGCTACCAGACCCCACTCAGCCCCCAGGCCCGAGTGCAACATACGTCCCACAATGCCCTGACCACTCGGCTCACTACCCGGGCGAGGAACTCTATGTCCAGAAAGAAATGCAATGTGTGAGATGACTAAAGCATAAAGGAACCTAGCCCAGATTAAGGTTCTCTATTGGTCTGGTTAAACACATGCAACATATTACAGGGGTGCTAGTCAAGGTTCCAATAATACACTTATTCTGGCATGCTGAATCCTATCATAATAGAATTAGAAGGAAGTCCGCAGACTTAGAGAAAATCCAACCCACCTCGGTAAGCACCAATTGCTCGTAGACACTTGCAATTGGCCTCCACGCGATTCCTTGCTTCCACCAGAGTCCGCACGCAAAACGGAGCACGCCGCCGGAGTCCACACGCAAAACGAAGCATGGTGCCGGAGTCCGCACGCAAAACGGAGCACACCGCCGGAGTCCGCACGCAAAACGGAGCACGATGCCGGAGTCCGCATGCAAAACGGAGCAAGGTGCCGGAGTCCGCACGCAAAACGGTGCACGCCGCCAGAGTCCGCACGCAAAACGGAGCTCGGTGCCGGAGTCCGCACGCAAAAAGGAGCACGCCGCCGGAGTCTGCACGCAAAACGGAGCAATAAAACACGGTCCCTAACACGCATAAGAGCATGAGGTCAAATCCAATGTCCAAAAGGACGCCCCAAAACTGTGCCAAAAACACCGCAAAAATCAACAAGCGGGACCTACCTCGACAGAGTCGCGCCGCCCATCTGGCTATTTGGAACACCTCGCGCGCTCCGCGAGGTCCACGGTGCACCGCCGCACCCCACGAAATCCCCTCCCTCTCTCCCTCTTGGTGCTCGGTTAGAGAAGAAAAGGAAAAAGATAGGAGATGGGTGCGTGGGTGGAGAAGGAAGAAAAGAAGAAGAGAGAAAGATGGAGGGGAGGGGGTGGTCCATTGGACCCACCCCACGGAGCTCCCCAATGGGGGCCCACCACCTGGCGGTCCACCCTACAGGGCTGGCGCGCACCTGCACAGGCGCATGCCCCCTGCGCCACATGGGCGCGCGCCCCCGCGCGCCACGTGGACGCGGTAGCCTGCGCGCCACACGGGCGCGTTACACCGCGCCACACAGACGTGGGACACCCCGCGCGCCACACGGGCGCGCGCCCCCCGCGTCCGAGCGGGCGCAAATGGGGGCCCGCCATGTGGCGGCCCCCGCGCTGACCTGCGCAGGAAGGTGCGCTTCCCCAGCGCGCCAGCTGCGCGCCCTGCGCAGCACGCCACCGCGCCTCGAGCCGCGTGCCATCGCCTCGGAATCCGCGTCGTCTCGGGATTTGCGCACGTTCGCCCGTTTAAGCCTGGAAATAGCCAATTTTGACTGTTTTCGCGCGCTGAGTCTGTTTTTGGCATCCATTCGACACACAACGGACTCAATACACCAAAAATAGGTGTTTTCTCACCACCAAGTACACGGTCGAAACGTTTTCGCGCGCTGAGTCCGTTTTTGGCATCCATTCGACGCACAACGGACTCAATACACCAAAAATAGGTGTTTTCTCACCACCATGCACACGGTTGAGTCGCACGAGGATTCCGGGACACCACACTCTCCCCCACTAAAAAAAAAGTTTCGGCCTCGAAACTAAAACACACCCCTTTCCCAACCAAGGAAAGAGAAGCCCAACATCAGGAACATCATCAACCCCAACTCTCTATTTGAAAGCAGCCGAAAATAGCGAAAAGTCCGAAAATTCCAAAAGACCGATGCCTTCGCCCTAATCAAACAAGAACAGGTTCCAGCATCGTCTCCATTTCTGTAGTAGCCATTCCGAAATTTTCGTCCCGTTCGCCAGTTTCGGCGTAAAGACGAGAAAACGAGGAAAGAGGTGTTGAAGCTGTCCCTGCTGTGGCCGCAAACAAAAACTACAATCTACCAACTCAAACCAAGCAGGGGTGCAAAAGATCTAGCTTCGACAACTAGGAAAGAAAGTCATACCTGATACAATGCGATCCGCTATCCTGCCGCCCTCCAACCGGACGGCCTAACTCATCCTGTCGATGTGGGTGGTCGTCGCTCTGTCTGCCCCGACGTCGTGGCCCTATCTACCTGGCGGTAAATCGGTGGAGCTCCTTCATCTTGAAGAGGTAGCGGGGGTGCCGTCGCAAGTGGTATTGCCGTAAGCACTGCTCGAGGGCATGCTGCCTGAAAATGTCCCGACTGTCCACACGAAAAGCATCGCCCCTGCCTATGGTCACACTGCTGCACTGCATGCGGCCCACCGCAGATGACACACTCATCCAGATACTGTTGCTACTGGTACATCGGCTGTGGAGGACCTCCTGATCTCTGTCTCCTCTAAAATCCACGACCCTCAGTCTGGGATTGTGGCGGCCCCGGGGGTCTCGATCTACTCGACTCTCCAAAATCAGGCGGCACTGGATGCCCCTCCCCGGAGCTGGTCCCTGGTGCTCCGTCTCTCTCTGACATGATCACTAATCCTCGGTCAACCCACCAAGCATGCTCAATCGCTGCATCTAACGTCGGCGCTCGCCGAGAATACACCAAGTGATAGATATCCTGATGCGGCCCTTTCTCAACCGGCTCAACCTTCTGGGCCTCATCCCGGGCGACATGGGGTACACTGCTCAACAATCGCAGAAACTCGCGAACATACTCATGAAGAGGCCGACTCCCTTGCTGAAGACGTCGCAAATCCCCTTCCAGTTTCTGCTTTGCACTGTCGGGAAAATAGGCCCCGAGGAACAAAACACGAACTCCGCCCAAGTCAACAACTGTACTCCTGGTGGTCCCACTTGGCGAACTCGACGCCACCAAATCTCGGCGTCCTTCCTAAGGAAGTGTGCGGCCAAGTGCACCTGATGCTTCTCTTGAATAAACAAGCTCTCAAACAGCTTTTCCATTGTTGCAATCCAGTTCTCTGCCTCCCAAGGCTCTGAACTCTGCCCTGAAAACTGCGGGGGATGGAACTGACCGATGTACAACAACCGATCAGCGAGCTCTCGCTGCTCCTGCACTGTCAACGGTGCGATCTGGGCCGAAGTCGACGATGTCGCAGCCGGAGGTACTACTGGCAATACCACAGGGGGTGCTCTCTGCTCAAGCAAACGCATCATGCGTTCCATGTTCTCCTCCTGGCGCGTGGTCGCCTCCTCCCGGCGCCGTAACGCCTCCGACATCTGTGCCATCTCGGTCCATAACTCCTGGGTCTCGCTCTGCTCTGATAGCTCCGCCTCCCACGGCTCCAAGCTCAATCCTGCAAATCGGGGTGGATCAGACTGCCGGGACTGGCTCCATCGACCGATGATGTCCCAAAGCTCTTCTACTATCCGCTATCCACCATACCTCGGTGCCTCGTCACTACTCGTCGACACGGAGGGGGCTGCACGCTCAAACGGTGCCACTGATATAGCTGGAGATGCCACTGCATGGGAAGAAAGTGCTGGAGGACACTCAAGCGGTACTGCAACTGGCTGTGCTCTCTGCTCCAACAGGCGCATCAAACGTTCCATGGCCTCCTCCTGGCATCGTAACGCCTCAGACATCTGGGCTACCTGGGCCCGCAGCTCCCGGACCTCACTCTGCCCTATCTGCTCGGCCTCCCGCTGCTCGGGTTACTCATCAGATGCGGAATGTGCCCTCTTCACTACACGACGTCTCAGGGGCATCGTAGTCCACTGCACAATAACAAACATCAGGACACAACAACCATTCGACCCAATCCAGCGAAAGTTTAAGACATGTCATCCATTCCATAGCATTATGTTGTCTACAGCCAACATAATCGCTTAGGAGAATAAACATGCCAATCACTCATCCCGCCTCATGGGAGAGGTAAAACTCAATCAGGACTCTCGCTAAAAGTCACGACTCTCATGTAGTCATCCTAATGCCCAACCACAAGCCTAGGGTTTCTAAGTCCACAATGACCTACAACCTAGGCTCTGATACCACTCTAATATGTCACGCCCCGGGGTCGAAACTGCGACCCGGGCTCGCCAACAGATCCGTCGTCGACACGGGAAGCCCCACACCGACGAAGCGTCTAACCTGCAAAAGATAGAACTACAGCTACACAGATATCAGAGCGGAAAATAAAAGCTGTAATATAAAATCAAACTACTATAAAGCTGAAAATAAATACAAAGTCCATCTCCCAAATACCTGAATAATAAAAGGTCAGATACAAATTAAAAAAAATCCACCTATACAAAATCTACGAATCCAAAAAGGGAGATAACTAAAAACTAGAAATATAACAATACACAGAGAATCCCACAGTCCGGGATGGTACATCCACCTCACTCTAAAAGAACTATGCTGGTAGGGAACTATCTCGCGACTCCCTGTCCTCGGTCCGTCGCGCCAGCTCGGGCAAGAACGGAAAGAAAAGCCTCAGCAACCTGTCACCGACAGAGGGTGTGAGAACTACATCCTACAGTAGTTCTCAGTGGGTACCGTCTCCAAGACCCACGGTCTGCCCACTAAGTCTACTAGAGGCAAAGATAACAGAAAAAGACTGCGATGAAGGAAACTAAGCTGGAAAAGTATCTACAGCTATCATGCCTCTATCTACTATGCTCAAAAGGGAAAAACACAGATGATGGTATGCCTCCACTCGCTACTGCTAATATGTCTCAAGTATCATGCTCAAAGTAAAACTCATCTATGAACATGCTATGAAACTCACTCTCACATATCACCCAATCCCAATGACTGTCCCTCTTTGGACCAGTCAAGCCTGCGCTCATCTACTGCCACTCATGCCCAAACTGGGCTTGGTCTTACGTAGGGTGTCCCTCAAGGACTATCTCAGTAACCACATCGCAGCCTCGTCAGGCTCGGTATCATCATCGCATCCGGAGCGCAGCTCGCGGGGAGCGACCCCGCGAACTCAAGTATCTCACAACTGGCATAAAACCTCAGTCTCAGCAGGCTATAATCCACGATCAAACAGATCGGAACTCAATGCTCAACTAGCATAACTCAGTCGGAGAAAGACTCCACGACTCAATCAGGAAATGCCCACACAATCTCAAAGCTATGTCGGAGAAACCTCGACGACTCAATCTCAGAAAGCTAACCCACTAAAAGAAAGTACACAACCACTGGGACCGCCATCAGCCCAAACGGCTCCCAAAACGACACCCCACTCATAGACGAGAAGAACCGTCTGACGCAGCAAGGGTCCGAGAATCTCGTTAGGCCGATGCCTAGAACCCCAATCAAACAAGAACATACTCTAGGTGTAATGTACCGGATTTTTGGCACATATAATAAATCTAAATAAAAATGGTATGAAATACTACTTTTATGAAAGTTAGAGAAGTGAGGATGATGTGGAAGCGAATTGGGCCGAAATCGGATTAAAAATGAGGGATTTAGAATTTTAATTGAAAACGTGGGCCCAGATTTTTAGCAGAAAATTCACAGAGTCAAAAAATTCTGAGAAAATTCTGGGAGCTCCGTAATATTGTTTTAAGGCCACAGTAAAAATTTTGCGTTGATCGGACACCCGGATTGTGAGAACGGGGTCCGCCAGCGATTCTGGATACAGCGAGGCTTTTGGTGACCAAGAAATGGCCAAACTCAGCGAAAATACTTTTAATGCATTTCAAATGTAATTTTTGTATAGTAGTTGTATGTTAAAGAGAGTTGTAACATAAGCAAAGTTTAAATATTTCGCTCAAGTACGGTATCTTTCGTTATCATCTAACTGTTGTTGAATGAATGAAAGTTTTTAATTTCATAGTTTAGTTCTCTGATTGATTACTCTTCCGCTACACTAAACTGTGATTGTTGGAATGAACCGTTCCTTTCGGGTCTTGAAAGGTCATGCCCGATTGGCGGGTCTGTTAGCGCGCCCGAACTGTCCAAATTGGCGGTCTCGGGGCGTGACAGATTAGAGTGGTATCAGAGCCTAGGAATAGTCCTAGATGGTTAGTGAACCTTAGGGAGACCCTAGGGATTAGCACGAGAGAGTGTGTGGATTATTGGGCGAAAGTATTTGATTGGCTATTGTTGTTCCCAAAAAGGATGTTGGGACTGATCGAGGGCGACGAGCTTTCATTCTTCAGATATTATGTTGGCGGCCGACAACGTAATGTTGGAGATGAAAAGGAGTGCCCTCTTATACTTTCGCATGATTGGGTCGACGAGCCCTTTTGTCGGTATATAGATTGCGCGTTGCTCAAATGGCTAAATTTGGGCTGATTATTTCGTATGGTATGCATATCAGTGATGATACCACGTAGGGAGACACACCTGTTTCGACTCAAGCCGCGAGAGGGGGAGAGGGCGAGAGGGCTCTGAGTCGAACTAAGTACACGAGCTGCGATAGTAGGTGGCCGCACTTATTGGCGTGGTCCAGCAGCAGATCAGGCTTCTTGCCGATAGGCGAAAATTTTCCGCCGGAAGGAAGGCAGATTCCGACACCTAAAGGTAGCGTCAATATGACAGTCGGAGCATATCGATGGGCTCCAGTGGCTGATAACGCAGCAAACTGAGGCTGCATAAGTGACGCATGAGCGTACGGTGTCGCCGCATGTTGGGGCGACAGTAGAGAGAATGGTAGTGGCTGCCGAGCTTATGTTGGCGCACCCTGCACCCTCAGTATGGGGTGTCGTAATTTTAGGTCAGCTAATTGCTGGCAAAGTGTGGTTAGTAGGGTCCAGTGAGAGACCGACTCACGAGGTAAATGGTGATCGCTATGTTGCGAGAACCAAGTTGGTATGCCCTAAGGGTTAGGACAAGAAAGATTTACAGACCAGGCGGCGGGAATTTGCCCCTGATGACTGTAGTGACCGTGTGGCGTATCACTTGTGGCTGAATTGCCGCATAGTGGAGTTAGTGAGGCCCAGAGTAGGCTTCAAGATGCGAGGATCTCTCGATAGAGCGAGAGTCTTACTGGCGCCGTTCTGATGAATGGGTGTAATGGCAAGGATTGCCACCGCAGGATGTGCGTGTTAATCACCAGAATGGTAAACTGTTATTGTGGTGCCTCGACCCAGTTGGGAGAGTTGCGCAAGAGCCGTGGGGGTGCGTAAGCGAATCGCTTAACACTGGATTTCTGCGAGTTAGCGTGGGGGGAGTAGGACGCCCAACTATTTGGGTGCTCATGGAGCACAAGTATCGTTTAGCCAGAGGGAGCTGGTTAGGTGGCGTATTAGCCTTTGCCCAGTGTGGCCATAGTTGATAGAGAGTTCGGGTCATGGATTGACGACTAGTTAGTTGGTTTTGCTCAGTGAGCGTAGTGGTCGCGTGGCGATGATTAGCGGGTTCGCTTGGGGACGATCCGTGCCTGGACCATGTTTGTGGACTGTGGGCCTGTAGCCCAGTGGGCAGGCGCAGTCGGCTGTGAGAGACAGCGGCCTGAGACCTGAGGGCGGGGCATGATAGAGATTTGGTCGGGACGGTAGTCCGAGCGATGACCCGGGGACGTGGAATGCCACGTGTGAGCCTTGAGGCTGTTAGTACACTGAGAGTGTGATATGACCAGGCCGTAGAGCTAGTGATGATCGAGGTACTGTAGCTCCTAGTGGGAGTGTTGGAGTAGTAATCCTAAGTGTGGACCTACCTGTATGACGATTGGGTCTGCATGCTAGCGAGAGTCGTTGCACAGAGTTGGACTAGTTTTGGGCTATAGGCCCCTGTTGGACCGTGGTTTGTGAACCTATTAGTAGTCCGATATATCGGGTTAGCTGATAACCCGTGGACTTAGATCACTAGCAGTGTGCGTGATAGCTGAGGACTTGTGGATTGGCCTTTGCCCTCCACATTAGGCAGCGGAGCGACCGGAAAAATGCGGTAAGTGTAATTGGTTGCAGATGCAACCTCGTTGTGAAAGAATGATGGCGGAATTAAAGTGGAAAATTTTCGCAAATAAAGACTGGGTCATTCGTGGCAGTATGATGCCTAGTAACGATGTATAGTAGGCCCAACATTGGGGGTAAGATTCCTCCCTCTCGATCAGATTTGAGTCGAAGTGTGACTTAAGTTTCAAGGACGAAACTATTTTAAGGGGGGTAGAATGTAATGTATCGGATTTTCGGCACATATAATAAATCTAAATAAAAATGGTATGAAATACTATTTTTATGAAAGTTAGAGAAGTGAGGATGATGTGGAAGCGAATTGGGCCGAAATCGGATTAAAAATGAGGGATTTAGAATTTTAATTGAAAAAGTGGGCCCAGATTTTTAGCAGAAAATTTACAGAGTCAGAAAATTCTGAGAAAATTCTGGGAGCTCCGTAATATTGTTTTAAGGTCACAGTAAAAATTTCGCATTGATCGGACACCCGGATTGTGAGAACGGGGTCCGCCGGCGATTCTGGATATAGCGAGGCTTTTGGTGACCAAGAAATGGCCAAACTCAGCGAAAATACTTTTAATGCATTTCAAATGTAATTTTTGTATAGTAGTTGTATGTTAAAGAGAGTTGTAACATAAGCAAAGTTTAAATATTTCGCTCAAGTACGGTATCTTTCGTTATCATCTAACTGTTGTTGAATGAATGAAAGTTTTTAATTTCATAGTTTAGTTCTCTGATTGATTACTCTTCCGCTACACTAAACTGTGATTGTTGGAATGAACCGTTCCTTTCGGGTCTTGAAAGGTCATGCCCGATTGGCGGGTCTGTTAGCGCGCCCGAACTGTCCAAATTGGCGGTCTCGGGGCGTGACACTAGGCTTACCCTATCGAAGTTCTCGATCCCTTAGGCCCCGTTTGGTAACGGGGATAAGGGGGGAATAACCCTCTTATCCCCGTTTCCATACCCAAACGGGGATTGGTATAGTTGGAATCCGGATTCCAATTAATCTGGAATAGGGGGTATGGGGGTGGGAATTGGAATTCCCACCCCCAAACTGGAATTGGGGTTCTGGCACGGAAATCGAGGATTTCTCTCTCTCTCTCTCCACGGTAGTTTTTTTTTTCTTTTTTCTTTTTTTTTTTCCTTTCTTTTCCCTACACTAATAAAAATTAGTTTTTTAATTTTTTTAAATTAAAATTTTTAAATTTTAAAAGATATTTAAATTTCTAAATTTTAAAATTTAAAATTTTTTATTTAATAAATATTATTTTTTTAACTTATTTTTTAATAAATCTAAAAATTTTATTTTATTTCATTTTTAAAAAAAAAATTTATTAATTTTAAATTTATAAAATTTATACAATTATTTTATAAATTTTAAAAAATTTATATAAATTTAAAAATTAAAATTTTTACTCCCACTTAAAATTAAAAAATTAATTTTTATTTACTCTCATTTAAAATTTTTACTCTCACTTAAACTTTAATTTTTATTATGTATTTTTTAAAATTTATATAAATTTAAAAATTAAAATTTTTAAAAATTTAAAAATTAATTTTTATTTACTCTCATTTAAAATTTTACTCCCACTTAAACTTTAATTTTTATTATATATTTTTTAAAATTTATATAAATTTAAAAATTAAAATTTTTACTTCCACTTAAAATTTATCACTTATCAATTCTTCTTATTCCTCTATACTCAACCAAACACAATTTTTTCATATTCATCTTATTCTCCTTATTCCTATATAATTTACCAAACACAATTTTCTTTAATTCCGGTATAACTCATAAAACCAACCAAACGTAAATTTACACCAATTCCTGCTAATACCAGAATCTATACCTATCCCCGGTATAACAAAATTTTCCTATTCCCGTTACCAAACGCAGCCTTACCTTTCAGGGATTCGGCTCCCTCGGTTAAAGTGGGAAACCAACACAACAAGCTAAACTCACGGGCTGGAAATGCTCTACAACCAAATAGCGGAGGGTCCGAAAACCCCGGGAGACTAATACCTACGACCCCAATCATACAAGAACAGGCTATAGGCGTAGCCTCCCGTTGCTTTCGTCCCCAGAAAGAAATCAGCACTTAGAACCCAGATCACTCACCCCTGTCGGGTGAGGAACAATTTAGGAGAAAAGGTGACCTTTATTATAAAATACCGTCTTGAATTGAGAAAACCAACTTTTATAGATTTTAGTTCTTTGAGAAAATCAATTAAAAACAAGTTTATTTTCCGGACTCCAAAGGGTTAATGCCTCCGCCCAATCAAACAAGAACAGGCTTCGGCGACCCCTAGAAATTCGGAAGGAAAAAACACTGGTTTACTAAAATCATGAGTATCCAAAAACATTCTGGGTTCAAGGTCCTGATAACACACGCTCACCACGATCACCACTTGGTGGTGACAACCAACCAGAGAAATACCCAAAGATCCGGGCCACCGTTTTCCCAAAACGGTTCCAAAACACTAACACTGGCCTAACACGGCTACCAGACCCCACTCAGCCCCCAGGCCCGAGTGCAACATACGTCCCACAATGCCCTGACCACTCGGCCCACTACCCGGGCGAGGAACTCTATGTCCAGAAAGAAATGCAATGTGTGAGATGACTAAAGCATAAAAAAACCTAGCCCAGATTAAGGTTCTCTATTGGTCTGGTTAAACACATGCAACATACGACAGGGGTGCTAGTCAAGGTTCCAATAATACACTTATTCTTTCATGCTGAATCCTATCATAATAGAATTAGAAGGAAGTCCGCAGACTTAGAGAAAATCCAACCCACCTCGGTAAGCCACCAATTTCTCGTAGACACTTGCAATTGGCCACCACGCGATTCCTTGCCTCCACCGGAGTCCGCACGCAAAACGGAGCACGCCGCCGGAGTTCGCACGCAAAACGAAGCACGGTGCCGGAATCCGCATGCAAAACGGAGCACGCCGCCGGAGTTCGCATGCAAAACGGAGCACGGTGCTGGAGTCCGTATGCAAAACAGTGCACGCCGCCAGAGCCCGCACGCAAAACAGAGCACGGTGCCGGAGTCCGCACGCAAAACGGAGTCACACGCAAAACGGAGCACGCCGCCGGAGTCCGCACACAAAACGGTGCAGTAAAACACGGTCCCTAACATGCATAAGAGCATGGGGTCAAATCAAATGTCCAAAAGGACGCCCCAAAATTGTGCCAAAAACACCGCAAAAATCAACACGCGGGACCTACCTCGACAGCGTCGCGCCGCCCATCTGGCTATTTTGAACACCTCGCGCGCTCCGCGAGGTCCACGGCGCACCGCCGCACCCCACGAAATCCCCTCCCTCTCTCCCTTTTGGTGCTCGGTTAGAGAAGAAAAGGAAAAAGAGCGGAGATGGGTGCGCGGGTGGAGAAGGAAGAAAAGAAGAAGAGAGGAAGATGGAGGGGAGGGGGTGGTCCATTGGACCCACCCCACGAAGCCCCCCAATGGGGGCCCGCCACCTGGCGGTCCACCCCACAAAGCTGGCGCGCACCTGCACAGGCGCGCTCCCCCTGCGCCACAAGGGCGCGCGCCCCCGCGCGCCACGTGGACGCGGTAGCCCGCGCGCCACACGGGCGCGTTACACCGCACCACACAGTCGCGGGACACCCCGCGCGCCGCCCGCGTCCGCGCTGGCGCAAATGCGGGCCCGCCACGTTGCGGCCCCCGCGCTGACCCGCGCAGGAAGGCGCGCTTTCCCAGCGCGCCAGCTGCGCGCCTTGCGCAGCACGCCACCGCGCCTCGAGCCGCGTGCCATCGCCTCGGAATCCGCGTCGTCTCAGGATTTGCGCACGTTCACCCGTTTAAGCCCGGAAATAGCCAATTTTGACTGTTTTCGCGCGCTGAGTCCGTTTTTGGCATCCATTCGACGCACAACAGACTCAATAAACCAAAAATAGGTGTTTTCTCACCACCAAGCACACGGTCGAAACGTTTTCGCGTGCTGAGTCCGTTTTTGGCATCCATTCGACGCACAACGGACTCAATACACCAAAAATAGGTGTTTTCTCACCACCAAGCACACGGTCGAGTCGCACGGGGATTCCGGGACACTACAAGAACTACACCAAAAGGGAGTTCTCAGTGGGTACCACCACCAGGCCCGACGATCTGCCCACTAAGTCCACTAGAGGCGTAAGATAACCAATGCAGTAAAAACTGAGCAAGAAAGCTAGAAACACTCAACAGCTATCATGCCTCTATCTAAATGCTCAAATGGGGAAACTCTGATAAAGATATGCAACACTCGCACACGAGGTGCTCAATCGACCCAATCAAGCTGACTGCCATATCGGGTCCAGTCAAACCTGCGCCCACCTACAACCACCTCCCACTGACGGGCAGGAATTACGTAGGGTGTCCAAACGGACTAACTCGCTATCGAATAGTGGCTCATGCAGGCTATAGTCGAAATCCACGCTCTCTCTCAGAACGGATAGACTCAAGATGCTCAACCTCTCACACAACGGTCAAAGTACTCACAACAACACGGGACCACCGTCAAACCAAACGGCTCCCAACAACACTAGCACTGGTCCAAACACAGCTACTACACTCCACTCAGCCCCCTGACACGAGTGCAACAATAAAAGTATCTGACCGAACAAACCCAATAGAATGAACCGGTATAAAATCCGGTACTGCCTGCTCTATCGTCAATCTCATGAACTCAATATCTCCACTGTCCAAATGACCGGAACCCAACACGGTCTGACCGGCACCAAACACGGTCTAAAGCCTACTCGGGAGTGGCACTCGAGGGGAGCGACCCACACGAGTAAAGTAACTCTGTCATCAGTATCACAAGTATCTCTGTCATCAGTATCACAAATATCTCTGTCAAGTAGCACAAGTATCTCTGTCAAGTATATCAATATAGCAGGACTGGATCACGACTATGGTCAAAGTGGGAAAATCCATCCACTAAAGAGAAATCTGATACCCAGTCTGATGCAATAGTACTCAATAAGTGGGAAACTCCATCCACTAAAGAGAAATCTGATACCCAATCTAATGCACAAGTAAACATCCGGTCAACCGCCCAATGTCCGCGGTCGCCGCAATACCCCACAACCAACAATCTGATAAAGTAATCAATATCTGGCTAACCGCCTAATGTCCGCGGTTACCACAATAACCCCCAATCCACAATCGGATAAAATAATCAATATCCGGTCAACCGCCTACTGTCCGCGGTTGCCGCAAAACCCCACAAAAACTAATCCATCCTGTCCCAGACACAAAGTCCCGACTACACTATCCAATACCCCTGCTCGAACTCGAGCAACACGAATCTAGAATCTAGAAGGATAGGAGAAAGAACATACATGGTTTCTCCTAAGTCAGATTCTAACATGATAGTGTAGCAATAAATGATGGCCTATCTAGATGTCTATACAAGTATGCAAATGTCCTCAAGGAAATGAAAAGGAGTAAAGCATATAATAGATCCACTAGGGTATAAACAACATGCCAGAATCCCTAATGAACTACACCTGTCCATAACCCAGGGTCCATCAAAAGAATGATCAGAATAATACCCGCACATAGATATAGCCTCCTACTCCGTCGAGTAATCATAACATAAAAGACTATGTGCAACAAGGCATGCTAAAAGATCACTACTATAGTATATCAATCTGCATGATCTAGGCCATTCCACAAGCTTCCATCTCGATGCTAAATATTGTACAATTAAACAAGCATACTAACAATCACATAGGGTAAATCCCTTAGGTAAGCATTTAATATTCATCATCGTGAATATTAATCTTGCAATTCCCTTATACAATCATCCTTCCTAGATTACCTCACAATAACATACAATGTATCCTAAACATGCATGGATTCTAATATAAGAATTAGAGAACCGTCCACCGGTTCTGGAGATGAAGCAACCCACCTTAAGCGCTTTCCGTAGGGAAAGCCGAAGTAGGTGAAGAGAGTGGCCACTTGCAAACAAAATCCGCCGAACCCGTATCCTCGGTACATGTCGCACAAGCTTCAGTTCCAAACAACATCACCCCAATATGCAACACCACAACAAACAACATCACAACACAACTCACTAATCATACCCCAAAATGTACACCAACAGCATTGTTGTTTTTCCCAAATAGCACAAAGAATGACATTTCTCACCTCCAAGCAGTGCTCCAAAAATCCCAGAAAAATCACAGTTGCGATCCTTGCGACGAGTAGATCCAAAACGAGTATTAATACGTCCCGTTCCGACACCTGTAGGCCAAGATATAAATACTACAACGCGGTATGCCGAAATATCCACAAATAAATTCCTGTAGTAAATCAGTCCGAAAGAAGCATAATTATCACCTTCGATGAGTGCTCCAAAAATTCCAATAAAAATACGGGCGCGTTCCTCTCAAAGCGTAGATATCAATCGAGTCCTTAAACACCTCATTCCGATGCTCGTAGACCGAGAAATCCCAAGAATACTCCACCGCTGTCTGCAATCTCACAACAGTAAAAGAGGTCACAAAACACCTCGAGAACCGTGCCAAAAATCCAAAATAAGGTGAAAAGATTAATACAAAAATCGAAGGCGTACCTCTTGTGAACGTGATGCAGCAAAAATCGGCTCAAAATACCATCGGACTAATCTAGAGTGCCTCGCGGACCAAAAAGTAACGGTGGAAGCCAAAATCCAAGAAACGTCGCAGTGCGCCGCGTCGCAGAAAGCGCGGATGTCGAGGCCTCCCAAAAATCTGAAAGTCCCTCAGTAGATGTAGCACAAGATGAAGAACAAAATCTCTATAGGTCACCTTCGCAAATGGGCTCGGGAAAGGGCCCGACATCGCAGCCCAAAGGGGAGCTTTTATAGTCTCCAAAGAACAATTGCCAAAATACCATATATGTCCCCACATTCGGGTGCCCCAAAAATCCGGGCGGCTACAGGAACCCAAATTGTACCCCAAACCACAGCGCCCGAATCAACCTCAACGCGCCACGTGTCCCCCCAACAGCCAACAGCCATTGCGCCCAGCTGCCGACGCGTGGCCTCACCCCGCGCAGCTCCCGCCCGCATCGGCGCCTCGATCGGCGCGCCCACGTGCGCGCACCCGCGCTGCCGCCTACCGCACCGCGCACGTAGCACGAGATACCTGCTCCGCTCCTTGCGTAGACCGAGTGCACATGGACCGGCCAACCAGCGACCGCCACGTGGCCCTGCCCCGATCCATGCACCCTCAGCGCGACTCCGTGGACCGCGCCTGCTGCGCCGGCCAACCGGAAGCCGCCACGCGTCCAACCCCGGTGCACGCCTCGCTCCGTGGACCACGCAGTCTGCGCCGCTGCCCGCCGCCGTGCCACCGCGCTCCGCCACCACCGGCGCTGCCCCGACAGCCGGAACAGTACCACGAGCCTCGAAATCCGTATTTTGGCAATCGGGCTTCGAAAAATACAAGTAAATAGTCCATTTTCATCGTTTTCGCGCGCTAAAACCAAATCCGCTGTCCGTTTTGTCAAATTCCATTTCTAAAATTTGCTGGAGGCATCCGGAAAGGTGTTCTTTTGTCCAAACTTCGCGCTGAGTCCAATTTTGATATCTGTTTCGCGCGAAACCACTTCTAAACATCCGACAGGGTCAATCGATTACCCAAGTAATCCATTTAACACCCGGAGTCCATCACTTATGTCCAATTGGTGGACCAACACCGCTGACACGCCACATAGGCCTCTAGAAGCTGATGGTCACACTGTAGAAGCCCTGCGGAGATTCGAGTCACCACACCAGACGCGGTCCACGGAGCTGGCGGGGTGGCGCCTCGGGCAGCATGCGCGGCAGGGTGGTAGGCGGCTGGCGTAGGCTTGCACGTGGGCGCTGACCGGGGCGGCGTGAGTGCGGGCCACATGTCAGTGCGGGGTTGGCTGGCGCCAACCGCCCGTGCTGTGGGTGCGTGCCACGCGGCGCAGCGCGGTTAGGCCGGTTCACTGTTTGCTGTTCGGTGCCACGTGGCGCAACGACAGTGATTCGGGCGCTGATGGTTCGGGAGACTTTTTGGGGTACTGTTTGCGGCCGAAAATTCGGGCGCCCGAAAGTTGTCCCCCAAAGTGTATTTTTTCACCCGGATTTCAGCCTATAAATAGGCATTGGGTGACCTTTGTGCTGTATTTTGGCAGTTTTGGGAGCCCCCTTCAGCAGAGCACTCTACCACTGTGTCCTCTAACCTTTGAGGGATCTTGGATATTTTTCGAGGCCGCGGCATCGGCGTTTTCTGCGACGCGGCGCACTTTGACGCACCTTCATTTTTGGCTTCTACCATCGCATTTCAGTGCGCGAGCCCTCCTGAGCTACCCCGATAGATTTTTGAGCCGATTTTTGCTACAGCGCGTTCACGAGAGGTACGCCTTCGATTTCTGTGTGGATCACTTTGCTCCGTTTCGAGTTTTTGGTGGTGTTCCTGAGGCATCTTATGACCCCCTTGTACTGCTGCGAGGTATAGGACAGCGGTGGAGTATTGTTGGGATTTCTCAGCCTACGGGCATCGGAACGGGACGTGTGAGGACTCGATCAGCATCTATGCTTTGAGAGGAACGCGACCGTATTTTTATTGGAATTTTCGGAGGACTCTTCGAAGGTGATAATTAAGCTTCTTTGGGACTGATTTTCTGCAGGCTTGTGTTCGTGAGGAAGTTGGCTTACCGCGTTGTTCTAATTGTTTCTTGGCCTACAGGTGTTGGATTGAGGAGTATAAATACTAGATTTGTAGTTACTCGTCGCGAGGATCGCAGCTGTGAATTTTTTGGATTTTTCAGAGTTTTCGGAGGACTGCACGTAGGTAAAAATTTCCCTTCTTTGTGCTGGTTTGTAAAAATAGCAAGTGTTGTATGGTATGTTACTGGAATGTTGATTGTGTTGTTGGTTGTGAAGTTGGTTTGAACCGAGGCTTGCGCGACCGTGTACCGAGGGTGCGGTTTCGGCTGATTTGGATAGCGTGTGACTACACACTTCACCGACTTCGGCTTTGCCTGCGGAAAGCGATTCAGGTGGGTTGCTTCGTCTCCAGAACCGGTTGACGGCTCTCTAATTCTATATGTTAGAATGCATGCATGATTAAATGTACAACCAATAGGATTGAGATATAAGCATGGGAAATGGCCGAGATCATGTGGATTGATGCTTACTTGATTATTGTACATGCTTTAGAGGATTTGAGATCTAGCATATGGTAAATGGTTGTGTTTATTATATACTAGATGAGGTAGAGATCATGCTCGATTAATCATTGGCACTTTTATGCGGGATTGATTTATTATAGTGGCGATTTATTAGCATGCCATGTTAGGACGTAGCCTTTTATGAGATTGGATTATGCGATGGGGCAGGATTATGTATCTATGTGCGGATATCACCTGAGATGATTTCTTATGAATCATGGATTATGGACAAGTGTAGTTGATTAGTGATTTTGGCATGTTGGTTTTACCCTCGGGGAGCTATTATGTGATTTTACTCTCTTTATCTTTCTTGAGGACAAGTGCATGCTTGTATGGACATCTAGATAGGCCATCTTTTACTGCTACACTATCATGTTGGAACTTGACTTAGAAGAAACCATCTTTGTTTCTTTTCTCCTTTTTAGACAGTCATGTGGTTCATGTTGCTCGGGTTCGAGCAGGGGTTTGGGATAGTGTAGCCGGGATCTTGGACTCAGGGACAAGTTGTGCAAGATTGTGGGTTGTGGGTGTTGCGGCAACCGCGGATATTGGGTGGTTGACCGGATGTTGGTTATGGTACCAGATTGTGGATGGCAGGGTATTGCGGCGACCGGACATTGGGCGGTTGACCGGAGGTTACTTGTGCATTAGATTGGGGAGCGGGGTTTTCTTTAGTGGATGGATTTTTCCACATCGATCTGAGTCGTGATCCAGCCCTGCTATATTATGATACTTGTTACAGAGATACTTTACTCGTGTGGGTCGCTCCCCTCGAGTACCACTCCGGAGTGTGCGACCGTGCCGGACAGGAGCCGGTTTACTTATTTTGGGATGCGACCGTGCCGGTCAGGAGTGTTACGGCTTTTTGTGTTGGCATATTTCGTGAGTTGAGTCGGAGTCTTGAAGTGATCAAATTGTCAATCAGCAATCAAAGACTCAGAGAAGATTCAACAAGAGCTCAAGTTGACACTCAGTGTTTTGAGTCTTGAAGATTGAAGATGAAGAATTGTGGATCAATTACATCAATCTCAAGGAAAATGGATTCGGATTGATCAGGTGCGTTTAACTAAATAATTTTGGTGATCCGAATACATTTGTGTAGTTTAGAAACACTTGGATAAGTTTTCTTTGCTTAAAAATCAAAAACTGGACAAATTGGATGTTCAGAGTCCGGATCAGAATTCCAGTCCAGAACCAGTCCGGATCAGAATTCCAGTCCGGACCCCGAACTGTTTTTTCAAGAAAATTGCTGAAAAAAAGACGACAGTCCTGAACCAGTCCGGATCAGAATTCCAGTCCGGACCGTGGATTCCAGTCCGGACCCCGAACCTTGTTTTTTCAGGAATTGCTGAAAAAAGACGACAGCCCGGATCAGCCAATCCAGTCCGGACCGCCGTGCGGGAAAAATTCTGTTAAGTCAGTTTTTGATGCTTATCTCTTTCCAAAGGTTTCTAACCTATAAATAGACACTTAGGGTTTCTCAAAAACTACCGATTATTTAATAAAACACTTGAGAGCAACCCTAGAGGCTAGGTTTTTATCGTTCTTCTTTATAGCCTCTTTTAGGTCAATTCGACGGTTCTTCCAAGATCTATCTTTTGTCGAATTGATCTAGTCTTTGCTTAGAGATTCCATCCATGGTTCTTTAATGATAATCTAAGCAAAGGATCACCATCGAAGCTTTTAATAATTTTGCGTCGTGGATTCGACGTAGCATCGTGGATTCGGTGTGTTGAAGGCATTTCGTGGATTCGAAACGTGTGCTCGTGGATTCGAGTGGCGTTCGTGGATTCGAACGTGTGCAGTGGACGTGCAATCGGTGGAGCGCAAGGTCCGAAGAAGTTGAAGGAGGGGTTGAGTCAGTGGAGTCGGTAATCACCTTGTTATTCTTCTATTCTTAGTGGATTGTTATTGCGTGTTGGTCCCGTGGTTTTTCTCCTGGATTGGAGTTTCCACGTATATCTCGGTGTGCTATTTTTATTTTCCGCATTGGTTTTTATTTTGCACTGAGATTGGTTTTATAAGTATTCCACCTATTCACGCCCCCTCTAGTTGTTTGATAGTACCTATTTAGATCCTTGTGGATCCTTAATATATAAAAACCTACAAGTGGTATCGGAGCGGGTTTTAGGTTTATCTATCATGTCGAGTGAAAGTGGTAATATTTATAGACCTCCTCTTTTTGATGGGACTAATTATGCTTATTGGAAAGTGCGGATGAGAGCTTTTCTCATCGCAATTGATGAGCGAGTATGGCAATCCGTGGAATACGGTTGGGTGCATCATGTTGAGGAAGTAGGAAATTCTACTACCCCAAAACCTCGCTCTAGATGGTCCAAAGAGGAATTCGAAAGATCTTCTTACAATGGGAAAGGTATGAACGCTTTATTTAATTCTCTTTCCTCGACTGAGTTCACAAGAATTTCCGCGTGCGAAACCGCGAAGGAAATTTGGGATATTCTCAAAATTACACATGAGGGTACTAATCTTGTAAAAATTCAAAAGCTCCAGATGCTTACAAGTCAATTTGACTCTATTCATATGGAAGAGCATGAATTGTTTACAGATTATTACACAAGACTTCAAGATATAATCAACACTTGTGCTAATTTAGGAGAAAAGATCCCGGAGTCGAGAATTGTAAGAAAGATACTTCGGACTCTTCCGGAACGGTTTAGGGCAAAGGTTACCGCCATTGAAACCGTTAGTCATCCGGATGAGATGAGAGTAGAGGAATTAGTAGGTGCTTTGCAAACTTATGAAATGACTTTTCCTACTAATCAAGTTTCTTCCAAGTCTTCTTCTAAGCTTACAGGTATTGCATTCAAATCAACAAAGGAAGAAGATAGCGAATCAAGTTCCGACGATGAAATCTCTTTTGCCGATTTTGAAGAACAATCGGCGCGGATCATAAAGAAATTTCGTCGGAAGTTTTGGAAGAATCGA
The DNA here is from genome assembly GCA_029204045.2 of Tillandsia leiboldiana. NCBI lineage: Eukaryota > Viridiplantae > Streptophyta > Magnoliopsida > Poales > Bromeliaceae > Tillandsia > Tillandsia leiboldiana. Next base: position 44,515,737 of record CM055060.1, on the reverse strand, counting down.
ACCGATGGATCTTCATCCTCGAAACCATCTAAAGGATCATCGGGTTCTAAATCCTCTAACCTCAAAAGCTCTGCAAAGCCTTCTAAAGAAAAAGATGAATTCGAAGGGAAAATCCAATGTTATAGATGCAAAGGCTACGGCCATATTTCAACAGATTGTCCTTCTCCGAAATCATATAAAAAGAAGGCTTTGCAAGCGAAAACTTGGGACGATTCTACTTCCAATGAATCGACCTCAAGTAAAGAGGAAAAAGTTGTTGCCTTTCATGCCTCTCAAATTTGCTCTTCTAATGTTTGCTTATCATCTTTAATCACTGGCTCTATTCCTTTGATTTTGCATGAAACATCAACATCCGATGGAGAGTCATCAAGTGAGGGGGAGTCGGACGAAGAAGAACTCGTTGAGGCATATCAACAACTTCTTACGGAATCAAAGAAGATGGCCAAGCATATTAAGAAGTTGAGGAAGCAACGACTTGAGATTCAAGACGAGAATCATGCTTTAAAGATCAAACTTCATGATCTCGAGGAGGAACGAGAGCTTTTATTGGATAATAATAAAATCCTCCAAGAAAAGATAAATCAATCGGAAACGATCGTTAATTCCCACATTAACAAGATTGATTTTCTAGAAAAACAGTTTGAGAAAATTCATGTCACCAACCAAGCTTTTGTTGGGTCACGTATATAATACGGATCTAAATAGGGGAAGAAACACCTAGAGGGGGGTGAATAGGTGTAAACGTATAAACACTCAAAAAATCGTTGCGATAAAACCCAATGCGGAAAATAAAATAACACGCAAGATTTTTACGTGGAAAACTCCATCACCGGAGTAAAAAACCACGGGACCGATAACACGGCAGAAATCCACTAGAATTAAAACACGTACAAGGTGATTTACCGTACAAACTTACGACTCAACCTTTTCCATACGCTCCTAGAGGATCTTCTCCGCTCGCTCCGACGCTTCTCGAATCCACGATCTGCGCCCAACGCCGAATCCACGGCGTCCAACGTCGAATCCACGACGTCCGACCGAATCCACGGTCTTCACCCAATAGCACCGTTCGAATCCACGAACGTGCCTCGCTCCGAATCCACGAGAGCGATTGAACCTTGAATCCACAAGGACACGCGAATCCACGCGCCGATTTTTGGGGAAAAATCGTTGTTTTTGGGTGGTGATGATCCGCCGAATACTTAGATTAAAGATAGATCGGAAATACCATCTAAGTATTCATTAGTTTGATTCAACTCAAGATGTGAGTATGAAAACCTAGAATCAAACTAATCAATATAGATGAAGAAACATAGAGTATTCTCTAGTGATTTCCTTTCTTCTCTATATGTGGATCTATAGCCGTAAAAGATGATACAAGAAAATGACGGCTATGTGGATTCACCCTAGAAAGAAAGACATAGGGTGTATTTATAGGTTAGAAACCCTAGGAAGGAGATAAGAATCAAAAACCTACCATTTCTGGATATTTACGGACGGCGATCCGGATCGTGATAACAAGGATCCGGATCGTCATAACAAAACAGCCAATTCCAGAAAAACGAAGGTTCGGGATCCGGATCATGTGACTACGATCCGGATCGTTCATACAGTTCACCAAACATCAACATTCGGGATCCGGATTGTGAAGCAAGATCCGGATCGTCCAAGGTAGATGGTAAACTCAACGTTCGGGATCCGGATCAAGAGACTACGATCCGGATTGCGACGATGTATGAACGAACCACCTTCGGGATCCGGATCGAACAACCTGATCCGGATCCTGAACTTGTCCCAAGTCCAGTTTTTGATTTTTATGCAATGAAAGACTCTTCCAAGTGTTTCTACACTACAAGAAGTATTCGGATCACACAAATTCTTTAGTTAAACATACCTGATCCTTTTGAATTCTTCTTTCTTGAGATTGAGTTAAATGATCCAGCATTCTTCTCCTTCAATCTTCAGGACTTGAAACTTTCACGAAACTACGCCAACTCAAATTCCGTAACAATCTCCCCCTTTGGCGGTTTCGTGACAAAACATAGATCCACTAAAGAAAATTCAAAAAGATATTTTTGTTGCTATCACCATACAACAAAAATTTACAATGGAGATCCAAAATACAATACATGAGTTAAACTCCTAAAACAGACTCTAGACTTAGACATCTGTACTCTCTGCAAAAAGAAATCATTCTTGACAAAAGAAATCGTTAGATACCTCAAGAATTTTATATCATTCAAAAACCACAAACAGAGATGAAGTTTAAACTCATTTATACTTACCATGACATTTATACATTCAGATATGTAAACAGATCATAGTTAAGACACCAACATATCCTCTTTGCAATCAAAAACCAAATGTCATGAACATGTTTGTGACAAACTTATATATATATAGATATGTAATTGATCAGAGTTAAGAACCAACATATCTTCTAAGCAATCAAAAACAAAGTGTCACAAACTTGTTAGTCCAACATCAACTTGTTAGTTATATTACATGCCCAAATAGTTAGTCGAATAGTTAGTCGAGACATGCAAACAATCACAAGATGAAAACCCAAAGTTGAAGTTGAGATCTTACTTACCTTGAAAGATCATACTTACCTTGATATTTCATCATTCATAGTTCATTGTACTTACCTTGATATTTCATCATTCATAGTTCATTGTTCAAATCATTGTTCTAAACTCTCTCCCCCTTTTTGTCACAAATAAAGCCAAAATCACAAAAACTTTAAGGAGAGTTAGATAAAACAAAAATAAAGAAACTCCTGAGAACTAAATAAGAACAAAAACTTAAAAACCTGCAAAAGAAAGATTAGAGAAAAACTTTATGCAGAGTCGTCGGAGCTGATACACCCAAGCTTCTGAAAACATTTTCTTGATCCGTTTGTTTATAGAAGCTTGTTCCTTCTGAACTTCTTTGATAGCCTCTTTCATTTCAGCGACATCAGTAGCCATGCGCTCTTGCTCGTTTGATAGTCGCTGTTGTTCCTTATAGATTGAACTCACTGACGCATCATCATCAGAAGTAGATGGAGGTGCCTGCTGTGCTGGTGGAATAGGAGGGGTTTCTGCTGGTGCAGAGGTTGTCGCTCGTTGTTGTTGTGCTCGTTGCCGGTGAGGAGGTATTATGGGTTCATCTGGCTTCGTCGAGAGAGACTTCACAATTGTCGTCTCATTAATGGTGCCCAAACTGTACATGTATGAGCTCGCGCTTGTATCGACTTTAAACTTTCTAAGGATGCGCATGATAATCATTGGATAGGGTAGTCTCTCTGAGGGGTGAGAGTGTTCCACATATCGCGCCATCCTTGACCAAATGAGATAAGGAATATTCAAGTTTGCTCCCATCAATGCGGCCGGGTTTCCAAGAAGATAAAGGTATAACATTCTGTCCCATCGAAGAACCTTCGTATTCATGTTGGGAAGAATGTTGTAGCAGACAATGAAGTTTATGTACCTATACTCTGGTCGAAGCTCTTTAGAGAAGACAGAATTTCCGGTCGACCGAGTATTTGGAAGACAAATTCCATTAACTACAACTCTCCAGGAGTTGTCGTTGAAGCTTTGAGTTTTTAGGTAATGGAGTCCATCAGCTCTGGCTGTCATACCTAGCACAACTCCAATCAGCTGGGGTGTGACTTTGATTCTGATATTTTTAACCAAAGTGTAAAATTCTCGACGTCCATCCTCGTGATCAATCAGATTTGCAGCGTTCTGATAAAAAATTCGAACTGAATGTGGACAGTACCCAGTAGTCTCAGGGAAGTTGCAAATTTGAGCAAGACCAGCTTGGTCAAACAAGGTCCCAAAAGCTGCAGATCGTTCCTTCATTGGTTTGACATTGACATGTCTCTCGCCAATGCATTCCCTTTTCTCAAAATCCTTGATTCTGTCGGAGCTGATGAAGTCTTGTGGAGGAGGCTGCCTAGCAACTGGTTCCTCAATGGTAAGTTCCCTGAGCACTGCCTCTTTTTCTTGCACCAGTTTTTCTTTTTGTTCCAGCTGGACTTGGTTCCATTGGTGCTTTCCCTTTTTCAGCTGCAGTAGGTTTTGAAGCTTCAGCAGTTGCTTTCCCTTTGGAGACAATGGGAACAGCTTGCTCAATTTCGATGTTATCCCAGTCGATTGACTCTGTTTCTGATTCAGTGTCGGAATCAACCTTAGATTTCTTTGCTTTCTTAGCCTTCTTAGGCTTGGCAGTATCCTTGACATGTACCATGGCAGCAAGTAGGAAAATAATCCAAGTGATCACCATTTTAAGTGCTAGTGAAAAATGTATCCTGTGAAGACGAACTCAAGAACACATGAAAAATTGTTAATTTTCAAAAATTTGAAAAATTGTACCCAAATAATCATAATCATGTAGAGAAGCCAAGAATCAAATTAGTTTTGCAAAAAGACTTTTAAAAATAGATCATTGCATGAATTTCGAAAATCCTTATTATATGCCCTAAAACCGAAATTTTAGAAATCGAAGCCTAAAAATCCGTTAATCAGGAGAAAACCTAGCATATAATCAAAACTAATCTACCCAGAGTTCTTATTTCAAAAGAAATTTGATCAAAAACCATCCACAAACAAAGTTGATCCAAGAATTTCGTGCGTTTGAGGAGGAAAAGAAGAAAAACGGTGAAAAACCGAGATTTTGATCAATAAAACTTACTTGGAATTGAAGAACTTGAGTTTGAAAGCTTCCAGGAAAGATGAAATCTAGAGAGAGAGGCTCTGGAAACTTTGGAACAAAAGATTGGAGTAAAGAATCAAAACCCTTTTGTTCTTTATAAAAAACCTAGCCGCGATCCGGATCCTCCCGAGCTTGCGATCCGGATCGGCTACCCGCAGTGAGAAAACTGCGTTCGGGATCCGGATCGGCAGGTCCAATCCGGATCGTCAGCCCGCAGGAGAAAACCTGCGTTCGGGATCCGGATCATCTAGCCCGATCCGGATCGGCCCCAACTTTTTCTTTAGAAAAATTTCAGAGAAATTCAAGAACAACAAGAAAAAGATTGTAAGCACAAATGTGTATCAACTTTAAACAAAAATCATCGTTTCATACAACAAGAATTAGATTATGCCAAATCTATCAATATATCCAAAAATGAAACGAAAATTTACAAGAATTAAATCCCTTAAAGTTGAACACCTTCAATTACATCTAACTTGATCTTATGAGTAATGCCTTTATCAAATCATCAATTCGGTAAAGAAAATGAAATACAAAGATCAATAGATGTTTGAAATCCCAAATATAGTAGATAATGTATCTAGACAATCTGTTGAAGAGAGTGGCTCTTTGAGCATCTTTCTTTAAAATCCCACCTTATACCAACCTTGAAATTTGACAGAGTCAAGTATTTCAACATGCATTTTACTAAATCAAAAATTTGAACAACCATGCTTGGTATACATGTGGTAGCTGCACACAATACTCGGACGACCGAGGTGGTAGCTCTTTCCTCCATGTGGTGGTAGTTTTCACACTCCTCATTGGGATGTAACTCTTTCCACATCTTTTGAGCATTTTACCTTATCTTTGACTCCCCTCAATTGGCTATCAATTATTTAAGATATAAAGTATTCAACCAAATATTGATCTCGATTTCATACTCGACTAAACAGTCAAATAAGATAATGACTATACCAAGAGATCATTGAGAGAGAAATTGACTTTGATCACTTTAGAAGATGATTTAATTAACATAAATGATCATTGCAACAGTGAAATATTATGATGGCAAAAGCATAATAAATTTCTAAATGTACGAAAAGATGCAATTAAAGTCAATTATAATCAATGCTCAATTAATGTCCTATGTAGAAACATAGATAATGAACAAAACAAAAACAAATACAAAACCTATCCTAAGCAAAGGTTTCAAAAAGAAGTTTATTTCAAAGAAAGCATACCAATTGCTTTTCGCAAATGAATAAAACGTTTTTGATCCAAAGGTTTTGTTAAAAAGTCAGCTAATTGATCTTCAGTTGAAACATATGAAAGTTGAAGAGTATTTGATTCAACTAGCTCTCTAAGAAAATGATATCTAAGTTCATATGTTTTGTTCTAGAGTGCAACACAGGGTTTTTAGAAATGTTAATAGCACTAGTGTTGTCACAAAGTATTGTTACCGAAGATGCTGAAATGCGAAAGTCGCTCAGTACGCTTTTCATCCAAATGAGTTGAGTTGAGCAACTTCCAGCTGAAATGTATTCCGCTTCGGCAGGTCGAGAGTGCTATGCAATTCTGCTTTTACTGTGTCATGCAACAAGGCAATGGCCAAGATAGAAGCATGCACCACTCGTGCTTTTCCGATCATCCACTGATCCTGCCCAATCGGCATCTGAGTATCCAACAATGTCCAGACTTGTTCCCATAGGATACCAAATTCCGAAATTAATTGATCCTTTGATGTACCGGATGATCCGTTTCACCGCTTTCAGGTGAACCTCCTTTGGGTGCTGATTGATATCTCGCGCAAATCCCAACACTAAAGGATATATCCGGGCGACTAGCCGTGAGGGTAAGTAGACTTCCAATCATACTTCTATACAGTTTCTCGTCTACAATTCTCACTATGTGATTCACTTCCAAGTCCCTTGTGGGCTAGTTCCCATTGGAGTTGGAAAATCTTTACAATTTTCTAGATCAAACTTTTTGACCAACTCCAGTGCATACTTGGATTGACTCAAGTGAATACCTGCATCATTTTGTTTAATTTGCAATCCAAGAAAAATAGACAATTCGCCCATCATGGACATCTCAAATTCGCTTTCCATGGGTCTCCGCGAATTTAGAAGCATCATTATCTTTTGTTGCGCCAAATACTATGTCATCGACATATATTTGTGCTACAATGAAATTGTTTTGATAATGCTCACAAAGAGAGTCCTGTCAGCTCCCCCTCGAGTATAGCCCTTCTCCAAAAGGTGCTTTGTTAACCTTTCGTACCATGCTCGCGGTGCTTGTTTCAGACCGTAAAGAGCCTTTTTCAAACGAAAAACATGGTTAGGTTGTTTATGATCTACAAAACCTTTCGGTTGAGCTACATAAACTTCCTCATTTAAAAACCCGTTTAGAAATGCGCTCTTGACGTCCATTTGAAATAATTTGATTTTAAAATGACAAGCAATAGCAAACAATATACGAATGGACTCGAGTCTAGCTACAGGGGCGAAAGTTTCGTCAAAGTCTATACCTTCTACTTGAGAGTAGCCTTGAGCAACTAGTCGTGCCTTGTTCCTGATGATAGTACCATCTTCATCTTTCTTGTTCTTGAAGATCCATTTGGTACCTATCACATTATGTTGCTTTGGAGGCTTCGTTAATTCCCAGACTTTGTTTCGCTCAAATTGATGGAGCTCTTCCTGCATAGCTTTAATCCAGTAGTCATCCTGAAGAGCTTCATCTATTGTCTTTGGTTCGATTAAAGATACATAGCAAGCAAATCCGCAAACCAACTGCCTTCGAGTTCTAACTCCTTCTTGTGGATCTCCAATGATGTTCGATTCCGGATGATCCTTGGAGATTCGTAGCGTTTGTTGAAACGGAGTACTCGGAGGTACACGAGATGATTCCTGCACATTAGATAAACTAGAAGAACCATTAGATGCATCATTAATATTGGAAGTATTATTATCAGAAGATGCACTAGCAGGAGAATCATCATCTAGAGAGATATCGAGGGTAGATTTTTCAGATTCAAAGTGAGAAGCTTCATCTACCTTAACATTTATAGATTCTACGATCGTCTTAGATTCAATGTTAAATACTCGATATGCTCTGCTATTCGTAGAATAACCCAAAAAGATCCCTTCATCACTTCGAGAGTCGAACTTTCCAAGATTTTCCCGGTCACGTAAAATGTAGCATCGACTCCTGAAGATACGAAAGTACTTGATATCCGGTTTTCTACTAAACCACAGCTCATATGGTATATTCAAGGTTCCTGGGCGCAAATACACTCTGTTAATGACATAGACAGCGGTGTTCACAGCTTCAGCCCAAAAATGTAGCGGTAATTTCCGGCTATGAAGCATCACACGCGCCATCTCTTGAACAACCCGGTTTTTGCGCTCAACAACACCATTCTTGCTGAGGTGTATAGGGTGCCGAGAATTCATGTTTAATGCCATTTGAAGTACAAAAGTCAATGAATTTTGAATTTATGAATTCTCCACCCCTATCACTTCTAACACGAATGATCTTTTCATTCTTTTCAATCATAATACGATGGCAAATCTCATGAAAAGAGTCAAACGTATCAGCTTTCTCTCTCAAAAATGCTACCCAAGAAAACCGAGAGAAATCATCAACCAATAAAAAGATGTACCATTTACCTCCCAAGGATGGTTGACGAGTTGGCCCCATTAAATCCATGTGCAAAAGTTCCAAGGGCCGTTTTGTACCAACGTGGTTCAAGTTCTTGTGTGCAGTCCTAGACTGTTTTCCCTTTTGGCAACCACCACACACAACGTTTTGTTTAAATAAAAGCTTTGGAATCCCCTTGACCACGTCCTTGTTTGAATTCTAGTAAGTTCCTAAAATTTAAGTGACCTAGCCTTTCATGCCAAAGAGTTTACATTATTCAAAGCGGCTAAGTTACAATTTTCAGAAAATTGTATTAGGAACAACATAACAATTGTTTTCAGATCTAACCCCTTTTAAAAAGAAGACATGGTCCTTATCAGTTACAACGCATTCAACAGATGAAAAGTTAACTGAAAAACCATTGTCGCAAAGTTGACTTATGCTTATGAGGTTAGTCTTAAGGCCATCAACAAATAAGACGTTTTTCAAAATCGGGCCATCTGGAATAGCTACCGTCCCTTTTCCAACAATTTTGGAAGATCGACCGTCTCCGAAAACAACGTGTCCTCCGGAGATTTTCTCAAGATTTTGAAAACTATTTTTGTCACCGGTCATGTGACGGGAACACCCGCTATCCAGATACCAAGACGAACTATCATATGCATGCAAGGAAACATTGGAAACAAGACAAGGGAAAATTTCACCTTTGCGCACCCAAACCCTTTTGGAGTGCGTCGGTAATGGTCGTGAAGTTATATGCCTAGGTGAAGGCGTCTTGTTATAGCGATTGTTGTTCCTTGATGAATCGTCTTGCGCGATGAACTACCAAGTCTCTTTTCATTTGAAAAGTTTTGCTTTGATTTCCGGGGAGGAGCCTTTTTGGTAGTTGTTGCAAGAGGTCTTTGAGATGAGCGTTCGACTCCCGTCTTGCAATATCTTCTTATGTGCCCTGAAACACCACAACGAAAACATACCTTAGATCTTGACGATCCCAAAGAGGATGAAGTAGGTTTGTTGTCGTTGTTTGTCTTGAATTCCGGTGTCGGAGGAGGAGATACCGACTGAGGCACAAAAACTGTCTCACTCGAACTTGGACTGTTTCCAGTTTGAGTGTATCCGAGGCCGAACCGATTTGATTGACCAAGACCAAGAAGTCTATCCAACTTACTCCTTCCTGAAGAGAATCGCTGTAAGTCATTCTTGAGTTGGAAAATGGTCTTTGTCATTTCCAGGTTATCCTGTCGAGCCTCGTTGTAGAGCTTTGAGAAGTGATTCGCGTTATCCACCAGATTTGTATGTTCCTTCTCAAGTTGCTCATTGGACTCTTGAAGGGAACATTTTCTTTTATCAGGTTTTCCCTTTCCACTTCAAGAGCGTTTGAGAGAGAAGTCGCTCTTTTTGCTTCTTCTTCGAGATCATGCAATCTCCCTCTCAAACTCTTGTTTTGCTTAGCCACTTTCTTTGAGTCCCTCAAAAGTCTGTGGTAGGCTAGAGCAAAATCTTCACCTTCCGAATCATCCGATTCGTTGTCCGTTGCATTCTTTTCAACAGTGGAGTTGGACAACGACTCAGATGTACTTGCCATAAAGCACATGAAGGGTGAAGATGTGGACGCGTGGAATGCCGTGGAGCTCTTTTCTTCATCACTTGAAGACGACTCATTTGACGTTGAGTTGTCATCCCAAGTGACGACTTGCATCGCCTTCTTCTTTGCCGGATACTTGTTAGGACACTCCGTTGCAATGTGGCCGTAGCCTCGACATTTGAAGCATTGCAGTTGTCCTTCTGAACTTTTCTTATCCTTTGAGAAGTTCTCCTGCTTTCTTGACTTGTAACTTGAAGTACCCTTGCCTTTGTTCGACTTTCCGAAGGATGGAGATTTGCTTGAATTACCCCTTCGAAAGTTGCGGCGAAACTTCCTTGTCAAGAGAGCGAGCTGCTTCTCAAATTCCTCCATAGAAAGGTTCTCGTCATCGTCTGAGGAGGATGTATCCGCGTCTTCTTCCTTAGTTGTTTTCAACGCATAACCTGAAGACTTAGAAGTGGATGCTTTTCCAGAAGAATTGTTAGTATTAAAAGTCATTTCATAAGTTTGTAATGAACCAACTAATTCTTCTACACGTATTTCGTCCGGGTGTTTAATAGTTTCAATGGCAGTAACCTTTGGGCGAAATCGTTCAGGAAGAGTTCTTAAGATTTTCTTACAATCTTAAATTCTGGAATCTTCTCTCCCAGATTAGCACATGAGTTTACGATGTCTTGCAATCGTGTATAGTAGTCCGTGAAAGATTCATTTTCTGCCATCAAGATAGAGTCAAACTTGCTCGTAAGCATTTGCAGTTTCTGAATCTTCACGAGGTTAGTTCCCTCATGTGTAACCTGAGAACATCCCAGATTTCTTTCGCAGTCTCACATGCCGAGACGCGAGAGAATTCAGTTTGAGATAAGGCATTAAAAATAGCATTAATTCCCTTGCCATTGTAAGAAGATAACTCAAACTCTTCCTTGGTCCATTTCGACCTAGGTTTTAAGGTGTGAACATCAGAGATAAGTTCAGTTGGATTAGTCCATCCTATTCAATTGAATGCCACACCCTTTCGTCGATGGAAGATAAAAAGGCTTTCATCCGTACTTTCCAGTACGCATAATTTGTTCCATCAAAGAAAGGGGGTCGATTGATGTTTCCACCTTCAACCATTGTTCACAACCCTATTCCCGCTCTGATACCACTTGTTGGGTCGTATATAATACGGATCTAAATAGGGGAAGAAACACCTAGAGGGGGGTGAATAGGTGTAAACGTATAAACACTCAAAAATCGTTGCGATAAAACCCAATGCGGAAATAAAATAACACGCAAGATTTTTACGTGGAAAACTCCATCACCGGAGTAAAAAACCACGGGACCGATAACACGGCAGAAATCCACTAGAATTAAAACACGTACAAGGTGATTTACCGTACACACTTACGACTCAACCTTTTCCATACGCTCCTAGAGGATCTTCTCCGCTCGCTCCAGACGCTTCTCGAATCCACGATCTGCGCCCAACGCCGAATCCACGGCGTCCAACGTCGAATCCACGACGTCCGACCGAATCCACGGTCTTCACCCAATAGCACCCTTCGAATCCACGAACGTGCCTCGCTCCGAATCCACGAGAGCGGTTGAACCTTGAATCCACAAGGACACGCGAATCCACGCGCCGATTTTGGGGTAAATCGTTGTTTTTGGGTGGTGATGATCCGCCGAATACTTAGATCAAAGATAGATCGGAAATACCATCTAAGTATTCATTAGTTTGATTCAACTCAAGATGTGAGTATGAAAACCTAGAATCAAACTAATCAATATAGATGAAGAAACATAGAGTATTCTCTAATGATTTCCTTTCTTCTCTATATGTGGATCTATAGCCGTATAAGATGATATATGAAAATGACGGCTATGTGGATTCACCCTAGAAAGAAAGACATAGGGTCTATTTATAGGTTAGAAACCCTAGGAAGGAGATAAGAATCAAAAACCTACCATTTCTGGATATTTACGGACGGCGATCCGGATCGGATAACTGGATCCGGATCGTCATAACGAAACAGCCAATTCCAGAAAAACGAAGGTTCGGGATCCGGATCATGTGACTACGATCCGGATCGTTCATACAGTTCACCAAACATCAACGTTCGGGATCCGGATTGCGAAGCAAGATCCGGATCGTTCAAGGTAGATGGTAAACTCAACGTTCGGGATCCGGATCAAGAGACTACGATCCGGATTGCGACGATGTATGAACGAACCACCTTCGGGATCCGGATCGAACAACCTGATCCGGATCCTGAACATGTCCCAAGTCCAGTTTTTGATTTTTATGCAATGAAAGATTCTTCCAAGTGTTTCTACACTACAAGAAGTATTCGGATCACACAAATTCTTTAGTTAAACATACCTGATCCTTTTGAATTCTTCTTTCTTGAGATTGAGTTAAATGATCCAACTTTCTTCACCTTCAATCTTCAAGACTTGAGACTTTCACGAAACTACGCCAACTCAAATTCCGTAACCA
>CM055060.1:44468701-44503254 GCA_029204045.2 Tillandsia leiboldiana | reverse complement strand
AGGCTTGTGGTTGGACCATAGGATGACTTCGTGAGAGTCGTGACTTTTGGCGAGAGTTCGATTGGGTCTTATACTCTCCCAGTGATGGGACGAGTGATTGGCATGTTATTCTCCTAAGCAATTATGTGGCTGCAGGACAACAATAATGTGGTGGAACGGTTGACATGCTCTAGGACTTTTCGCCGGATTGGGTCGAGTTGGCAGGGTGCGTTTGTGGATGCAGGTGAAGTTTGCGTGGTGACCGGTGTCTCCCCAACCACGCGTTGTGTTGTTATTGGTGTGCACTCGTTGCAGCAGTTGAGCCTGAGCGGATTGTTTTGGGCCGGATACCGGATTGAGGTCAGAGAGCTCGGACCCAGATGACAGGATTGTCAGAGGCTTATCAGCTCAGAGGTGAGCAGCTGGTTTGGGTGACACAGTTGTCGGAGCAGTAGGCAGCCGACAGTGCTTTCTCCTGAGATACCTGGTTGCAGTATCCTCAGCGGCAGTGAGTTCTGTGGCGCCGATGGAGCGAGTAGCCCCCTCCGTGCCAATTTTTAGTGCCAAGGCACCGAGGCGGGGTGATAGCTGACAGCTGATGAGCTATGGGACACCAATGATAGATGAGCCCAATTTTGGCAGATAAACCACCGCGATTCGTGGAAGTTAGTTGGAGCCTTTGGAGGCAAAATCGTGGTTGGTGGTGATGGAGTGATCAACGAGAGCCTTCCCTTGTGCTAGAGAGTTTATGCAGTTGTTGAACTGCGCGCTCCAGGTTTAGAGGGACGAGGCGCATAGGATATGTGGACGGGAGTGGATTGCGCCAGGATACCTTTTAGTTTATTGATCCCTCCGTTTTGAATTTTGGATGCCTCGATGGAGTAGGCATTGTGTGTGGAGCGTGGCATTGCATTCCTTTGGATAGGGATCTGCTGCCGAGGGGAAGTCTGGATAGAGGCGCTTGGCTCGCTAGTGTTGAGGACTGATCGGCGGCAGAGGCATTCTCGTTTTCCTTCCCAGATGGTGGATATCCTTGTGGACGGATTATGTAAAGCTTACCCAAGGGAATGTTACCCTTTGTGATTGATACATGCATGTTGGCGTACAATATATGTGATTGAGGGTGAGCTTAGTAAGGATAATTGTATAAGGAATTGCATGAATTAATTGTGTTTTGTAATATGACGGTTGCAATAATGGATTTTCTGAGACTGTCAGAGGTCGGGTGGACCCCGATGGAAGCATTAGCATCTCTATCCAGAGTAGCGCAGCGGGGTAGCGTGGATTTGTTGTTGCGGAGACCATATCCGTCGCCTCAGTGTGAGCAGAGGCAGAGTCGTGCTCCTTTGTGATTGGTCAAGGTATATTTTGGCAGGCTAGCGACGACCACTTGCATCGAGCGGATGAATCTGTGCCGCCGGTTGGAGGGCACCACGGTAGTGGATTGAGTTATCGCAGGTGTGATTTCATCACAGCAGTCGGAGTTAGAGCATGTTGCATTCCTGCATGGACTAGAGGTAGAGTCGTTACCAAATGCACTTGAGGTACAGTTACTATTGGTATTGTGCGGTGAGGAAGATTGTGGATCATGTCCAGTGACGTTGAGACCACGAGTTATATCCGCAGACCTATTGGTACGTGTGTCAGCTCGGTGTTTTGACCCAATGCGTGGGATTGGTTGGCACAGTGCCACATAATGTTTTGACTGCGGAGAGAGAAGGCTATGACCTTCTGCGAGGCAGACAATGGAGGCTGTTTGTTGTGACAGTTAGAGCAGCAGGTTGCAGCGACAGTGCGAGAGGTGCTTACGGCGGCACCGGGACTCAAGGATGTTCCTGTTGCCGTGAGATCCCGGTGTGTGGATTCCACCTGAGCTGATGATGATGCCGCCGGTTAGGGTGATTGTTGTTGGGTTATATGAATAATAGGATCTAAATAGGGGAAAAAAACACTAGAGGGGGGTGAATAGGTGTAAACCATAAACACTCAAAAATCTTTGCGATATAAAAACCCAATGCGGAAAAAATAAATAACACGCAGAGATTTTTACGTGGAAAACTCCAAACCGGAGTAAAAAACCACGGGACCGATAACACGGTGAAATCCACTCGAATTAACAACGTACAGGGTGATATACCGTACTCACAGACGACTCAACCTTTTTCATCGCTCCTAGTTGATCTTCTACGCTGCTCCACGCCGCCTTCTCGAATCCACGATGTGCGTCCAACGCCGAATCCACGCGTCAAACGTCGATTCCACGACGTCCGACCGAATCCACGGTCTTCACCCAGTAGCACGCTTCGAATCCACGAACGTACCTCGCTCCGAATCCACGAGAGCGGTTTGCACCTTGAATCCACAAGGCCACGCGAGTCCACGCGCCGATTTTGGGAAAATCGTTGTTTTTGGGTGGTGATGATCGCCGAATACTTAGATTAGAAATAGATCGGAAATACCATCTAAGTATTCATTGATTGATTCTACTCAAAATGTGAGTATTAAAATCTAGAATCAAATCAATCAATATAGATGAAGAAACATAAGATTAAATCTAGTTTCTTTTTCTTCTCTATATGTGGATCTTAGGCCGTATATAAGATTATATATTATTATGACGGCTATTGGATTGACGGCCTCTTTTGGACTAACCCTAGAAAAAGAATCATAGGGTCTATTTATAGGTTAGAAACCCTTGGAAGAAATAAGGATCAAAAACTAACCTTTTCTGGAGTTTTTTTTTACATGACGACGATCCGGATCGGAGATCGGCGATCCGGATTGCAGTAGCGAGAAAAACAGATCCCAGAAAAACGAAGGTTCGGGATCCGGATCGAAGTGCTTGATCCGGATCGTTCATACAGTTCACCAAACATCAACGTTCGGGATCCGGATTGCGAAGCCTGATCGGATCGTTCAAATAAAATGGTAAACTCAGTGTTCAGGATCCGGATCAAGGGAAGCTACGATCCGGATTGAACTGGTGTATGAACGAACACCTTCGGGATCCGGATCGAACAGTCTGATCCGGATCCTGAACATGTCCCATGTCCAGTTTTGATATTTATGCAATAACAAATCCATCCAAGTGTTTCTACGCTATAAGAAGTATTCGGATCACCAAGAATTAAGTTAAACATAACTGATCCTTTTGAATCTTCTTTCTTGAGATTGAGTTATATGATCCAACTTCCTTTACCTTCAATCTTCAAGACTTAACCGAATTCACGAAATACGCAAAATCAAATTCCGTAACAATCTCCCCTTGGCGATTTCGTGACAAAACATAGATCCACTCAAGAAATTCAAAAGATATTTTTGTTGCTATCACCATACAACAAAAATTTACAATGGAGGATCCAAAATAAAATACATGAGTTAAACTCTAAAACAGACTCTAGACTTAGACATCTGTACTCTCTGCAAAAGAATCATTCTGACAAAAGAAATCGTTAGATACCTCAAGAATTTTATATCATTCAAAAACCACATACAGAGATGAAGTTTATACTCATTTATACTTACCATGACATTTATACATTCAGATATATAAACTGATCATAGTTTTAAAACACCAACATATCTTCTATGCAATCAAAAACTAAATGTCAGTTTGTGAACTCAACTTGTTAGTTAATTACATGCCCAAATAGTTAGTCGAATAGTTAGTCGAGGAGGCATGCACTCAAAACAAAATGAAAACCGAAAGTTGAAGTTCTACTTACATTTCAAGTGAGGTTATACTTACCTCTATAGTTCAAGTTTTCTCAGTAACCATTGTATCATAGTATCATTGTTTATACTTCTCTCTCCCCCTTTTTGTCACAAAAGTTAGCCAAAAATTACCAAAATGGAGAGAATAGTTAACAGTTCAAGTACCAGAAGTTTGAGAACAAAAACTTAAAACTAAAACTTAAAAACCTGCACAAAAAAAAGTTAAAAAAATGAAGTTCCTGCACAAGAGAATTATTAGACAAACGATTCAAGCATCTGAATTTGAGTCATCCGAGAGCGCTGTATCCATTTTCGAGACAGTTTTTGCATTAACTTCTTTATTGACGAGACCGTCTTAGTTATGTGATTTGGGATGCTGGATATCTCGAGTTCTGCGGAGATTCGCCTCTGCTCTTGGTGATTTGCTCTTGTTGAAAAGATAGGCGCTGTTGTTGCTTGAAAATCGAAGTTATCCCGATGCTTGATCATCCGGCCGGGTGCTTGTTGAGACGGTGAGGCAGAGGTGCGACACAAGGTTTCTTTCCAGTGGGAGGCGGCGGAGTAACATGTGGTAATTTGTGAAGTGACTTCACAATCGTTGACTCATCTATCATCCCCAACAGTGTTGATATGATGTCGAGCTTATATCAAATTTCAAACTTTTGCAAGATCCTCATGAGATTAATGGAAATGGAAGTCGCTCAGAAGGATGAGGGATGCACAAATATCTTGACATTCTATTCCAAATTATGTAGGGATGTTCATGTTCAATCCTACAGCCTCAGAGGGATGACCTATGAGATATAAGAACAGCATTCTATCCCATCTCACTAACTTGGTTTGCATGTTAGGAAGAATGTTGTAACATGTGATGAAATTAAGAAATCGGTACTCCAGTCGAAGATGTTTGGATTTACACTTTGCCATCAGCTGATTCAGTTCCTTCCAAACAAATTTTTCCTATCACGGTTTTGCCACAAGGCATTCGTCAAACTTTCTCCGTCAAATAGTTGAATCCCGATGGTTGGATTCCATTCCAAGGACTTAGCCGATTAATTGCGGAGTGATTTTAAGTTTCATCCCTTGGATATTTGTAGAGAAATGCATTGAGCACGTTCATCTTCTTGAAGATGTCTTGCATTGGTAGAAGGTTCTTACACGATACAAGCAATACCAAGTAATTCGGGGAATCGGCAGACTTGGATGAGATAGCTTGCTCAATTAAAGTTCAAACTCTGGTGAGTGATTTCGGAGAGCTTCAATGTTGACATGTCGTTCACCGATACATTCACGATGCTCAAAAGCTCGAAGGCGATCAATGCTGACGAACACTCCTTCCACCCGAGGCGGGGAGTCAGGAACCATTGGCTTGCTAGCATTAGCCTCTCGTGCTTGTCCAAAGCGTCGAGCAAGTCGTTTCCTTTTTACCGAGACGGGCGGTGACGTCATAGGTGCTTTTCCTGTGTCAATGGGTGCCTTTCCTTTTGATCCATTGGAAGCCTTTTGTTCAGTTTAACGGGCATTGATTCATCTTCATTCGTTAACACGTCCCAGTCTACCTTCATCATTATTTGCTTCGTTTTTCGAGTCACTAATCAGATCAAATTCACCTTTTCGTTGAAGTTTCTTGGCAATTTTCAGTTTATTGGTTGCTCGAGTATGCACCATTGTGACTAACAGCAAGATGATCCATGAGAATTCCATAGCTGTGCGTGCTTTAAGAGGATTGAAATCCTGTGAAGAGCAACTCAAGAACACGAAAATTTTGTAAGTTTTTAAAAATTAGAGAAATTGTACCCAAACAATCATTATCTGTAGAGAGGACTAAGAATCAAATTAGTTTGCAAAAAGATGTTAAAAAATAGATCAATTGCATGATTTTGGAAAAATCCCATTAGATGCCCTAAAACCGAATTTTGAAATCGAAGACCAAAAAATCCGTGTTATCTTGAGAATACCTAGCATATAATCAAAACGAATCTACCCAGAGTTCTAATTTCAAAAGAAAATTGATTAAAAACCATCCACAAATGAAAATTGGTACAGAAATTCTCACGTTTTGAGAGGAATAAGAAAAACTGTGAAAAACCGAGATTTTGATCAATAAAACTTACTTGGAATTGAAGAACTTGAGTTTGAAGAGCTTCCAAGATGGATGAAATCTAGAGAGAGAAGCTCTGGAAACTTTGGAACAAAAGATTGGAGCAAAAGAAATCAAAACCCTTTTGTTCTATATAAACCCTAGCCGCGATCCGGATCAGTTCGTGATTACGATCCGGATCGGCTACCCGCAGGGAAAAACTGCGTTCGGGATCCAGATCGGCAGGTCCAATCCGGATCGGCTCCAACTTTTCTTTAGAAAATTTCAGAGAATTCTAGAAAAACCAGAAAAAGATTGTAAGCACTTTTGTGTATCAACTTTAAACGAAAATCATCGTTTCATACAACAAGAAATAGATTATACCAAATCTATCAATAACATCCAACAAATGAACGAAAATTTATAAAAATTAAATCCCTTAAAGTTGAACAACTTCAATTACATCTAACTTGATCTTATGAGTAATGCCTTTATCAACTCATCAAATTCGGTAAAGAAAATGAAATACAAAGATCAATAGATGTCTAACATCCCGATAAATTAGATAATATATCTAGTCAATGTATTGAAGAGAGTGGCTCTTTGAGCATCTTTCATTAAAAATCCCCCCTTATACCAACCTTGAAATTTGACAGAGTCAAGTATTTCAACATGCATTTTAATTAATCAAACTTGAAAAACCTTGCTTGGTATACATGTGGTAGCTGCACACAGTACTCGGGCGACCGAGGTGGTAGCTCTTTCCTCCATGTGGTGGTAGTTTTCACACTCCTCATTGGGATGTAACTCTTTCCACATCTTTTGAGCATAATACTTTTTCTTTGACTCCCCCTCAATTGGCTATCAATTATTTAAGATATAAAGTATTCAGCCAAATATTGATCTCGATTTCATACTCGACTAAACAGTCAAATAAGATAAAAACTATACCAACAGATCATCGAGAGAGAAATTGATTTTGATCAAAACAAAGATGAGTTTAATTGACATAAATGATCATTGCATCAAATGAAATATTATGATATCTAAAGCATAATAAATTTCTAAACATATAAAAGGATGCAGTTAAAGTCAATAAAACTAATGCTCAATTAATATTCTATGTCTAAGCATAGATAATGAACAAAAACATAAAAACAAAACCTAACCTAAACAAGAGTTCAAAAAGGGTTTATTTCAAGGAAAGCATTCCAATTGCTTTACGCAAATGAATAAAACGTTTTTGATCCAAAGGTTTTGTTAAAATGTCAGCTAATTGATCTTCAGTTGAAATGTAGGAAATTTGAAGAATATTTGATTCAACTAGCTCTCTAAGAAAATGATATCTAAGTTCAATGTGTTTTGTTCTAGAGTGCAACACAGGGTTTTTTGAAATGTTTATAGCACTTGTGTTGTCACATAAAATAGTTACCGAAGTTGCTGAAATCCGGAAGTCGCTCAACACGCTTTTCATCCAAATAAGTTGAGTTGAACAACTACCCGCTGAGATGTATTCCGCTTCGGCAGTCGAGAGTGCAATGCAGTTTGCTTTTACTATGCCATGCAACAAGACAATGGCCAAGATAAAAACATGCACCACTCGTACTTTTCCGATCATCCACAGATCCTGCCCAATCGGCATCTGAGTATCCAATAATATCTAAACTTGTTCCCATAGGATACCAAATTCCGAAGTTTACAGTTCCTTTGACGTACCGGATGATCCGTTTCACCGCTTTCAGGTGAACCTCCTTTGGTGCTGATTGATATCTCGCGCAAATCCCAACACTAAAGGATATATCCGGGCGACTAGCTGTGAGGTAAAGTAGGACTTCCAATCATGCTGCGATAGAGTTTCTCGTCTACATTATCACTAAGAGATTCACTTCCTAATCCCTTATTGCTAGTTCCCATAGGAGTAGGAAAATCTTTAGAATCTTCTAATCCGAATTTCTTACCAACTCCTTTGCGTACTTGGATTGACACAGATGGATGCCTTCAACCATTTTGTTTCACTTGCAATCCAAGAAAGTATGTCAGTTCGCCATCATAGACATCTCAAATTCGCTTTCCATGGTTTCTGCGAATTTAGAAGCATCATTATCCTTTGTTGCTCCAAACACAATGTCATCGACATAGATTTGTGCAACAATGAAGTTATTTTGATAATGCTTCACAAAGAGAGTCCGATCTGCTCCCCCTCGAGTATAGCCCTTCTCCAAAAGGTGCTTTGTCAACCTTTCGTACCATGCTCGCGGTGCTTGTTTTAAACCGTAAAGAGCCTTTTTCAAACGAAAAACATGGTTAGGTAGTTTACAGTCTACAAAACCTTTCGGTTGAGCCACATAAACTTCCTCATTTAAAAATCCATTTAAAAATGCGCTCTTAACGTCCATTTGAAAGAGTTTATATTGAAGTGACAAGCAATAGCGAATAAGATACGAATGGACTCGAGTCTAGCTACAGGGGCGAACGTTTCATCAAAGTCTATACCTTCCATTTGAGAGTAGCCTTGAGCAACTAAACGTGCTTTGTTCCTGATGATGGTACCATCCTCATTTTTCTTGTTCTTGAAAATCCATTTAGTACCAATCACATTGTGTTGCTTCGGAGGCGTCGTTAATTCCCAGACTTTGTTGCGTTCAAACTGATGGAGCTCTTCCTGCATTGCTTCAATCCAGTAGTCATCCTGAAGAGCTTCATCGATGTTCTTTGGTTCGATCATGGAAACGTAACAGGCGAATCCACAAACCAACTGTCTCCGAGTTTTGACTCCTTCTTGTGGGTCTCCAATGATGTTTGATTCAGGATGATCCTTGGAGATGCGTAACGTTTGTTGTAATGGAGTACTCAGAGGTACATGAGATGATTCCTGCACATCAGATAAACTTGAAGAATCATTAGATGCATCATTAATATTGGAAGTATTATCATGAGAAGATGCACTTACAGGAGTATCATCATCAAGAGAGATATCAGGGGTAGATTTATCAGATGCAAAGTGGAAAGCTTCATCTACTTTACATTTATAGATTCTACGATCGTCTTAGATTCCAAGTTAAATACGCGATATGCTCTACTATTCGTAGAATACCCCAAGAAAATTCCTTCGTCACTTCGAGAGTCAAACTTCCAAGATTTTTGCGGTCACGTAAAATGTAACATCGACTCCCGAAGATACGAAAATATTTGATGTTGGGTTTTCTACAACACCATAGTTCATATGGTGTATTTAACGTTCCCGGGCGCAAATAAACTCGATTAATAACATAGATTGCAGTGTTCACAGCTTCAGCCCAAAAATGTAGCGGTAAATTCCGGCTATGAAGCATAACACGTGCCATCTCTTGAACAATCCTGTTTTTGCGCTCGACAACACCATTCTGTTGAGGTGTATAGGGTGCTGAGAATTCATGCTTAATGCCGTTGGAAGTGCAAAAATCAATGAATTTAGAATTTATGAATTCTCCACCTATATCACTTCTAACACGAATGATCTTTTCATTCTTTTCAATCATAATACGAAGGCAAATCTCGTGAAAAGAATCAAAAGTATCAGCTTTCTCTTTTAAAAATGCTACCCATGAATACCGAGAGAAATCATCAACCAATAAGAAAATATACCATTTACCTCCCAAGGATGGTTGACGTGTTGGCCCCATAAGATCCATATGCAATAATTCCAAGGGCCGTTTGGTACCGACGTGGTTCAGGTTTTTGTGTGCAGCCATTGATTGTTTTCCCTTAAGACAACCACCACACATAATATTTTGTTCAAGTGAAAGTTTAGGAACCCCCTAGACCACGTCTTTGTTCGAAATTCTAGCAAGTTCCTTAAAATTTATGTGTCCTAGCCTTTCATGCCAAAATATTTCATTATTCAAAGAGGCTAAGTTACAATTTTCAGAAATTTTATTGGGAACAACATAACAATTGTTTTCAGATCTAACCCCTTTTAAAAAGAAAACATGATCCTTATCAGTTACAATGCATTCAACAGATGAAAAATTAACAGAAAAACCATTGTCGCAAAGTTGACTGATACTAATGAGGTTAGTCTTAAGCCCATCAACAAATAATACATTATTCAGAATCGGGCCATCTGGAATAGCTACTGTTCCTTTTCCAACAATTTTGGAAGACTGGCCGTCTCCGAAAACCACAAGTCCTCCGGAGATTTTCTCAAAATTTTGAAAGCAGTTTTTGTCACCGGTCATGTGACGAGAACAGCCGCTATCCAGATACCAAGACGAATTATCATATGCTTGCAAGGAAATATTTGTAACAAGACAAGGGAAAACTTCACCTTTGCGTACCGAAACCTTTCGAGTTTTGGTGTACGTCGGAAATTATTGTGAGGTTGATACCTTTGGTGAAAGCGTCTTGTTTGATCCGTCGCTCTTCCTTGACGTCGTCGTCTTGTTTGATGAACTACCGAGGCTCTTTTCCTTCAAAGAATTTGCATTCGATTTTCGAGGAATCACCCTTTTGGTAGTCGTTGCAAGAAGTGCTTGAGTTGACCGTTTGGCTCCCATCTTGCAATTTCTCCTTATGTGCCCTGCAGAATTACAACAAAAACATACCTTAGTGCTTGACGATCCCGAGGAGGGTGAAGTAGGCTTGTTGTCGTTGCTTGTCGTGAATTCCGGTGTCGGAGGAGGAGATACCGACTGAGGCACGAAAACTGTCCCAACCGAACTAAAATCGTCTTTAGTTCGATTGTATCCGAGGCCGAACTTGTTTGATTGACCAAGACCAAGAAGCTTATCCAACTTACTCCTTCCTGATGAAAATCGCTGTAAGTCATCCTTGAGTTGGATAATAGTCTCTGTCATTTCCAATTTTTCCTGTCGAGCCTCGCCGTTGAGCTTCAAGAAGTAATTCGCTTTGTTAACCATATCTATATAATTCTTCTCGAATTGCTCATTGGACTCTTGAAGGGAAACATTTGCTTTTATCAGATTATCCCTTTCCACTTCAAGATCGGTCGAGAGAGAAGTTACCCTTTTTAGTTCTTCTTCGAGATCCTGCAATCTCCCTCTCAACCCCTTGTTTTGCTTAGCCAGTTTCTTTGAATCCCTCAAAAGTCTATGGTAGACTAGAGCAAAATCTTCACCTTCCGAATCATCCGATTCATTGTCCGTTGCATTCTTTTCAACAGTGGAGTTGGACAATGAGTTGGATGTACTTGCCATTAAGCACATGAAGGGTGAAGATGTGGACGCGTGGAACGCAGTTGCGTTGTCTTCTTCATCACTTGACGATGACTCATTTGACGATGAGGTGTCATCCCAAGTGACGGCTTGCATCGCCTTCTTCTTAGACGGATTCTTAGTTGGACATTCTGTTGAGATATGGTCGTACCCTCGGCACTTGAAGCATTGGACTTGTCCTTCTGTGCTTTTCTTATCCTTAGAAAAGCCTTCTTGCTTTCTTGACTTGTAACTTGAAGAACCCTTGCCTTTCTTCCACTTTCTGAAGGATGGAGTTTTGCTTGAATTACCCGTTCGAAAATTTCGGCGAAACTTCCTTGTCAAGAGAGCGAGCTGCTTCTCAAAGTCCTCCATAGATAAATTCTCGTCATCGCCTGAGGAGGATGAATCCGCGTCTTCTTCTTTTGTTGTTTTCAAAGCATAACCTGAAGACTTAGAAGAGGATGCCTTTCCCGAAGAATAGTTAGTAGGAAATGTCATTTCATAAGTTTGTAAAGAACCAACTAATTCTTCTACACGGATTTCGTCCGGGTGTTTAATAGTTTCAATGGCTGTAACCTTGGAACGAAATCTTTCAGGAAGAGTTCTTAAGATCTTTCTTACAATTTTATATTCTGGAATCTTCTCTCCCAAGTTAGCACATGAGTTTATGATGTCTTGCAATCGTGTGTAATAGTCAGTGAACGATTCATTTTCTGCCATGAAAATAGAGTCAAACTTGCTCGTAAGCATTTGCAGTTTCTGAATCTTCACAAGGTTAGTTCCCTCATGCGTAACTTGGAGAGCATCCCAGATTTCTTTCGCAGTCTCACATGCCGAGACGCGAGAGAACTCTGTTTGTGATAAGGCATTAAATAAAGCATTTATTCCCTTGCCATTGTAAGAAGATATATCAATCTCTTCCTTGGTCCATTTCGACCTAGGTTTAATGGTGCGAACATCACCAATAAATTCAGTTGGATTAGACCATCCTAATTCAATTGATTGCCACACCCGTTCGTCGATGGAAATTAAAAAGGCTTTCATCCGTACTTTCCAGTACGCATAA
The DNA here is from genome assembly GCA_029204045.2 of Tillandsia leiboldiana. Taxonomy (NCBI): domain Eukaryota; kingdom Viridiplantae; phylum Streptophyta; class Magnoliopsida; order Poales; family Bromeliaceae; genus Tillandsia; species Tillandsia leiboldiana. Next base: position 44,491,220 of record CM055060.1, on the reverse strand, counting down.
TTTGTTCCATCGAAGAACGGGGGTCCGTTGATGTTTCCACCTTCAACCATTGTTTACAACCCTATTCCCGCTCCGATACCACTTGTTGGGTTATATGAATAATAGGATCTAAATAGGAGAAAAAACACCTAGAGGGGGGTGAATAGGTGTAAACCATAAACACTCAAAAATCTTTGCGATATAAAAACCCAATGCGGAAAAATAAATAACACGCAGAGATTTTTACGTGGAAAACTCCAAACTGGAGTAAAAAATCACGGGACCGATAACACGGTGAAATCCACTAGAATTAAACACGTACAATTGATCTTCTCCGCTCGCTCCACGACGCTTCTCGAATCCACGATGTGCGTCCAACGCCGAATCCACGACGTCCAACGTCGAGTCCACGACGTCCGACCGAGTCCACGGTCTTCACCCAGTAGCACGCTTCGAATCCACGAACGTACCTCGCTCCGAATCCACGAGAGCGGTTGCACCTTGAATCCACAAGGCCACGCGAGTCCACGCGCCGATTTTGGGGTAAATCGTTGTTTTTTGGGTGGTGATGATCCGCCGAATACTTAGATTAGAAATAGATCGGAAATACCATCTAAGTATTCATTGATTTGATTCAACTCAAAATGTGAGTATGAAAACCTAGAATCAAATCAATCAATATAGATGAAGAAACATAAGATTAAATCTAGTATTTCCTTTCTTCTCTATATGTGGATCTTAGGCCGTATATAAGATTATATATTATTATGACGGCTATTTGGATTGACGGCCTCTTTTTGGACTAACCCTAGAAAGAGAATCATAGGGTCTATTTATAGGTTAGAAACCCTTGGAAGAAGATAAGGATCAAAAACTAACTTTTTCTGGAGTTTTTACATGACGACGATCCGGATCGGAGATCGGCGATCCGGATTGCAGTAGCGAGAAAAACAGATTCCAGAAAAACGAAGGTTCGGGATCCGGATCGAAGTGCTTGATCCGGATCGTTCATACAGTTCACCAAACATCAACGTTCGGGATCCGGATTGCGAAGCCTGATCCGGATCGTTCAAATAAAATGGTAAACTCAGTGTTCGGGATCCGGATCAAGGGAAGCTACGATCCGGATTGAACTGGTGTATGAACGAACCACCTTCGGGATCCGGATCGAACAGTCTGATCCGGATCCTGAACATGTCCCATGTCCAGTTTTTGATATTTATGCAATAACAAATCCATCCAAGTGTTTCTACGCTATAAGAAGTATTCGGATCACCAAAGATATTAAGTTAAACATACCTGATCCTTTTGAATTCTTCTTTCTTGAGATTGAGTTATATGATCCAACTTCCTTTAGCTTCAATCTTCAAGACTTAACCGAATTCACGAAATACGCCAACTCAAATTCCGTAACAATTGTGATTGCGATTGACGTGGTTCTGGGAACCGCGCCAACCTCGACAGCACCTCATTGGATATCACCAGTAGAACTGAGAGAGCTGATGGCGCAGTCACAGGATTTGATGGATCGAGGGTCTGTTTGACCTAGTACCACGCCGTTGATACACGGCGGTGAGGGTTCTTGTGTGGTGTGACCGCAGGCAAGTCCGGGTAGTATTTAGGACCTTTTGATAGAGTTGTACTCCGGCAGTTGTTTGCTCATGATGCATGTATCTTTTTGGAATCATACAGCTGAGTATTTCGCCAAGATGGTGTTCAGGACACGGTAGGGGCATTATGAGTACAGTGAGGCCAGATGGAATGACTAATGCCCTGTCGCCTTTAAGATTTGAGGAATTGTTGCACTTGGAAGGATTATTGGCGTTATTCTTCCGGGATATTTTGATTTTACCCTCCCTCCCTATGTGATTTAGAGCTTGGGGAGCACTGGTAGATGGTGTGACAAGGTCTGTGAGGAAGAATCTATAAGCCAAGTTGTTGTGGTACAAGTTTTAGCTTCGAGAGCATATCTTCTTGGATTATATATTCTAGCCATAGGGGCGGCGGTGGAAATCTGGCTATAATGGATGCTATTCGAGACTGGCCGAGACTGGCAGTTATTGTTGAGGTGAGGAGCTTTTGGACCGGATAGTGCAAGCAGAGCTTGACGAATAGGTGATGAGACTGATACCAGCGCCGATTTTAGCATCGCCAGTGATGGGAGATGGATTTGTGAGATACAGTGATGTGACGCCCCACTTCCCAGGGGGTCACCCATCCTAGAACTACTCTAGCTCTAGCACGCTTAACTCTTATGTTCCTCTTGGATCTTGCTACCATCCAAAATGCTATAGCCGGGTTAGAGATTTAGTCCTATTATATCATTTATATAGAGGACTAATCCAAATTCCGGGGGTGTCACATTCTTCCCCCCTTTATGCCCTGACGTCCACGTCAGGCTCAAGCACAATCACAAGCACCAGGCGATGTGAGACTCGTCTCGCTAGCCTTAGCCGACCTTGTGAGGAGCTGCACTCCACTCACAATGGTCATTAGCCGGGGAGCCTCGCTCTACCCGCTATAACCCTGGCTCAGCCGAGACTCATCTCACATTTCCGGCTGGTGAATGGCTCTGATACCAATTGTGACGCCCCACTTCCCAGGGGGTCACCCATCCTAGAACTACTCTAGCTCTAGCACGCTTAACTCTTATGTTCCTCTTGGATCTTGCTACCATCCAAAATGCTATAGCCGGGTTAGAGATTTAGTCCTATTATATCATTTATATAGAGGACTAATCCAAATTCCGGGGGTGTCACAAGTGATGCCTCCCATAGTGGCTATGAAGTTACAGTTGGATTATTGACGAGCATCCAATATCACCCCGACAGGGCCACTGTGGTGGCGGATACCCGTAGCAGGAGAGCTATTTGGGGGTGAGTTTGATGATTCCATAGCTGGCGCTGTGTGGGACCGTTGAGGTGACCAGGGCTCGAGGTTGTGTCCCTGGGGGTTCCTTTTGATGGTAGACTGCGGTGGAGCAGTCCACGCGGATGGTCAGAATTTGAGAGTGACCGAGTGAGGACCCCGGCTTGTTAAGGCTTATTCCCTTCTTGGATGATCGCGTGGGGGTGTTTTGGGTTGCACTGGTCGAGTGGGCACCAGGGTGTAGTGTTGGAGTGTGTTGTACTGTTCTTCTTCCCTTTTCCCCCCAGCCTTTTGTTGGAGTCCCTGAGGTTTTTCCACGTCTCAGCACGGGAGTGATGTGCTTTTGAATCCCTTGCCCGTGATTGACTCGCTCTATTTGAGATTTGTGAATGTTTGGAGTACGAGGGACGCCCATTGCAAATTCTGGCTCGTGTGATGAGAGGATTGTGCAATCGGGTCATGTCGTACTGGTTGTTGTTATTGTTGTTGAGGAGTAATCACGGGGAGTGAGTAGTGACCTGGGAGCTGGAGACGGTGTTGATGGGTACCTACCCTAGTTTGAGACCCCCCTTTTAAGTTGTTTTAGTTTCGAGGACGAAACTTTCTTTTAGTGGGGGAGGATGTGATGACCCGGATCTTCATTGGGGGTTTATGGCTTGATCAGTGGCTTCTGGAGGATTGTCTTGGGAGATGGGAGTGTTTGGGTGTGTATCGGACTCAAGAAATGGACCCGGCGCAAAAATCGGATCAAGTGGGCTTTTCCGGGGGCTTCCGGGTAAATTTCGGTTGAGAATTTGGTAAAACAGAGGCAGTATTTGGATTCAGCGCGGAAAAACGCTTGAAAACGGGTATTTACTTGTATTTTTCGGAGTCCGGACGCCCAAAAACGGGCCTATTTTAAGTGGGCCGGTTCACGGGACATTCGGGTACACCAGGCGCAGCCAAATTTGCGCCCGCCATGTGTCGGGCCGTGATTGGCCCGACACAAGGCGTGAGGCGCGCTGGTTGGGCGGCGCGCGTGCGCCGCAGCGCTTTTTCTACTCAACAAAGGCTGCCGGCTTCGCGTCTCCCAAAATGTCCCCCGAACCCCTTTTACAGAGAAGGTTTTGCCCTATAAATAGCCCATTTCTTTCCCATTTTTGGACTTTTGAAATCGGGCCAAATTCCCAAATTTTTTCAGAGCATCCCCATCTCCTTCTTCTTCTTCTCCTTCACCAGTTTTCGGATTTAGGGTGTGCTATGGGTGCCCGTAGCTGTGCAAGTGGTGGATGAACCCTTTGAAGCTGATTTCAACCATTTCCGTCGCATTTCAGTGCAGGAGCTCCAAAGAACTCATCCCTAGGAATATTGGCCAAATTTTTGGTTCTGCATATTCACAATAGGTAGATCTACAACTTTGGTATTCAACACTTTGGCTAGATCTTGAGTTTTATTGAAGTGTTTAAGCCATCTTTGGGACCCTTGTGCACAGCCTGGGATTTCGGACAGTTCTTAGTGTTTTCCCTTCCCTGGACAGTAGGACTGGAATTTTGAGATGATTTTTGTGGGGAAGTCTTCAGGACTCGAAGAGCTACAACTTTGGTATGTACCACTTTACCTAGATTTGAATATTTCTGAGAGTTTATTAGCCATCTTTGAAGAACTTGTGCACAGCCTGAGATTTTGAACTGAGCTCAATGTTTTTCCTCCCCATTTTCTGGTTTTTCCCGAGTTTTAGAGAGAGAAACTGAGGGAGTGGCCTGAAGTGAACTTGTTCCCCTCTCTGTCCTACATCTCTCCAGGAAGTTTCAGAATTTTTGGAGTTTCCAACAGCGAGTTCTCTACGACGCGGCGCACTTTGACGATTTCCATTTTCTGGCCCATTTCCGTCACAGTTCAGTCAAAAATTTCCCGAGCGCCAACCAGGAGGAATTTTTGGGCGATTTCTTCAACAGCGTGTTCCTAAGAGGTAAGGCTTCATTTTTCGTATTGATCACTTCGCTCCGTTTCGCACTTTCGGCATGGTTCCCGAGGCACCTTTTGACCCCCATTTTCTGTGGTGAGTTTTGGACAGCATGGACTTGTCAATTTTGTATCTCGGTCTACGAGCATTGGAATGAAGCGTTTAAAGAGTCGATTGACATCTACGCTTCGAGAGCAATGCACTCGTATTTTTATTAGATTTTTCTGGGGTCATTTCGAAGGTGAGAATTAAGCTTCTCTGTGGCTGATTTTACAGATGTGTGAGTTGTTGATGGTTTGGCTTACCGCGATGTCCGATTTGTTTCTTGACCTACAGGTATCGGATTTAAGAGTTTAAAGACTCGTTTTGGGGCTACTCGTCGCGAGGATCGCAACCGTGATTTTTCTGGATTTTTTAGAGGACTGGACAGAGGTGATATTTATCCTTTTCTGTGCTGTTTGGAAGACAGCAAATGCTGTTTTGGTGGTATGTTTACACCGGGTGCGATGTTTTGTGCAGTGGGGCACAGTTTTCGGTGGATTGCTGTGTTAGAGGACTGCGGGCAGCAAGGAGCTTCTTTTGGTGTAGATCGCGCTTTTCGAGGTGGGTGGTTGCTGCATACCTCTACTTCTGACTTGCTCACTAAGTTTATTAGAGAAGCCCACTATTGAACATATTGATTGATTGCGATGCATGTTTGACTGATATAAATGTGAGCCTATCATTTGAGACTAATCATGTGGATATAACATGTTGGGAATCTTATTGGATAATATTATTGTGGAAACATGATTGCGGGGACATATTTAATAGTGATAATTAACATGCCATATTAGCACATAGATTTTATGAAAGTGGATTAAATGGATTAAATGTTGGGACATGATGACTTATCTATGTGCGGGTGCCACTTTGGGATTTATTATGGATCAGGTATTATTTACATGTGTAGTTGACTGATGATTTTAGCATATTGGGTATATCTATGTGGATTTATTATTAGTTACACATGTGGAACTGTTATTTGATGTTTTTCTCCTTCACCATGCATGAGGACTTTTGCAGGCCTGTATGGACATCTAGATAGGCCACTATTTATTGCTACACTATCATATTGGGATTTGACTTAGGAGAAACCATGATCGCTTTCTTTCTCCTTCTTATTTAGACTTTTGAGTCATGTTGCTCGGGTTCGAGCAGAGGTTTGGGATAGTGTAGCCGGGACCTTAGGGTCAGAGATAGGGTGTACTTGATGCTGGATTTGTGGGTTATTGCGGCAACCGCGGACAGTAGGCGGTTGACTGAAGATTGATTATTTCATCAGATTTTGGGTCTTGTGGGGTGTTGCGGCGACCGCGGACATTGGACGGTTGACCGGATATTTACTTATGCATCAGATTGGGTATCAGATTCCTCTAGTGGATGGAGTTTCCCACTTATTGAGTATTATTGCATCAGATTGGGGATCGGGGTTGCATTAGTGGATGGAGTTTCCCACTTTGATCATAGTCTTGATCCAGTCCTGCTATATTGAGATATGTGCTACAGAGATACTTGTGATACTGGTGACAGAGATACTTTACTCGTGTGGGTCGCTCCCCTCGAGTGCCACTCCGGAGGTAGGCTTTTTGGACCCAGCCTTGTGTGCCGGTCTGATACTTATTTTGGGATGCGAGCCGTGCGGGCCGATCCCGCGGTTTCGAGCCTTGTGTGCAGATTCCGCTGAGCAGGCAATACCAGTTTTACTGGTGGTACTAGATTGGGTTATTTGGTCATATACCGTTTCCTGATGCATTCATACAGTCATTTCTTTCGGTATTGCATTTAGAGGCATACCAGTAGTGGTTTCCCTTTATTCAGCAGTTCTGTTTACAGCTTTACCACTTATTCCTTTTCTTGCCTCTAGTAGACTTAGTGGGTACGCCAGAGTTTGAGGCTTTACCCACAGGGGGAGGCTACTGGTTTACTAGTGGTTCTCAGCCCCATTGTTGTTTCCTTCTTTTCTTCCTTCTGTTTTGCAGTGTCTTCTGCGGGAGTTGCTGACCTTTCGGTCGTTGTTCGAGGCGAGGGAGTCACGAGCTAGATCCTTACCGCCCGAGGAGCGTAGCTGTATCCCCGGGTTGGAGTTTCCTTGTAGCTGTCAGCTGGTTTTTACTTTTTACTTTGGAGAGAGATCTTTTGTATTTGGATAGACCGATGTTGAGACTGATGTACTATAGTTTTAGTTTATCTCCCTTTTATAGTTGAGAGATGCTGTACAGAGGACATTGTATGATGATTATCTGTATTTGAGAAAAAGGATATTGTGATTCCATCACAGCAGCCGGAGTTAGAGCACTCTGCATTCCTGCATGGACTAGAGGCAGAGTTGTTGCCACGTGCACTAGAGGTACAGGTTCCTGTTGGTGTGGTGCACGAGGAGGAGACTGTGGATCATGTCCAGCGCAGTTGAGACCATGAGTTATACCGGCAGACTTATTGGTATTGTGGTAGTTGGTATTTTGACCCAGTGCCTGTAATTGGTTGGCACAGTACCACATGATGTTTGACTGCGGAGAGAGAGGATTATGACCTTCTACGAGGCAGACAAGAAGAGGCTTGCTGGTTGAGACAATTGGAGCACACCGGTTACAGTGATTCTGTGAGAGGTGCCTATGGCGGCACTGGGACTCAAGGATATTCCTTGCCCGTGAGATCCCGGGTGTGAGTCCACCTGAGCTGTTGTTGATGCCGCCAGTTAGGGAGATTGAGATTGCGAGGGATATGGTTTTGGGAGCCGCGCCAACCTCGTCAACACCTTATTGGATATTATCTGTAGTGCTGGGAGAGTTGATGGCACAGGTGCAGGGATCTGATGGATCGAGGGTCTGTTTGACCTAGTGCCACACCGTTGGTACACGGTGGTGATGCCACGTCGTTGATGCACGACGGTGAGGGTTCCTTGTGGTTTGAGCACAGGCAAGTCCGGATTTTATTTAGGACCGTTTGATTGAGTTATGCTCCAGCAGTTGTTCTCCTATGAGGCATGTATTTATTGGAATCATACAGCCGAGGATTTTGCCAAGACGGCGTTCAGGACACGGTAGGGGCATTATGAGCTCATAGTGAGGCCAATTGGATTGACTAATGCCCTGCCGCCTTTAGGATTTGAGGAGTTGGGTGTTCCAGCTGTACTTGGACGGTTTGGTAGCGATATTCTTCTGGGGTATTTGGATTTACTCCCAGAGTGACTTGGAGCACGTGGAGTACTTGTGGATAGTGCTACAACGCCTGTGTGGGAGAAGCTGTATGCCGAGTTGTTGAGGTGCAACTTTTACCTTCGGAGGCTTACCTTCTTGGGCCACATTATTCTAGCCGTAGTAGCGGCGGTGGAAATCCAGCCAAAGGGGATGCTATTCGAGGGTTGGCCGAGACCGAGACTGATTGCTGAAGCTTGGAGCTCCTTGGACTGGGCAGTGCCAGCAGAGCTTGACGAATGGATGATTAGACTGATACCAACGCCGATTTTTGCATTGCCAGCGATGGGAGATGGATCTGCGAGTTATAGTGATGCCTCCCATAATGACTGTGGAGTTACCGTTGGTTTATTATTGAGCATTTTGTATCACCCCGACAAAGCCACTGAAGTGGCGGATATCTTGAGCGGGAGAGCTGTCTGGAGTTGAGTTTGATGATTCGACAGCTGGCGCTGTGTAGAATTATTGTGGTGAACAGGGCTTGTGGTTGAGTCCCTGAGGGTTCCTTCGAATGGTAGACCGCAGCTAAGTAGTCCACTCGGATGGTCAAGATTCGGGAGTGACCGAGTGAGGATCCCTCCTTGTTAGGGCTCTTTTCCTTATTGGATGTTAGTGTGGGTATGCTTCGGGTTGCCTTGGTTGAGTTGACACAGGATGTGGTTTGGTGCGTGTTGCACTGGTGGTTATTTCCTTCTTCCCCCAGCCTTTTGTTGGAGTCCCTGAGGCTTTTCCACGACTCAGCTCAGGAGTGTTTTTCTTTTGGATCCGTCGCCCGTGATTGACTCGCTCTATTTGAGGTCTGAGAGTGTTTGGAGTATGAGGGACGCCCGTTGCGAATTCGGGCTCGAGAGATGAGAGGATTGCGCAACCAGGCCATGCCATACTGGCTATTGTGTTGTTGTTGAGGAGTAATCACGGGGAGTGAGAGGTGACTTGGGGAGCTAGAGACGGCGATGATGAGTACCTACCCTTGATTTTTGACTCCTTTTTGGGTTGAGTTAGTTTTGAGGACGAAACTTTCTTTTAGTGGGGGAGGATGTGAGGACCCGGATTCCCGCGATATGTTTACTGGCTGATCAGCAGCTTCTGGAGGCCCATATTGGGTGATTGAGGTTTTTGCGCACGTATTGGAACCAAGGAATTGACCCGGCACGAAAAATAGATCAAGTTCACTTTTTCGGAAATTTTTGACAAATTTTAGAAGTGGAATTTGACAGAACGGACAGCGGATTTGGATTCAGCGCGCGAAAACGATCGAAATGGGCTACTTACTTGTATTTTTCGTAGCCTGGATGACCATGCACGGATTTCGAGGCAGCAGGTACTGCTCCGACGGCGGGGGTGGGCAGCGGCGGAGCGCGGCGGCGCGGGCTCGGGCACGTGGCGGAGCGGCCGCGGGCAGGCGCGCGGGCGCGGACAGGCGCGCGGTCCACGGGGCCGGCGGGCAGGACACGTGGCGGCCGTTGGGTGGCTGGTGCAGGCAACGCGATCCACGGAGTTTGGGGCAGGTGCCTCGGGGTGCGTGCCCGACAGCGCGGCGTGCGCGCACGCGAGCGCGCGTTGACGCGCGGTTCCCGCTCAGGCGCGCCACGCGTCGGCGTCCGAGGCAGGCCACGCGGCGCCTGGTGAGCGGCCGGATCCGCTGTCCCCTGTTCGGCGCCACGTGGAGCGTTGGGGTGATTCCGGGCGCTGGATCAACGGTCCGGATTGGGCACTGTTGGCGCACTGTGCGCGCCCGAAAATTTCGGGCGCCCGAAAACTAGGACACGGATGGAATTATTTCATTTGTTTGGATTTGGCTATATATAGCCCCCTTGGGCCTGCGGTTTGAGCCTTTTCCCGAGCTCTCCTGCTAGTGAGGCCTGAAGGGAAGTTGTTCCTCTCCCTCTCCTCCACCCATCGATGAATTTTCAGAATTTTTGGAGGCCTCGACATCCGCGTTTTCTGCGACGCGACGCACTGCGACGTTTCTTGGATTTCGGCTTCCACCGTCACTTTTCGGTCATAGAGGCACCCTGGATCATTCCGATGGTATTTTGAGCCGATTTTCATGGCAGCGCGTTCACGAGAGATACTCCTTCGATTTTTGTACTGATCACTTCATCTCGATTTGAGTTCTTGGCACGGTTTACGAGGAATCTCTGAGCCACTGTTTTGCTGGTGGATTTTTGGATAGCGGAGGCTTGTCAGATTTTTATCTCTACGCTCGAGCATCCGAATGAGGCGTTTAAAGACTCGATTGATATCTATGCTCTGAGAGGATCGTTGTCGTATTTTTATTGGAATTTTTGGAGATTATCTTGCAGCTGATAATTAACCTTCTTTCGGACTGGTTTCCGACAGATTTTGGACAGTGTACATTTTGACTTCCGCAGTGTTCTAATTGTATCTTGGTCTACAGATGTCGGAATGAGTTGTATAAATACTCGATTTGTATCTACTCGTCGCGAGGATCGCAACGGTGATTTTTCCAAATTTTTCTGAGGACAGAATTCTGGTGAGAAAGGGCCTTCTTTGTGCTATTTTGGAAAAACAGCGGGTACTTGCTGTGATGTTGTCTAATCCTAGACTGTGTTGTTGTTGTTGGAACAGAGGTTCGTGCGACCGAGTACCGATGGTGCAGTTTCGGCAGATTTTGGATTGTGAGTGACTGTGCACTTCACCGACTTCAGCTTGGCCTGCGGAAAGCGATTCATGTGGGTTGCTTCATCTCCAGAACCGGTGAACGATTCTCTAATTCTTTATGTTAAAATGCATGCATGTTTAGGGTACATTGTATGTTGTTGTAAGGTAAGCCAGGAAGAATAATTGTATAAGGGAATTTCAAGATTAATGTTCATGATGATGAATAGTAAATGCTTACCTAAGGGATTTACCCTATGTGATTGTTAGCATGCTTGTTTAACTGTACAATATTTAGCATCGAGATGGAAGCTTGTGGAATGGCCTAGATCATGCAGATTGATGTACTATAGTAGTGATCTTTTAGCATGCTTTGTTGCACATAGTCTTTTATGTTATGATTACTCGATGGAGTAGGAGGCTATATCTATGTGCGGGTATTATTCTGATCATTCTTTTGATGGACCCTGGATTATGGACAAGTGTAGTTCATTAGGGATTCTGGCATGTTGTTTATACCCTAGTGGATCTATTATATGCTTTACTCCCTTTCATTTCCTTGAGGACATTGGCATGCTTGTATGGACATCTAGATAGGCCATCATTTATTGCTACACCATCATGTTGGAATCTGACTTAGGAGAAACCATGTCTGTTCTTTCTCCTTTCCTTCTAGATTCTAGATTCGTGTTGCTCGGGTTGAGCAGGGTTGTGGGATAGTGTAGCCTGGTATATTGAGTGGATTTGCCATATCAGATTGTTGGATTTGTGGGTTATTGCTGCAACCGCGGACAGTAGGCGGTTGACCGGATATTGATTATTTTACCCGATTGTGGATTGGGGGTTATTGTGGTAACCGCGGACATTAGGCGGTTAGCCAGATGTTGATTACTTTATCATATTGTGGGTTGTGGGGTATTGCGGCGACCGCGGACATTGGGCGGTTGACCGGATGTTTACTGTGCATCAGATTGGGTATCAGATTTCTCTTTAGTGGATGGAGTTTCCCACTTATTGAGTACTGTGCATCAGATTGGGTATCAGATTTCTCTTTAGTGGATGGAGTTTCCCACTTATTGAGTACTATTGCATCAGATTGGGTATCAGATTTCTCTTTAGTGGATGGAGTTTTTCACTTATTGAGTACTATTGCATTAGATTGGGTATCAGATTTCTCCTTAGTGGATGGATTTTCCCACTCTGACCATAGTCGTGATCCAGTCCTGCTATATTGAGATACTTGACAGAGATACTTGTGATACTGATGACAGAGATACTTGTGATACTGATGACAGAGTTACTTTACTCGTGTGGGTCGCTCCCCTCGAGTGCCACTCCGGAGTAGGCTTTAGACCGTGTTGGGTTCCGGTCAGACCGTGTTGGGTTCCGGTCATTTGGACAGTGGAGATACTGAGTTCGTGAGATTGATGACAGAGCAGGCAGTATCGGGTTTTATACCGGTTCATTCGATTGGGTTTGTTCGGTCAGATACTTTTATTATTGCACTCGTGCCTGGGGGCTGAGTGGAGTCTAGTAGCTGTGTTTAGACCAGTGCTAGTGTTGTTGGGAGCCGTTTGGTTTGACGGTGGTCCCATGTCGTTGTGAGTATTTTGACCGTTGTGTGAGAGGTTGAGCATCTTGAGTCTATCCGTTCTGAGAGAGCGTGGATTTCGACTATAGCCTGCATGAGCCACTATTCGATAGCGAGTTAGTCTGTTTGGACGCCCTACGTAATTCCTGCCCATCAGCAGGAGGTGGTTGTAGGTGGGCGCAGGTTTGACTGGACCCGATGCGGCAGTCAGCTCGATTGGGTCGATTGAGCACCTCGTGTGCGAGTGTTGCATATCTTTATCAGAGTTTCCCCATTTGAGCATTTAGATAGAGGCATGATAGCTGTTGAGTGTCTCCAGCTTTCTTGTTCAGTTTTTACTGCATTGGTTATCTTATGCCTCTAGTGGACTTAGTGGGCAGATCGTCGGGCCTGGCGGTGGTACCCACTGAGAACTCCCTTTTGGTGTAGTTCTCACACCCATTGGGGGTTTTCCCCCTCCCTTTCTTTTCTCTCCTTTGTTTTGCAGAGTCTTAGCGGGTGTTGCTGATTCTGCGGTTGTTGATCGAGGCGAGGGAGTCGCGAGCTAGATCCCTACCTGTCGTTGGAGAGTAGCGGTACCCCTTCAGATGAGTTCTTCAGTAGATTAGTTATTTTGTTTCCTCTTTTGAGAGACTGTTGTAGTGAGGATATGTTATGTATTGAGAGCCTGTACACTGATGTATTTATTGGAGATACCTCCCTGTTGAGTTATGGGTTTTGTATCTGAGGATATTGTATGATTATCATTTTAGGGAGATGGACATTATTATATTGTTTCCAGTTGTACAGATGGTTGGTTTTAGTTTTACAGCACTTTTATTTTATAGCTCTGATATCTGTTTAGCTGTAGCTCCTTTTTGCAGGTAGGACGCTTCGCCTATGCGGGGTTTTGCATAGGCGGCGGATCTGTTGGCAAGCCCGGGTCGCAGTTTCGACCTCGGGGCGTGACAGCTTAGGCTCATGCGACCGTGTACCGAGGGTGCAGTTTCGGCGGAGGTTGATAGCGAGTGACTGCGCACTTCACCGACTTCGGCTTTGCCTGCGAAAAGTGATTCAGGTGGGTTGCTTTGTCCCCAGAACCGGTGGACGGATCTCCAATTCTATCTGATAGAATGCATGCATGTTTAAGGTACAATGTATGTGGTAGAGGGGTAAGCTTAGGAATGATAATTGTATAAGGAATTGCAAGTTAATTATTCATGTTATGACTTCTGGGAACTTGCAGTATTTATATATCCTTGATGATGATTAAGGAAAGCTTACCTAAGGGAATATTGCTCTTTTGATTATTAGCATGCCATGTTAGCACATAGCCTTTATGAGATATGATTACTCGATGGGGTAGGATGACATATCTATGTGCGGGTATCACTCTGATGATTTAGGGTGGACCTCGATTGTGGACAGGTGTTGTTGGTTACTGAGTTTGGCATGTGGTTATACCCTTGTGGAGCTAATATGTGATTACTCCCTTTTATCTTTCTTGAGGACAAATGCATGCTTGTATGGACATCTAGATAGGCCATCTTTTATCGCTACACTATCATGTTGAAACTTGACTTAGGAGAAACCATGTTTGCTTCTTTTCTCCTTATTCGTTAGTCAGGTGATTCTTGTTGCTCGGGTTTGAGCAGGGGTTTGGGATAGTGTAGTCGAGACTTCGAGTCTGGGATAGGTTGGACCTGATTGTGGGTTGTGGGGTATTGCGGCAACCGCGGATATTGGGCGGTTGACCGGATGTTGGTTATGGTGCCAGATTGTGGATGATAAGGGATTACGGCGACCGCAGATATTGGGCGGTTGGCCGGGTGTTGGTTGTTGTACCAGGTTGTGGATTGTGGATTATGGGGTATTGCGGCGACCGCGGATATTGGGCGGTTGACCGGATATGTACTTGTGCATCAGATTGGGTATCAGATTTCTCTAGTGGACGGAGTTTCCCACTTATTGAGTACTATTGCATCTGATTAAGGATCGGGGTTTTCTTTAGTGGATGGGTTTTCCTACTTTGATCTGAGTCGTGATCCAGTCCTGCTATATTATGATACTTATGATACTTGTTACTGAGATACCTTACTCGTGTGGGTCGCTCCCCTCGAGTGCCACTCCGGAGTGTGCGACAGGCAGGCTTTGAGTCCTTGAGACTCCTTTTTCCCATGGGTGTTATGCGTTGGCCAGCATACCCGATATGGCAGGCACAGCAGGCAGTACCGGTGTTTACTGGTGGTTGGATTGGGTTTATTCAGGCAGGTACTTTTATTGTTGCACTCATGCCGGGGGGGCTGAGTGGAGTCTAGTAGATGTGTTTAGACCAGTGCTAGTGTTGTTGGGAACCGTTTTGGGTTGACGGTGGTCCCGGGGTCGTTGTGAGTATTTTGACCGTTGTGCGAGATGTTGAGGATCTTGAGTCTATCCGTTCTGAGAGAGAGAGTGGATTTCGACTATAGCCTGCATGTGCCACTATTCGATAGCGAGTTAGTCCGTATGGACACCCTACGTAATTCCTACCCGGCAGTGGGAGGTGGTTGTAGGTGGGCGGTTCAGGTGGGTTGCTTTGTCCCCAGAACCGGTGGCCGGTTCTCCAATTCTATCTGATAGAATGCATGCATGTTTAGGGTACATTATTTGTGATTGAGAGGTATGCTTAGTAATGATGATTGTCTAAGAGAATTGCAAGATTACTATTTATGTTATATATTATGAGGACTTGCATGATTTGGATATCCATGTTGGTGATTACTGAAAGCTTACCAAAGGGATTGTTACCCTATGTGATTATTAGCATGCCATGTTAGCACATAGCCTTTATGAGATTTGATTATGCGATGGGGCAGGATTATGTATCTATGTGCGGATATCACTTTGATCATGGATTATGGACAGGTGTCGTTGATGAGTGATTTAGGCATGTTGGTTATATCCTTGTGGAGCTAATATGTGATTACTCCCTTTATTCTTTCTTGAGGACAAATGCATGCTTGTATGGACATCTAGATAGGCCATCTTTTATCGCTACACTATCATGTTGGAACTTGACTTAGGAGAAACCATGTTTGCTTCCTTTCTCCTTATTCGTTAATCAGGTGATTCTTGTTGCTCAGGTTTGAGCAGGGGTTTGGAATAGTGTAGTCGAGACTTCGAGTCTGGGATAGGTTGGGCTTGATTGTGGGTTGTGGGTGTTGCGGCAACCGCGGATATTGGGCGTTTGACCGGATGTTGGTTATGGTGCCAGATTGTGGATGATAGAGGATTACGGCGACCGCGGATATTGGGCGGTTGGCCGGGTGTTGGTTGTTGTACCAGATTGTGGATTGTGGGGTATTGCGGCGACCGCGGATATTGGGCGGTTGACCGGATATGTACTTGTGCATCAGATTGGGTATCAAATTTCCTTTAGTGGATGGAGTTTCCCACTTATTGTTTACTGTTGTATCAGATTGGGGATCGGATTTCCCTTTAGTGGATGGGTTTTCCCACTTTGATCAGAGTCGTGATCCAGTCCTGCTATATTATGATACTTATGATACTTGTTACAGTGATACTTTACTCGTGTGAGTCGCTCCCCTCGAGTGCCACTCCAGAGTAGGCTTTAAACCGTGACGGGTGCCGGTCAGTTGGATAGTTGGAGATACTGAGTTCGTGTGATTGATGACAGAGCAGGCAGTACCGGGGTTTATACCGGTTCGTTTGATTGGGTTTATTCTGGCAGATACTTTTATTATTGCACTCATGTCTGGGGGCTGAGTGGAGTCTGATAGTTGTGATTAGACCAGTGTTAGTGTTGTTGGAAACCGTTTGGGTTGACGGTGGTCCCGGATCGTTGAGTGTATTTCGACCGTTGTGCGAGATGTTGAGGATCTTGAGTCTATCCGTTCTGAAAGAGAGCGTGGATTTCGACTATAGCCTGCTTGTGCCACTATTCGATAGCGAGTTAGTCCGTAGGGACACCCTACGTAATTCCTGCCCGGCAGTGGGAGGTGGTTGTAGGTGGGCGCAGGCTTGACTGGACCAGATGTGGTAGTCAGCTCGATTGGGTCGATTGAGCACCTCGTGTGTGAGTGGTTGCATACCTTTCATTGGTTTTCCCCATTTAAGCATTTAGATAGAGGCATGGTAGCTGTAGAGTATCTCCAGCTTTCTTGTTCAGTTTTTACTGCTTGGTTATCTTATGCCTCTAGTAGACTTAGTGGGTAGATCGTCGGGCCTGGTGGTGGTACCCACTGAGAACTCCCTTTTGGTGTAGTTCTCACACCCGTTGGGGGTTTTTCCTGTCACGCCCCGGGGGTCGAGCCTGCGCCCCGGGCTCGCCAACAGACCCGCCGTCTGTGCGGAAACTGCCGCACAGACGAAGCGTCTAACCTGTAAAAAGGGATCTAGCCATACAAGTATCAGAGCACAAGAGATGCAACACTGAAGAAAGTAAACTGCATACAAGAGTCACTAAGTACATAATCCAGGTACAACATCCACTACCTCCCAAAATGGGGTACACCACCACTATCAAATACAAAAGTGGGAAACCAAAAATACCCGAGTAGATCTACCTGTGACTCTACAGACCCAGGAGGCACTAGTCGGCCAAGCCCTTGCCGTGGTCTGAAGACTCCGCACGTGCCGGCCCTGGAACGGCCGCCTCAGAAACACCTGTCACACACGGCGGGTGTGAGATCAACTGAAAAGTCAGATCTCAGTGGGTACCGATGTCCTATCCTCGGTAGCCCACCAAGTCCACTGGAGGCAAAAACAGATAGATAGATAGATAGATAATACTGAAATGAAAGCTGTAAGTAAATCTATCACTATATGCCTCAATGCAATGCTGTACTAAATGACATCTAGCATAATATGAAATGACCACCCGCACATGTCATTCCCCCGCAGCCACCCGGTAACTCGGCCAGGGGCGAACTTCCACTGGTGTCTCGGCCAGGGAAGTGCTCTCCTGGTAACTCAGCCAGGGATAAAGTCCTCCCGGTAACTCGGCCGGGGAAAGGTACCCTCCTGGTGACTCGGCCAGGGAAATCGCCCTCCCGGTAACTCGGCCGGGGAAAATACCTTCCTGGTAACTCGGCCAGGGTAGACGCCCTCCCGGTAACACGGCCAGGGGCTTCGAATACAGCTGTGAAATCCAGAGCGAACACCAATTAGCATAACACGTGTCCCAGTCGGAACCATAACCCGCGATCTGCGCGGCCGACCCGCACTTGCCTGATAGCACCAGGTCACCATACCTTTGCGCTTGGAAAGAAAATGGGCATCCCGTATCCTTTCGGGAGAAACCAACCCACCTGTGAAGAACCCGCAAAAGCCGCGCGCCCAACGAAGGTCTCGACGCGATCTCACAACTCCTCGCGGCACAGCGCTCACCACCAATCACGTAGCCAAGCTGACACGGAGGCACACTGCGAAAAAGGTGGAAACAGGGATCAGAAAAGCCGCGGTCGAAGACTATGCCCACAAGGCGACAAAAACCTCATCCGGCGACGAGAACGCCGCGTGTGGCGCGGAAAACCCATCACACCCACGCCGCGGCGCGTTGCCGGGCCGCAGCCCGCGCGGCAACAGCGCCGCTTGCGGCCGCACGGCACAAAGGCCGCCCGTGCGGCGCCTTGCAGGCCCGCGCGCCTAGCGCGCGGCCTGCAAGCCCGCCACGGCACAAAGCCGCCCGCGCGGCGCCTTGCAGGCCCGCGCGGCCTGCAAGCCCGCGCGGCACAAGGCCACCCGCACGGGCCTTGCAGGCCCGCGCGCCTAGCGCGCGGCCTGCAAGCCCGCGCGGCCCATGGCCGCCCGCGCGGGGCCTTGCAGGCCCGCGCGCCTAGTGCACGGCCTGCAAGCCCGCGCGGCCCATGGCCGCCCGCCTGGCCCGCAGCGGGCCCGCAGCACCGCCCACGGACCGCGCAGTGCCTGCGGCACTGCGCCCGCACCGCAGTGCCGCGCGTGGCCCGCGCGCGGCCCGCGGCACTGCGCGCGCACCGCAGTGCCCGCGGCACTGCGCGCACACCTCTGTGCCGCGCGCGGCCCGCGGCGCTGCGCGGCCTGCGCGCAGCCCGCTGCGCGCGCGCCTGCCCTGGCGGGGCACCCAGGGCGAGGCTGCAAGTGGCCTGGCGTTCTGCTGCAAAATAACAGCAGCAGGGCGCCAGCTGCGCGCGGCGCTCATGCGCGCCCACGCAGCGGCGGCAGCTGCGAACATCGCCCCAACCCGACCACGCAGCGGCCCGCCTCCCACGCCTCTCGCTGCCACGAACCGGACAACAAGTCCCACGCCGCCAGCAGCAAAAAGAACGAAAAGAAAAGACAAGGAGAGAGCCCAAAACCCACGATTCAAAAAATAAAATGATTAAATAATTAAAACACACCTCCACGAGGCTCGCCGCGCCCACGCTCGGCTCCACGCCCTTGCGGCGACGAAAACGGCACAAGAACACCTCTCCTTCTCTTCCCTTCTTCCTTCCTTCCTTCTTCCTCTGCTTCAGACCAAACCCCAAAGCTGAAGCTGCTGCCTTGCTTTATGGAAAAAGAAAAGTGAGGTGGCAAAGGGGTGGTGGCTGCTAATTAAATACAAGCACCAAAGCTAATTAAGGTGTAAGAAGAAATTAATTAAAGGAGTTAATTAATTTCTACCTTCCAATCCCCTTAATTAGCTCCACCCACTTCACTGCCAGGCCTCACCCTCACAGCAGCATTTTCGACCCCGGCACCTCCGCCGCCGCCCGGAACCACCCGAACACCGCTGTAAATCGAAAATACACGCGCTCACGCCTTTCCTCAGTCAGAAAGCTTGTTGGTGGAGTCAGAAAGCTCAACCCAAAAACCGGTACACTACACCCTCTCCTTTCTCTTTCCTCTCCTTTGTTTTGCAGAGTCTTAGCGGGTGTTGCTGATTCTGCGGTTGCAGTTCGAAGCGAGGGAGTCGCGAGCTAAATCCCTACCTATCTTTGGAGAGTAGTTGTACCCTCACATTGGAGATTTGTAGTACAGTCAGTAGATTATTTTATTTCCGCTTTTGAGAGATCATTGTATAGTGAGGATCTGACTTGTACTGAGAGCCTGTACACTGATGTATTATTTCGGTTTACCTCCCTGTTGAGTTTCGTGTTATTGTATTTGAGGATATTATATGATTATCACTTATGGGAGATGGATATTGTATTATTATTTACAGTTGTACAGATGGTTGGTTTTTAGTTTTACAGTAGTTTTTTTTTATAGCTCTGATATCTATTTAGCTGTAGTCCCTTTTCTTGCAGGTTGGACGCTTCGCCTATGCGGGGTTTTGTATAGGCGGCGGATCTGTTGGCGAGCCCGGGTCGCAGTTTCGACCCCGGGGCGTGACAATAGTCCAAATCTATGATCAACCAGATCGGCAACAACATTGATCCATCACTAACAACATCAGCTGAAAACTCCACGGCTCGGGATCACCGTCTACCCACGGCTCCCTAACTCTAGTACTGAACTAACCTCAGCTACCTGACTCCACTCGGCCCCTAGGCACGAGCGCAACATGCATCCTACACTATCCCGACCACTCGGCCCACTACCCGGGCGAGGAGAAACACTATGTCCAGGAAAGCAATAAAAAAGTGTGTAGGGATATCTAAATACAACAACTAGCCCAAGTGAGGGTCTTCTACTAGTCTGGTCAAAATCATGCAACATATGACGGGGTGCTAGTCAAAGTTCCACAATGCTATCAATAACATGATACAAGAATAATAGTACCTATACTAGGCTGAGTCCTATCATACAAGAATTAATTGGAAGTCCGCGATTTTGGATGACAAAAAACCCACCTGGATGCGCGCGTCGGTCCGGAGTCTAAATGAGCCGAAACTAGACGTGCGCGTTCCTCAGGTTCCCACGGTTCGAACGAACTCAAAAACACCCGAAAACTCCTCCCGGTCACTGAGATACAAGTCAAACACTGCGGTAAGCCTCAAATCACCAAAACGACAACATCGCCATAAATCTGTCCACAAAACAGCAAAACACCTCCTACGAGATGCCCTCCAAAAATTCCAAAAAAATTACACCTGTGATCCTCGTGAAGTGTAGATAGAAATTGAGTCCTCAAACACCCAATTCTGCCACCCGGAAACCAAGTAAAAGCTAAAATACGGTCCGCTGTCCAGAAAAATCAACAACAAGAAAGGGGTCCAAAGATGCCCAGTAAAGTCCGCAAAAAACCCAAAACGGAGAGTAGCGCAAATACCAAAGTCGAAGGCCTATCTCTCGTGAAGCTCCAAAACCTAAAATCGGCAAAAAAACTCCAAGAACTCAGCTCGAGGGAGCTCGTGGACGGAAAAGATCAGTGTCGGAGAAGCGTCGAAGCTCACGGAGTCGGGGAGGAAAAATCTGAAACGGCGTCTAAAAATCCTCCAGGATGCGAAAACACGAAGAAGACTCGAGGTGAAAACTCCCTGTTGAAGGAGGCCTCAGTAAACAGCTCCAAAAACCTAAAAAAAGAAGCTCAAGGGAGGATATTAATAGCCGAAATCCAAAAAAACCAACTTTCGAATTCGGGTACAGAATTTGGGCGCCCGAAACATTCGGGTCCGAAAAAGGGACATGTGGCGGCAAATCACGAAGCGCCCGAAACCACCGGATCGCGCCACGTGGCCCGCCCGCTGGGTGGTTGGCGCAGGCCAATCACGCGGCGCCACGTGGAAAGGCGACGTGCGCCGCGCTGACCGCGCCGGGTCAGCCGCGCACTCACATCCATCCAATCCCGTGGTGACACGTGGCACACCAGGCGTAGCCATACGGCGCGCGGGAAGCCAAGACCTTGTCCACGGCTACAGTGTAGCCATTTTCGGGCGCCCGAAACCTGCCCAAAACACAATTTTATGTGTTTTTGACCCGTTTTCGCGCTGAATCCGTTTCTCGCGTCCGTTCGACGCGCAACGTAATTGATACACCAAAAATAGGTGTTTTCATGCCGCCGACCACATAGTCAAGTCCTCCAAAGCTCCAGAACACCACAGTTTTATCATGTACCCTGATTGTATGATTTTTAGTTTCCACTTTTGTATTACTCATAAATGTTATATTGAAGTTTATTGGGATGTATGCAATGGTGCAGTAGACTTGAGGTTTTATTTATAGCAGTTTTTTTATTACAGCTTTGATATTTGTATAGCTGTCAGTACTATCTTTTGCAAGTTAGACGCTTCGTCTATGCGGGGTTTCCCGTATGGGTGGCGAATCTGTTGGTGAGCTCGGGTCGCAGTTTCGACCCCAGGGCGTGACAACTATGCTATTAATAGCACCAAGTCATTGGTGCTATTAGGTTTTTGACTATTGTAGTCCGGCTACTATGCTATCGATAGTATCAAGCACTTGGTGCTATCAAGTTTTCGACCATTAGCCATTTGATCATTTTCATTCGTTAGATCATACTATTTCTCCAACCACCCACTAAACCCTAGGGGCCCACTATCATCCTAGCCGCACATCCTTTCATCAAAGGGTCAAAAACCTAATAGCACCAATGACTTGGTGCTATTAATAGCATAGTAGCCTAGGCTTTAGTGGGGTGGTTGGAAAAATAGTATGATCTTACGGGTGGAAATGATTAAAGGGGCCGATCTATCAGCAGAAAACTTAATAACACCAAGTGCTTGGTGCTATCGATAGCATAGTAGCCAGACTCATATAAAACTAGGCTTATATACTATTAATAGCACCAAGTAATTGGTGCTATTAGGTTTTTGACTCTTTGATGAAGGGATGTGCGGTTAGGATGATAGTAGGCCCCTAGGATTTTGTGGGTGGTTGAGAAAATAGTACGATCTAACGAATGGAAATGATCAAAATGGTAGATCTAATGGCAGAAAACTTGGTAGCACTAAGTGCTTGGTGCTATCGCTAGCATAGTAGCCGGACTATATACATATAGGGACTATATATATATATATATATATATATATATATATATATATAGTCCCTATATATACATATATATATATATATATATATATATATATAGTCCCTATATGTATATATAGGGACTATATATATATATATATATATATATATATATATATATATATAGTCCCTATATATACATATAGGGACTATATATATATATATATATATATATATATATATATATATATAGTCCCTATATGTATATAGTCCGACTACTATGCTTGTACAAACACCAAGTAATTTGTGCTTGTAAGTTTTCTACCATTAGATCTACCCTTTTGATTAATTTCATCCATTAGATCATTCTATTTCACCAACCACTCACTTAACCAAAGAGATCCACTATCATCC
>CM055060.1:44416201-44456201 GCA_029204045.2 Tillandsia leiboldiana | reverse complement strand
CGGGGGGACACGCGGCGCGGAGCGGGCCACCTTGCACCGCTGTCCCCTGTTATGGGGTGACGTGGGATCACCAGGGGATTTCGGGCGCGTCGGACGGGGAGTGTGCGACCGGGTTTTCGGGTGCAGTGCGCCCGAATCTTGCGCCCGAAAACCCGGCCCGTTAGTGTTGTAGGCTGGGACTATAAATAGGGGACTTTGGGTCACTTAGCTCTTTTTCTGAGCGGTTTTTCACAGGGATTTCTCTTGGGCGATTTTTTCTCTACTTATTCCTCATTCAACTGAACATCCCTGGGATTTTTAGGGGCACGCATCCCGAGGTTAGCGATTTTTCGACGCGGCGTGACGCTTGCTCTCCGGCGACCCGCTTCGCCCCTTCTCAGTGTTTGGGCTTCCCCGACTCACCCCGACATCCGATTTCGCCGATTCTTCCGCCGTTGGACTCCTGGCAGGTAGGACTTCAACTCCTGTGTTTTGAGGTTCCTCGATTTCCATGCTGATCTTGGAGTTTTCTAAGCACCCATTTGACCCATTTTTCTTCGCGGACTTTTGGACAGCACCGCGGTGTTCTTGCCGTATCGTTTCACTCAGACGTCGGATCGAGGCGATTCAAAAGGCATTTTTCATCTAAATTTCGCAAGGAGTCTCCTGGACTTTTCTCAGATTTTTCTGGGTTTTGTACAAGGGTGAGAATCTCCTTTTTCTTTGGTTCTTTGTTACAGAAATTTGGTACAGTTTGGATTTGGGTGTTTCCCTTGCCGGATTTTTATCTCAGCGTAGGAAACTCCGATTTGGGCGTGCAGGTACTCGTTTCGACGGGTTCGTCGCGAGGATCGCGATAGTATTTTTCTTGGATTTTTCTGGGCATTTTTCGCAGGTAAAAATTGGAGAATTCTGGACTGTGGTATTAAGGGACAGATTTTGGAAATTGTGAATGATTAGCTTATGTACTTTCCTTTGGGGTATTTTGTACAGATTGGTGGTGAGTATTTGGACTGAGCTTGGGTTTCGCTTTTGGGAACTTGGATTAGCGCTCGAGGTGGGTGATGTTGTGAACCTCCTACTTGTGAATGTCACTAGGCCTATTAGAATGCCTTGATCATGTGCTATTAATTGTGAATGTATCTAGCATGCTTGTATGAGATTAAGGTTTCTTTGTTAATATTTGCATAGTTAGCAAGCTACAAGTTAGTAAGTGGTGTTTCCATGTTTTAGATATGCAGTTTAATTAGTTGGAAATAATACTAAAGCCATATCATGTCGTATGTTAAGGGAAGGTTTGGGCATGTGGTTAGAATGCATGTTGTAAAATGGTACTTGCTAGTAGATTATGCATCTAAATTGTATCATGTATCATATATCCTGCCACATGTACATCGGAGGTTCCAAACACTTAATGTTGCATATGTTAGAATAATTGAAATGATTTTATCAAATAAAGGACTTTGCATGCTTGAATGGTCATCTAGCTAGGCCACCTTTTTCTGCTACACAAACATGTTGGAATTGACTTAGGAGAAACCATGCTTTTATTCGTTCTCCTGTCGTCTAGTCTTAGGGGATTGTGTAGTCAGATGTTCAGAGTTGGGACAGTCGGGGATCGATGTTTGGGTGTTGCGGCAACCGCGGACTGTGGGCGGTTGACCGGCTTATTATCATTATTATTATTGCATCAGATTGGAGGTAGGGGATCGAGTTTCCCTTTAGTGGATGGGTTTTCCCACTTTGATCAGAGTCGTGACCCAGTCCTGCTATTTTATGATACTGATGATACTAGTTACAGTGATACTGTGCTCGTGTGGGTCGCTCCCCTCGAGTGCCACTCCGGAGTAGGTTTCAGACCGTGTTGGGTGCCGGTCAGACCGTGTTGGGTTCCGGTCATTTGGACAGGGGAGATACTGAGTTGTGAGGTTGACAGCAGAGCAGGCAGTACCAGTGTTTACTGGTGTTTTGATTGGGTTGGTCAGGCAGTCTTTGACGTTCTGGTGCACGCTTTCAGCTATTCTTTTAGCTAGGCATCTTAGAGGCATGTTAGTGGTAGCTCTTCATCAGTAGTGTTACTTGTAGCTTACCACCTTTGTTTTCATTTTCGCCTCTGATAGTCCTAGTAGGCATGTCTGAGTTTGAGGTCTACCCACTAGGGGAGGCTACTGTTTTTATAGTAGTTCTCACCCCCCACTGCTTTCTCTTTTCTTTTCCCCTTTGTTTTGCAGAGTCCTCTGCGGGAGTTGCGGGACCCTCTTCCCTGGATCGAAGTAAGAGGATCGCTGATTAGATAGCTACTGCCCCGAGTTCGAGTTTTGTAGTTTTGATGTATCCCCTGTACACTCAGACGGTTGTATTTTCTTTTATTTTGGGTCTGGCTGCGGCCAGCTGGTTGTATTTATTTCGTGAGCTGGGAGAGACGCTTGTATATTTGTGAGAGCTTATTGTACTTTTATTTCCAGCATTTGTCTGAGATGTATTAGTTTTAGTTTAGCTCTGTTTTATGCTCTTTTATTATATATTTTATATCTGAGCAGGTTACCAGCGCTTCGTGTACACGGAAAATTCCGTATGCACGGCGGATCTGTGGACGGGCCCGGGTTCTGGTTTACACCCGGGGCGTGACATTATAGTAGTCCCTAGAATTTATACTATTTACCCAACAACCTAGTAAACCCTAGGGGGACCACTATCATCCTAACCGCACATTCCTTCATCCAAGGGTAAAAAAGTTATGAGTATAAAAAGGTTTATACTCATAAGAGTATAGTAGCCTACGTAGGCTATATATATATATATATATATATATATATATATATATATATATATATATATATATATATATATATATATATATATATATATATATATATATATATATATATATATATATATATATGTATATATGTATATATGTATATATATATATATATATAGATATATATAACTGAGCTCCTATGCTGGTAAAAGCACCTAGTTATATATAATTGAGCTCCTATGCTTGTAAAAGTATCTAGTTATTTTTGTTTCTAAGTTTTTTACCCTTGGATGTAGGAATGTGCAGTTAGAATGATAGTGGGCCCTTTGGGTTTAATGGGTGATTGGTAGAACAGTATGATCTAAGGAGTAGAATTAATCAAAGGGTTAGATCTAACGGTAGAAAACTTACAAGCACCAATTGCTTGGTGCTTATACAAGCACAGTAGCCGGACTACATATATATATGTATATATATATATGTATGTATATGTATTTATTCATACATATATATATATATATATATATATATATATATATATATATATATAGTGTAGGGCTACTATACTCTTATGAGTATAAACCCCTTTATACTCATAATTTTTTCATCCTTGGATGAAGGGATGTGCGGTTAGGATTATAGTAATCCCCTAGGGGTCGTTTGGAAGTTGAATAGAATAGGGAATAAGGGGGATATCCCCCTTATTCTACCAAACGCACCTGGAATCAACCGTTATTGCTTATCCCAGTACAACTAGAATAAGCTGGTACAGTAAATTTTACATATTATTTTAATATTTTATTTTTTACTATTTTACCCTCCTCCCCTCACTTTATCTCTTCCCAAGGCAAAATAAAGCAAAACTCTCTCCTCTCTCTCTCTCCTCCCCCCCCCTTTCCCTCTTCCCGAGGCCATCAATGCTCCTTCCTCTCTCTCTCTTTCTTCTCCATTACACGCTTCCTCTTCCCTCTCCCTTTCTTCTCTATTAGAGCAGAACGAAGCCTCTCTCTCTCGCTTTCTTCTTCCCGGCCAGTGTCCGCCATTGTTGGCCGAGGCAAGCTGTGGGTTATCCGGATTTTTCGAGCTTGCGCTCCTCCTCGCCCCAATCGTCGTGCCTCTCCTCCTCCGCTTTCTTCTTCCCGGCCGGTGTCCGCCATTGTTGGCTCAGCAAAAAACTCGCAAGCATCAACCCCCGCCCCCCGAGCCCGGCCGACCTTGCGCTCCTCTCGCCCCCTCTGTCCCGAGGCAAGCTGCGGGTTTCCCGATTATCCGAGCTTGCGCTCCTCCTCACCCCAATTGCCGTGCCTCTCCTCCTCCACTTTCTTCTTCCCGGCCGGTGTTCGCCATTGTTGGCTCAGCAAAAATCTTGCAAGCATCAACCCCTGCCCCCCGAGCCCGGCCGACCTTGCGCTCATATCGCCCCCTCTGTCCCGAGGCAAGCTGCGGGTTTCCCAATTATCCGAGCTTGCGCTCCTCCTCGCCCCAATCGCCGTGCCTCTCCTCCGCACCTGGCTGACTTTGCACTCCTCTCGCGGCAAGCGTCCGAGGCAAGCAAGCTCTGGAATTAAGCGGCCTCCCACAGCGCTCCCCCTCTCCTCCCCCACCTCCCCCGAGGCCGATCCTGCGCGCCAATCGCGGCACGCCTCACGACGCAAGATCTGGGTTTACGGAAAATTTCGTTGGGTGAACATTGACTGCCCCCCCCCCTGGGGCGATCCTGCACTCCTCTCGCGGTTACAGTGGTTCCAACATTGTTACTTGGCTGCCTTGCTTCTCGCGGCACGCGTCCCGAGGAAACCGCGCTTGCGTCCATCCCTCCTCCAACGGGCGCGGCCATTGTTTTCTAGTTAAGCCTCTCTATTGTGCTGTGCTAAAGCTAATTGTGGTGTGTTCTCTGTTGTGTTACTAGGCTACTGTGCGTCTTACTGAGACTCTGCCTACGGTCAGGGGTCTGATTTCTCAGTCCTCGTCGGCAACTAGGCTCGTGTGTTTGCATCCGCGGACTGACCGTGCTTGTTCCGAACTTTGCCTAGCAGTCGTCCTGCTGACTGTCGGTGCCGATCTGTTGGGTTGATTTCATTATCTGACTTCCAACAGCGGAATTCAATACTCATGCAAAGTAAGTCCGGTCCATTAATCTCACTCCCATATGATTGCTATATATGATTGATCTTCCATATGTTTGCTGTAAGTGAGTGTTCTTCATATATATGATTGCAAACTATAATTAGAATTGCAAGTTGCCACGTGAAATGACCCAGGAAGGATGAAATCACCCAACCTTTTGCAATGATGATTGTTTCGATATTCATCAGTTGGATGGCAAGGATTTATAATCCATTGCAACCCCATGTGTAGTTGGAAACCAATTGAGCAAATTTTAAAAAATAAAACACTATTCCTTGACAAAAACCAAGGTTGAAGACCATCCTCTTTGGGCCAACATTTCCTATTCCATATCAATATTTAATTTAGTTTAGTCCAATAACAGCAATGGCAAGTGTTGCATGATTTTTACCAATAACATATATTTTCATCAGATGCGTCCTTGGAAGAGATTTTCTAAGTCTACGCATAACATCGAACAAACCCAAAACTACCCTCAAAATGAGAATATGCGGACAGAAGGTGGAAGTAGTTCGCGCCCACAAACGTGGTCGCGAACACCTAACTGGACAGAATTTATGGATAGCACCCTTTTATCTTTGCTAACAGAGGAGCACGCGCTAGGAAACAATATAAATGGTTCTTTCACGAATCTGGCGTGGAACCAAGTCGTTAAAGAGGTCAATTCTAGAAATAATATCAACCTAACGAAGGACCAAATAAAGAACCGTCTTAAAGTTATGAAGAGAACTTTTGCATTATATAACTATTTAGCAAACAAGAGCGGCTGGGGATGGGATCACACGAACAACATTCCTACTGCTGGTGATAATGAAGACTGGCAAGGTGTAATCGCGGTAAAATTTCTATTATTTGCGTTAAGATTGTAAGTTAGTAGATATTTAAATTGGTCAAGCTATCTTAGCCCTCGTGTCTTTGTCCAGGAGAAACCGGCCTACGCAAAATGTAGGGATAAACCATTCCCTCATTATAAGGACCTTGAGTTCCTTACTCAAAAAAATACGGCAACATGCAGATACGGGTTCTCCTCTGTTATGCAACCTCCCGAAACTGTTGATAGTTCATCTTCATCTTCTCCTCATGAGGATGATCCAGCTATACCACCCAGCTTTGAAAACATAATGCCGGGTTATACATCACGATCGCCAAGTCCTGCTCCTCTAGGACCAAATTTCGGTGCTAGTGGTAGTGGATCGGGCCATAGCTCTGCGGGGAAAAGGCCTCGATCTCCACGGCGATCAACTACCCAGCGTAGAAATGTTGGGAAGCAAAAGGATCAAGGCACAAGTAACCCCTTCGCAGAAATGGTGGAAATTGGGAAGCAAAAGCTTGATCTAGTCCGCCAAATGTACCAAGTTGAAATTACCAAACGAGGCAATATCGCGACAATCGAGGAGTGTATGGCCCGAGTATACTCTTTACATGGAATCACAAATGAGCGGGTATTGGCAGCCGCAGAGGCATTAAAAGATGACAAGAATAGGCAAGTATTCATGACAATGAACGACGAGCTTGCAATATTGTGGCTGGATCGGCAAGTAGCGAAAGAAAGTATTTTGTTTCGACAGTTCTTCCCTGGAATATAATATTTCAGTAATTTTGTGGTACATCCAATTACGTTGATAACTACTATTCGGGATTGTAACATTTTAGTTAATTTGTGCTGATTGCTATTATGTTGCAAACTAGTGGCAAGAACTGTAATATTGTAGGAACATTGTGATGCTTAATTTCATGTTTAAATTAGGTAGCAGGGAATGTAATATTGTAGGAACATTGTGATGCTTAATTTCATGTTTAAATTAGGTAGCTGGGAATGTAATATTGTAGGAACATTGTGATGCTTAATTTCATGTCTAAATTAGGTAGCTGGGAATGTAATATTGTAGGAACATTGTGATGCTTTATTTTATTTTTAAATTAGGTATCTGGGAATGTAATATTGTACTACTTTTCTGTGCTTTATTTGAGGATGATAACTACTATGGTTTATATTCGAGAGTTGTTATGTTGTATGTTGTATTATTATAGTGTTCTATTATTTTACGATGCAAATAATTAGATGTTGTTAGTTCTACTATTAAATTGCTCGTAGTAGTTTGAAATAATATTTAAGTATTGTAGACAGATGATGAATGTTAATATATCGTTAATGTCAGTATATGTATGTTTACCAATGTTCTGTGCAATTTGTATTCAAATCGCTTAAACGATACAATCAATTTAATTTTCAGCAATCTGCATTACATACTTGACGTATTTGTTTGTACTGTTTACACAATGTCTATATACTGCGACATATTGCTTGAATACAATGATATCTTTGCAGAAAAAATGAATGCTTCGTTTAATCGCACCATATTTTCCTCCGCAATCGTTGCAAATATACTGACGATATTAGATGAGGATGACGATTATTGGGAAGAAGTCTGTGCGATGCAATATGATCAAGGCTATCGGACTGATGTTATTCCAATCCCGAGACAACCATGTCGAACCAGACCATTTAGTGGGCATCAATTTATTGGTGATATATTAAATGGTCATCCAGACCGTGGGTACCAGCATTTCAGAATGACGACTACCACATTCATTGCTATACGAGATGAGCTCGTTGGAAAGGGACTTATACGTGGCTCAAGAAATATCACAGTTGATGAACAGCTTGGAATATTTCTTTTTTGTATTGGCCACGGCGTTGCAAATAGGGTGCTCGCCGAAACATTCCAACATTCAGGGGAGACAATTAGTAGATATTTTAATAAGGTACTGCGGGGCATCGTTATGTTAAAAGACGATTATATCACTCAACCGACAAGCAACACTCAATTTCATCCGCGGATCTCAGATAGTATAAATTTCCATCCTTTCAAGGTGATGTATTAAATTTAAATCATTGGTATTTTATACGATTAATATTGAGTATTACCAAGGACGGCTTAAAAAGGGAGATATTGAATGTTCAATGTACATTTGCAGAATGCAATCGGTGCGGTTGATGGGACCCATATTCCGGCGATTGTCAAGTTGAGCGAGCAAGCACGTTTTCGGTGTCGGAAAGGGTTTACATCACAAAATGTGATGGCTGCGGTCAACTTTGATCAAGAATTTCTTTTTGTTTGCACTGGGTGGGAAGGATCCGCCGCTGATATGCGAGTCCTCAGATGGGCGTGTGAAAGTGGCGGTTTCACAGTACCCGAAGGTAGTAAGAAAATTTGACAATTCACTATATTACAGTTATCATTTTTAATACATATAAAATTACAGTATAACTTCTTATTATATTGTGTCGTTAACAGGAAAATTTTACTTGGTTGATTCTGGGTACGCAAACACCGACAGATTTCTGGTGCCGTATAGAGGAGAGCGCCATCATATCAGCCAATTTGATAGTAACGCACGTAGTCGGGTACATCGGAGTTCGCGGGATCTTTATAATCATCGTCATGCCCAATTACGTAATGTGGTGGAGAAAACATTCGGGGTATTGAAAAAGCGATTTAAGATTTTAAATATTGCAACCCCGTTTCCGTTTAGGGTGCAATGTCTTATTGCAATGGCTTGTTGCGTCATACATAATTTTATTCTAAGAAATCACGGTAGTGCTCGATATTTCAACGATTCAGTTGACCAACATGCTACCGTTGTGGAAGAGGATGACGAAGGTATTCAAATTCCTGGTGCTTCATTGCCCGGTGCATCAGACTCACGGCAGGGCGACGCCATTCGAACGGATATTACAGATCAATTGTGGAATAATAGAAGTTAGTCCGGCGATAATTATGTAGATAAAAAAATTATTGTTATAAACAGATGTGTGTTTATGATTGATGTATATATAAACATGTAAATCTGTTAAATTCGGTACTGAAATTATATATAAATTGTATATATTAGTAGGGAAATAATATGGAATTTATAGCAAATAAATAGAATATGCTTTTTTCCATTAAACAAAATCTTTTTCGAAAAATATGATGAAATTTTTTTTTTTAATTAAAAATTTAGATCAAATGACATTTGCAAATAAATATTATTTTCATAAAATTTACTTTAATTTTTATTATGATTTTATCTTATTTTTTGTAAGGCTTTAATCCATTAATTAAAACGAGAAAAACGATTTTACCAAATTTTTATCACATAATAAAGCTTGAGGGCAAAAATTTTCAAATATTTAGCAAATATACGATTTTTGCAAATTTTAAAAAAATTTTATGTTAAAAATTTATTATTTAAAATTAATATTATAAAATTTTAAATCTTAAAATTAAAATGTTGAAATTTTATATTTTAAATTTTAATTTTAATTTGAGAAAATAAAATGTTAAATTAAATATTATTTTTAAATAATATAATTTAATTATGATTACAATTTTATTTTTATTTTTTTAAACCATTAATCCATTAATTAAAACGAACTAATTAGATTTTAATAACTTTTATCACATATTAACTCTTGAGGGCAAAAAGGTAATTTACCCAACTTAACCTCTTTATTCCTCTTATTCCTTATTATTAAACCAAATACAAAATCTCTTATCCCTGGAACTATCCCAAACGCTTTTTCACTCTAGTTCCGTACTTTATACTTATCCCAGGATTAGCTAGTTCTACCTTAACCTGTTTCCAAACGGACCCCTAAATGGTGAATTAATACCATTAAACGCATGAACGTTGGATTCCAACGTTCTACTATGCATTAACACCTAAGTATTAATTAGTAAATTAAATAAAAGAGAATAAATGAATAATTAAATAATAAAAATAAATGACAATAAATGAGAATAATTTAAAATTAATAAATGAGAATAAATTTTAATAAATAAATTAAAAAATGATAATAAAATAATTATTGAGAATTTTGAAATTTTAAATTTTATTCCAACACAATCTTTGTGACGTTTTGAACGAATAAAAAAAAATTTATTTACTCGGCAAATCAGTACGCGTGTCCAAACCGATTGACTAGACGATAACGATAGAAATAATGCTAAACTTATTTTTAATCTGAAAAAGTTGTTCAGTTCACATTTACAAAGAGCCCCTTAGTTAGTTGAACAAATATATTGCATCGTACGCATTTAGCTTTTGAAGGCAATTATTACTGCTCAAGCCTCCAACCAAATTGGTCGGAACATACACATCAAATATTTTGGGTCATGGTCATATGTTTACCCTATAAAGCGTACTAAACTATGGCTATAAAAACCTAAGATGAGTACGTAGAGCAACCTCAGAATCTTGCGCTTGACCAATGTGCTTTTGTTGCCCACAGTTGTAGGTTCGACCAAAGTGCTTTAATTTGTTGCCCACAGTTGTTGGTGCTTTTAACGACAGATTTATTTACCAAAAATAAGACTATATATATATATATATATATATATATATATATAAATCTAAAATTTTAAATATTTTTTATTTTTATATTTTTATTATTAAAATATTTTTGACAAAATAGGTGTAAAATATGGTCCTTTTTATGAAGGGACATAAAATTTATATTTATTTTTTGAATACACATATAGTATGATTATTACATTTTCACACACCGTAACTATAGGTTTTATTTTTTAAAAAAGAATGATAATTGACGAGTAAGGTTAGAATACTTTTACTAGTAGTCGATTTTATAAATTATAGTATTTTCTTTATATATATTTTGTTTAAAATATTTAATTTATTTTTATGTAATTTAAGTTAGATAGTCATAAAAAGTGCTAGCAAAATGGTAGAGTCATTATTAATTCTTAACTAGTTTATAATAATATGGATATTCATAATTCTCATACTATATGTAATTACTCCGTAGTTTACTTTTGTTTCACTGTAAAAATTAACCGTAAAATAAATTAGTAAAACTAATAGTTTTCACAAGCTAGAAGGCGATATAATATAGTATTTTATCATTTTATAACTTATATTGTATCACATCACTATAATAAAATTATATTATAGTGATATTTTTAATATTTTTAAAATTTTTAAAAAAAAATATCGCTGACAAAAATATCGACGCTTATTATTAGTGTCGCTATATGTGCAGTCGCTACGGTGTATAGCGACACATTATTATAATGTGTTTCAAAAATATATTTCTTTCTAATCTAATTTTGAATATAAATAAAATATAAATAGAATATTTGCATAAAATATTATTTAAATATGTTCTTATAATTTATTTTTATTGTAGTGTCTTGTGGTTTACAAAAGATATTATTTTGCTATTTCATTTAACAACAAAAAGTTTTGATGAAATAAAAAAATAATCGTATAATTTTTTGAATTATAAAATAGTAAAATAAAATTTGGTAAACTACAGAGAAAAAAAAATAGAAGTTTAACAACAAAAAAAAAAGAAAAAAAAAAAAAAAATTCTATTAATTTTTTGAGTAGATATTTTTAAGGTTTAATAGTAACTTTTTACCGTGTTGATACTCGGTGAGCAGCATGAGGAAGAAAAGCAAAGCCACAAAATGAGCGACACCTGGACACAGGAAGCGCGCTCATGCGGCCCTCTGCACACGTGTGCGATTAAAAAAGCGTCTGGCTTCCTTGCTTCCATCCGACGCCAACATTGCTTCTTGCTTCTCCGAGTAGAATAAATAAGGGGGCTAATTAATAACAATACTATTTCTACATTCTAAAAAAAATTTATATTTTATATTTTATTTATTCAATAAATAAAATATTATTAATTAATAAATAACACTTCACTCATTAAATAAAAATAGTATATAATGTATATTATTTTTTTGAAATGTATACTTATATATTTTTTTTTTTGCTAAATAATAACGCCATTGGTGGTCTCTAATCTTTTATTTATGTTTTTCACTTTTCACTTTAGTTAGATTTTTTTTTTTTTTTTTTTTTGATATTTGATCCATTAGGTATCGTTTGGCTCGGGGATTAGTGAGAATTAGTAGTACCAGGTATAAGTATAAAGTATGGAACAAGGGTAAAAAAGTGTTTGGGATGGTTCTAGGGATAAGAGATTTTGTATTTGGTATGATAATGAGGAATAAAAGGAATAAAGAGGTTAAGTTGTGTAAATTACTTTTTTACCCTCAAGATTTAATATGTGATAAAAGTTGTTAAAATCTAATTAGTTCGTTTTAATTAATGAATTAAAGCTTTAAAAAAATTAAGATAAAATTAAAATCATAATCAAATTATATTTTTTAAAAATAATATTTAATTTAATATTTTTTTTTCTCAAATTAAATTTAAAATTTTAAATATAAAATTTCAACATTTAAATTTTAAAATTTAAAATTATATAATATTAATTTTAAATTATAAATTTTAAACATAAAATTTTTTAATTTTCAAATAATAACTTTTACTTTCTTCGTTTTAATTAATGTATTAAAGCCTTACAAAAATTAAGATAAAATTAAAATCAAAATCAAAATCAAAATTATAATCAAAATCAAAATTAAATTTCAAATTATATTTTATGAAAATAATATTTAATTTAACATTTTATTTGTTTAAATTAAAGTTAAAATTTCGAATATAAAATTTCAAAATTTAAAGTCTTACAAAAATTATGATAAAATCAAAATTAAAATAAAATTTCTAAAATTTTGAAAATAATATTTAATTTAATATCCAATTAAATTAAAAAGAGAGAGGAGAGAGGGGGATTTGTGATGATGAGAGTGTATTGGGAAAAAGAAAAAAAGAGAGAGGAGAGAGAAATTTGTGATGATGAGTGTATTGGGAAGAAGAGAGAGAGAGGGGAGAGAGAGGGATTTGTGATGATGAGAGTGTATTGAAAAAAGAGAAAGGAGGGGAGGAGGGGTAATTTGGTAAAAAATAAATTTATAAAATAATGGGTAAGAACTGTTATTCCAGCTTATTCTGTTTGTACTGGAACTACTGTACCTAATAGTTCCCCCTTTGTTCAATAGTGTTTGGGTACAAAGGGGGGATATCCCCCTTTGTACCCAAACCAAACAAAGCCTAGGTGAATTAATATTGTAACCTACGACTCTGTTCCTACTCCTATATATATATATATATATATATATATATATATATATATATATATATATATATATATATATATATATATATATATATATATGTATAGGGTGTGGGTAATAGGGTGTAGTCAGAGAAAGAAAAGAATAGAGAAAGAAAAAGAAAGAAAGAAAGAGAAAAAGAATTATTTTAAGTTTTATTTTATATTTTATTTGGTTAATTTCGTTTATCGGGTGTTGAAAGAAACTTCGTCAACCTCTTCCGCGGTCGTGCTCGTAGGAAGAGGAGTTTCGGTCGTACCTTGGGGTGGTATCTCCGATTAATCCGCACGAATGACGGAAATACGCCTTAGGACAGTGCCTCGCACGCTTCCGGATTAATTTTATTTCGGTTTATTTTTATCTACAATTTCTGGAATTTTATAGCGATTAAAGGTAAGTTTTGTTATTCAAATTTAAACATAAACTAGTTAGATAATTTAATCACAAACAGATTTAGTGCGATTATCTTTTCTAACAGTCTAAGGCGTAATTCCGATTTGTTTCTGATTAAATCTAACTAGTGCTAATCCGAAAAATAATTGCATATTACATATAATTTTGTTGTCAACTTATTAGTATGTTTAACATTCAAATTTAAACATATTGGAATTAGCATTTTAAAATTTTAAATTGCATATAGATTATTGTGATTTATTTGCTCTCTGTAAAATTATTATATATATATATATATATATATATATATATATATATATATATATATATATATATATATATATATATATATATATATATATTTTGCTGTTTTCATTTTTTAGCTACAGTAAAATAAATAAAATAAAATAAAAAAAATATTTACTGTTTTAGCTTCGGAGAAAAGAAAGGAAAAAAAAAATACATTTATATACAGAATTTTTTTTCATAACCAGTAAGCACAAAGTATACTTTATATATTTTTGTTTAATCTTATATTATTTAGTGCAGCTTACATATTTTATTTGATTGCATTTATATTCGAAAATATTTAAATCAAATTCAAACTTTAATTGTTTGGGTCATCTGTTTGCTATTGAACTAATTGAGATAAAAAGATTAATATTAAAATCTTAAACAATGTGTATTTGTTTTATATATATATATATATTAAAACAAATAATATTAATATTAAAAAATTTATTGAATCTTTTTTGTAGCTCATAGTTACTAGCCTTAAAAAAAAAAATTTATTCTCTCAATTAGATTATCTAAAATGTTTCAAACTTAGATACCTATCAAGCTATTTGTCTACTGGACAATTTATTTCAATTTTATCCAGATTTGCTTATGAACTTAGAGAACTATTAAAATTAGGTTTGTACTTCCTTCAATCAGAATAGAAAACCAATACCGATTTAGTGAGATTGAACCAAACCCTATTAGACATAGTTGATGTTATATTTTTAAGTTCTGATGTATCTCAGAACTTGTGGGGGAAAGTTTTTTATCAGCTTGATATATTTGGGTATCCTGATTGTTCACCTGTTCATATTTCTGTTGATCCTAGTATGATTCATTAGATTGCTCGAGAGAAAGTATTTCGTTAATTTAAAAGTAATCTATCTTATGGACTCAAATTTGTTGGTTGTTCTGTACAAAGATACCAATTGAATTTCTGATTCTTTGAACATCAAATCTATTTCTATTCGGTGTGATTCTAAAGCTACAATTAAGTTTTTGTAAAATGAAATTGATAAATTTCAAAGCTAATAGACATATTAAATTGAGACAAGAATTTGTTAGATGTCTAATTTTTATAATGTTGTTTCTTTGAGTTTTATCAGATCTGAAAAGAATCTTGCAGATTGCTTGACGAAAGACCTGAATAGGACTAAGGTCCTAAAGTCATCGAGGGGGATGAGACTTTGCCCATAAAGGGCCTTCCTGCAGTGGGAACCCAACCTTTGTGATAGGAGATCCCTTGAAGAAGGTTCAATGTGGTAAAAACAAGCTGTCAGGTTGGCCAAAGAGCACTTTCTACAGTTTATTCAGAGGAACTTTAGTTCCAAGTCCATCCCTATGGTGAGTTGTGCTCTGTGTAGTGGTTGAGGTTGAGCTTACAGCTCTTAATGGAATCCGAGGCAATAATTTTGCGAGATGTGACTCTACACACATCCCTGGAGGAGACCACCTATATAAGAATATTCGTATAAGGCCGCGACTATGAGATGTGGGCTGTCCATAGAAATTCTTATGAAAAAGCAAGGTACTGTGCATGGCCTTTAACGCACAGACTCGCGACGGAGAATTCTGTACTGTGTGTGTGGCAGTTGAAGTCAGGGTCAAAGGAACGTAGTTCAAGACCTGGTTCACTCCGATTCCTTCTGATGAAAATTGCTTGCACTAAGTGAGGTTAAGTCTCTTAAACTTACCTATTACATAGTATAAACACCCGATAATCTTATTTTAATTTTAATTTGTTGAGTTTAATAATTATTTCGAAATTTTGAATTTTGTGGGGGATTGTTGGAATAAAATTTAAAATTCCAAAATTCTCAATAATTATTTTATTATCAATTTTCAATTCATTTATTAAAATTTATTCTCATTTATTAATTTTAAGTTATTCTCATTTATTGTCATTTATTTTTATTATTTAATTATTCATTTATTCTCTTTTAATTAATTTACTAATTAATACTTAGGTGTTAATGCATAGTAGAACGTTGGAATCCAACGTTCATGCGTTTAATGGTATTAATTCACCATTTAGGTGAATTAATATTGTAACCTACGACTCTGTTCCTACTCCTATATATATATATATATATATATATATATATATATATATATATATATATATATATATATATATATATATATATATATATATATATATATATATATATATGTATAGGGTGTGGGTAATAGGGTGTAGTCAGAGAAAGAAAAGAATAGAGAAAGAAAAAGAAAGAAAGAAAGAGAAAAAGAATTATTTTAAGTTTTATTTTATATTTTATTTGGTTAATTTTGTTTATCGGGTGTTGAAAGAAACTTCGTCAACCTCTTCCGCGGTCGTGCTCGTAGGAAGAGGAGTTCCGGTCGTACCTTGGGGTGGTATCTCCGATTAATCCGCACGAAGGACGGAAATACGCCTTAGGGCAGTGCCTCGCACGCTTCCGGATCAATTTTATTTCGGTTTATTTTTATCTACAATTTCTGAAATTTCATAGCGATTAAAGGTAAGTTTTGTTATTCAAATTTAAACATAAACTAGTTAGATAATTTAATCACAAACATATTTAGTGCGATTATTTTTCTAACAGATTGTATAATTCAAAATATTTCTATCCCAAATTTAATTCATACAAAAATTGTAAAAGAAAAGTACAGAAAATATAAGCAACTAACTATTATAAGTATTCGTTACAGACATATATCACATTTACATTCTTTTTTTTTTCTTTTATATAATTTTTTTACAATTCAAAATATTATTATATTTTATTTCCTTACTTTCTATATCCTTGTCTGCACACTGACGGAAGATATTTCTATTAGAGTCTCAACATGATAGGACCGCTCACGGAAGGACCTGTAAAATATAGGAATGGGTTCGGCTCCGACCTAGGCGCTGCTCCCACTAGGTCTAATTAAAGCATACGTAGGTAAATAAGAAAAGCTGTAAGCATTTATATTATACAGATAGAAAGAACGCTAACTACTATGCCTTTACCAATGCAATAAGATGCAAGACCCAATCTTGCCGGCTCACCATATAGTCAAAGCCCAACTCCCACCTCTAGGTCGACAGGGACTATCACCAATCTAAGGCCATCTGGGAGGCAATAATCGACCCGTCACTTAACCTGTGACGCTACTACAATATCCCACAAGGTAACCGAAAATAAAACCTACTGTACTCATATGTCTTCCGCTTTTGCTTCGTGACTCAATCATCTCGCTCGTCCAACGCCGAGCCCAACTCACAACACCTGAACCACGAGAACTATTACCATTAGGGTCGTCTGCTGGGGAGATATACTCATACCTATAAACATGACACTCTTGAGCGTATTTGTCACGCCCTGGCGTCGAAACTGCGACCCGTGCTCGCCAACAGATCCGCCGCCCATACGGGAAGTCCTGTATAGACGAAGCGACTAACCTGCAAAAGAAAGATACTACAGCTATACAGATATCAGAGCTGAAAAGTAACTGCTAGAAATAAAATAAATATAATCCAAGTCCTCTCCAAAATACATTAGACTCTCAGCAATAAAAGAAAAGTACAACTCTATGCCTCACTACAAAGGTCTCTCAATAACTAACTCTCAAAATAGTAAGGGGGGTACATCTACTCTCTGGACGACGACTGGTAGGGATCTAGCTCGCGACTGCCTTACCTCGGTCTGAAGAAGCAGCAGCTGGAGCAGCAGGAACAGGAGTAGAAGTCCCTGGGGAAAAAGACACCACGACGGGTGTGAGAACTACATCCCACAGTAGTTCTCAATGGGTGCCGCCAACAAGCCCGACGGTCTGCCCACTAAGTCTACTAGAGGCAAGAAGTAACAAATGAAATACTGAAGGAAAGAGCTGGAAAAGAATAACTCTACAGCTACTATGCCTCTATCTAAATGCTCAAATGGGGAAACTCTGGTAAAGATATGCAAACACTCGCATACGAGGTGCTCAATCGACCCAATCGAGCTGACTGCCACATCGGGTCAAGTCAAACCTGCGCCCACCTACAACCACCTCCCACTGATGGGCAGGAATTACGTAGGGTGTCAGAACGGGCTAACTCGCTATCGAATACTGGCTCATGCAGGCTATAGTCGAAATCAACGCTCTCTCTCAGAACGGATAGACTCAAGATGCTCAACCTCTCACACAACGGTCAAAGTACTCACAACAATACGGGACCACCGTCAAACCAAACGGCTCCCAACAACACTAGCACTGGTCTAAACACAGCTACTAGACTCCACTCAGCCCCCTGATACTAGTGCAACAATAAAAGTATCTGACCGAATAAACCCAATCAAATGAACCGGTATAAAACCCGGTACTGCCTGCTCTGTCACCAATCTCACGAACTCTGTATCTCAAGTACTGTCCAAATGACCGGAACCCAACACGGTCTGACCGGCACCCAACACGGTCTAAAGCCTACCCGGAGTGGCACTCGAGGGGAGCGACCCACACGAGTAAAGTATCACTGTAACCAGTATCATCAGTATCACAAAATAGCAGGACTGGATCATGACTCTGATCAATGTGGGAAAACCCATCCACTAAAGGAAAACTCGATCCCTAATCTGATACACAAGTACATATCCGGTCAACCGCCCAATATCCGCGGTTGCGGCAAAACCTCACAAGTCCACAAACTAATCCAACCTGTGCCAGACACAAAGTCCCGACTACACTATCCCAAACCCCTGCTCGAACCCGAGCAACACGAATCTAGAATCTAGAAAGAAAGGAGAAAGAACAAACATGGTTTCTCCTAAGTCAGATTCCAACATGATAGTGTAGAAATAAAAGATGGCCTAACAAGATGTCCATATAAGCATGCAAAAGACACCAACCAGGGCCCGAAAGTTCCAAGACAACAACACCTACAACCCTATCAAACAAGAACAGGTTCCAGGCACGGTCCCCGTAGCTTTCATCCCGAAACAAAAACAGAAAAGTCCCTTAGAACCCAGATCACCCAAACTCTCTCGGGTGACGAAGTTGTAATAAAAACATGACAGTTATTACTGAAAACTATTTTAATCTGAGAAACCAAATTTAATAGATTTTTAGTTCTTTTAAGAAAATCCGTTTAAATAAGTTTTATTTTCCAAACCCCGAAGGGCTATTGCCTTCACCCAAATCAAACAAGAACAGGCTCCGGCGACCCCTCGAAATTTGGAAGAAAAATATTAGTTTACAGAAATCATGTGTGTCTAAAAACAGTCTGGGTCCTAGGTCCTACTAACACTGGTATACAACTGCCACTAACACAGTGGCGACAAATAAAACAAGGAAACAAGCCATCTCGGGACCGCTGTTTACCCAAACGGCTCCGGCCACAGATAAACGACCAACT
Source organism: Tillandsia leiboldiana (assembly GCA_029204045.2). Classification (NCBI taxonomy): domain Eukaryota; kingdom Viridiplantae; phylum Streptophyta; class Magnoliopsida; order Poales; family Bromeliaceae; genus Tillandsia; species Tillandsia leiboldiana. Next base: position 44,437,267 of record CM055060.1, on the reverse strand, counting down.
ACATCTATCAGACCCCACTCTGCTCCCAAGCACGAGTGTAACATGCATCCCACACTAAAAGGAAAACAGACCACTCGGCCCACTACCCGGGCGAGGATAACACTATGTCCAGGAATAAGGTACAATGTGTGGATGTCTAAACATAAATAACCCTTGCCCAAGTGAGGGTTTTCTACTGGTCTGGTTACACATGCAACATATGACGGGGGTGCTAGGTCAAGTTCCAAGATAATTATAATTTAACAGATGGTAGAAAGTAAGGAGATCACAAGATCATCAGATAGTACAAGGAATAGCAATTCCTACATTCTAGCATGCTACACAAGAAATTCACTATCATGCATAGTCCTACTATAGCAGATTTAATGTCCAGTCCATCAATCTTGGAGACAAGGCCACCCACCTGAGGGCGCTAACGGTCCAAAGTCCAACAGCTGAAAATCCTAGGAGCAACAACCTCCACTAATCCGCAGTCTCAAAGGTCCAAAGACACTGAACAACTCCTCCTGGTACAAACATACAGTCCAAAGTTACACTTTATTCCACCAAAAACCCAAGTACAAACAATCTGTTGGAACAGTCCCAAAGATGCACATTTTTCACCTATAAACAATGCTCCAAAAAATCTAATAAAAATACTACTGTGATCGTCGCGTCAAGACCTTCGAAACGGGTACCTGCACGTCCAATTCCGAGCCCCGTAGGCCAAGTTACAAATTCCACAACACAGGGTGCGCAAAACCTCACAACAACACAACTGTAATCCCATGCACAGATAAAAGGAGAAAAATATACCTTCGGGAAAGCCTCAAAAAAATCTCAAAAAAATACGACGATAATCCTTGCGACGAGTAGATGCAAAAAGTATATAGGCCCGTCTTGATCCGACGCTCGAGCGTGGAGATAAAATTCCGGCAAGGTGCTGCTGTCCATAAACTCCACCAACAGAAAAGGGGGATAAAAACGTACCAGAAACCCCAATAAAAGCTCAAATTCGAGAAAAGTTGGCAGTACAAAAATCGTAGATCTACCTCTCGTGAATCCAACGCCACAAAAATCATCCAAAAATACAGTCGGAGTAACTCTGTGGACATCTCAGACCGAAATGCAACGATAACGGGCCTTCGATGAAAGAACGTCGCTCTGTGCTACGATGCCGAAGTCGTCAACGCCGCGGCTTCCAAAAATTCCGGGCCTCCTCCAAAAGATGGGCAACAAGATGAGCTCCAACATTGCTGAAGGGTCCAAGGGCAGAGGAGTTTGGGAAAAACTCCAAACTCGGGGTGAAGGAGGGGTATAAATAGGCTCAACCCGAAAAATCCCAAAATTGGGCTCTTTGGGCCCAATTCCGGGCGCCCGGGACAATCGGGCGGCTACAGTGTTGGGCCCGGCCCAACACTGTGCGCGCTCGAATTCCCCAGAGCCCGCCACGCGTCAGCCCGACACTCCCCGCGCCCGGTGCACGCGCGCCCGCCATTCGCGGAGCGCCGCGTGTCCCGACACGCGGGCGTGGGGCGGCTGCGCCCGGCCAACCGCGGGGCGCCACGTGGCGCCCCCACGTCACCCCCAACCACTCGCCGTACGGCCACCTGCCCCCAACGCTGCGTGGACCGCGCGCACAAGGGCCCGCCAACCCGGAGATGCCACGTGTCCACCCTCCGGTCCACCGTACACCCGCGCCTTTCCCGTGGATCGCGCCTGCTGCGCCGGCCAACCGGGAGCCGCCACGCGTCCAGCGCCCGGGTGCACGCTTCCGCGGTGGACCGAGCGGCTGCGCCTCCGCCCGCCGCCGCGCTCCACCGCCAGCCGCCGCCGCCGCCGCCTCTCCGGCCGTCGGAACAGCGCCCACACACCTCGAAATCCGTGTTTTCTCCTTCGGGCTCCAAAAAATACAAGTAAATAGCCCAACTTCATCATTTTCGCGTGCTGAAACCAAATCCGATGTCCGTTTTTCCCAATTCCACTTCTAAAATTTCTCAAAGGCCTCCGGTTAAGCAAACTTGCTCCCATTTTACACCAGGAATCCATTTCTTGGGCCCGACACGCGCACAAACACTCCCAGAAGCCACTAATCCATCAATAAACCCTTAAGCGGGGATTCGGGTCCTCACATCCTCCCCCACTAAAAGAAAGTTTCGTCATCGAAACTAACACAGCTCAAAAGAAAGTCCCCAAACCAAAGGTAAGTATCCATCAACACAGACTCCAACACCCCAGTCACTACTCACTCTCCACAAAGCGAGTCCAAAAGCTGGAAAAACCTTAGGAACTCCAAAAACTGGGGATAAGGAAGAACAACCAACTCTACTCATCCAAATCTACACGAAGTACGCCAACACAACCAAACAAGAAAAGGTAAAGGCCCCCACCAGCAGGAAAGTCATCAACCCCAACTCTTTATTTAGAAACCAGCTGAAATTAACGAAAAGTTTGAAAATTCCGAAAGACCAGTGCCTTCGCCCCAATCAAACAAGAACAGGTTCGAGCACCGTCTCCATTTCTGGAGTAGCCTTTCGAAGTTTTCATCCTGTTCATAAATTTCAGCACAAGGGCGAGAAAAAGGGAGAGAAGTGTTGAAGTCGTTCCTGCTGTGGCTACAAAAACGGAAGCTACGATCTAATCGTGACCCCTAGGAACACAACCTCTAGTCCTAATCGTCACATACGCCGTAGTGGGGGCGTCTGTCCAAGCCGCTGAAGCCATCGCTGCAGAAAGGGTACGTTGGCAACTTGTGAAAATGAACTCCTCCAGTCCAGCTCGCAGAAGGGTCACTGTTCTCAAACTACAATCAGTCGTTGCATGATATCGCGCCAACCGGTTCATCTCGTGTACTTGATTAGAGTCTAGAAGCTGTCACCAAACCGTCACGCCTGTCGGTATAACCCGCGGTCTCACTGCACTGGACATAATCCACAAGGCTCCCCCAAGTGCACAACACCAACAGGGACCTATACCTCTAGTGTACTTGGTAACAACTCTACCTCTAGTCCATGCAGGAAAGCAAAAATTCCCTAACTCAGACTGCCGTGATGAAATCATGCCTGTGACAACCCGGTCCACTGCCGTGGTGCCCTCCAACCGGGCGGCACAGACTTATCCGCTCGATGTAGGTGGTCGTCGCTCAATCTGCCTCGACGTCAAAGTCTAGTCTGTCGGGAACTATGTAGACTATCCACATAGGAAGCATGGCCTCTGCCTCTGCTAACACTACGGCTGCTGTCGAAACTGCTGCTGTCGGGGGTACTGCTGCTGAGACTGCTGTCGCTGCTAGTGCTGCTGATACCGCGGCTGCTGCGGATCTCTAGCGCCTCTAAAACCCACGATCCTAAGGATGGAATCGTGGAGGTCTCGGAGGTGCCTGCCGACTCGTCTGTCCCTCATCAACCGGTGCTGGGCGCTTCGCCCCTGGAATCACTGCGGGAGCTGGAGCCACCTCATCCATCACCGCCTCTCCGCGCTCAACGTAAAGTGCCTGCTCCATAGATGCATCCAACGTCTGCAATCAGCGCGAACGGACGAACTGATAAATCTCCCGGCGCAAACCCCGCTCGAACAAGCAAATCCAATGCGCCTCGTCCCTGGCCGCGTGTAGTACACAGTCCAATAGCCGGTTGAAATCCATGATGTACTTCTGTACAGAACGGTCCCCCTATTGGAGGTTCCTCAGATCCTCTTCCAGCTTCTATCTGACACTCTCGGGGAAGAAAGCTTCAAGAAGGAAGCTGCAAAACTCCGGCCAGGTAAGCAGCTGGGACCCAGGCGGACCGACAAGTCGCACTCGGCGCCACCAAGCCTCGGCAATGGGCTCCAAGAAGTTTGTCGCCAGAAGATCCTAAAACCTCTCCTCGATAAAAGGGTCTCAAAGGGTCACTCCATCACTATGATCCAAGACTCTGCCTCCCACGGCTCCAAGCTCAATCCTGCAAATCGGGGTGGATCAGACTACTGGGACTGGCTCCATCGACCGATGATGTCCCAAAGCTCATATATTATCAGCTATCCACCCTACCTCGGTTCCTCGGCACTACTCGTCGACACGGAGGGGGCTGCTCGCTCAATCGGTGCCACTGGTATAGCTGGAGATGCCACTGCATGGGAAGAAAGTGCTGGAGGACACTCAGGCGGTACTGCAACTGGCTGTGCTCTCTGGTCCAACAGGCGCATCAACGTTTCATGGCCTCCTCCTGGCATTGGACAACCTCCGACATCTGTGCTATCTGGGTCCATAACTCCTGGGTCTCGCTCTGCTCTGATAGCTCTGCCTCCCGCTGCTTGGGTTACTCATCAGATGCGGGATGTGCCCTCTCCACTACACGACGTCTCAGGGGCATCGTATTCCACTGCACAATAACAAACATCAGTACACAACAACCATTCGACCCAATCCAGCGAAAGTCTAATACATCTCATCCATTCCATAGCATTATGTTGTCTGCAGCCAACGTAATCGCTTAGGTGAATAAACATGCCAATCACTCATCCCGTCTCTTGGGAGAGGTATAAAACTCAATCAGGACTCTCACTAAGAGTCACGACTCTCACGTAGTCATCCTAATGTCCAACCACAAGCCTAGGGTTTCTAAGTCCACAATGACCTACAACCTAGGCTCTGATACTACTCTAATCTGTCACGCCCCGGCGTCGAAACTGCGACCCGGGCTCGCCAACAGATCTGCCGCCCATACGGGAAGTCCCATATAGACGAAGCGACTAACCTGCAAAAGAAAGATACTACAGCTATACAGATATCAGAGCTGAAAAGTAACTGCTAGAAATAAAATAAATACAATCCAAGTCCTCTCCAAAAATACATTAGTCTCTCAGCAATAAAAGAAAAGTACAACTCTATGCCTCACTACAAAGGTCTCTCAACAAGTAACTCTCAAAATAGTAAGGGGGGTACATCTACTCTCTGGACGACGACTGGTAGGGATCTAGCTCGCGACTCCCTTACCTCGATCTGAAGAAGCAGCAGCTGGAGCAGCAGGAACAGGAGTAGAAGTCCCTGGGGAAAAAGACACCACGACGGGTGTGAGAACTACATCCCACAGTAGTTCTCAGTGGGTGCCGCCAACAAGCCCGACGGTCTGCCCACTAAGTCTACTAGAGGCATGATGTCACGCCCCGGGTGTAAACAAGAACCCGGGCCCGTCTACAGATCCGCCGTGCACACGGTATTTCCCGCGTACACGAAGCGCCAACAACCTGCTCAGATATAAGAGATAATAAAAAAGAGCAATAAAAACAGAGCTGAACTAAAACTAATACATCTCAGACTGAAGCTGGAAATAAAATACAATACTTCTGTATAAATGATACATCAGTCTCTCCCAGCTCACTAAAAATAAATACAACCTGCTGGCAAAAGCCAGTCCCAAAAGTAAAAGTACAACCGTCTGAGGAAACGTGGGTACACCAACAGTCCAGCTAACTCGCTCATCCTGCCTCGAGATCTATCTACTCAGCCGTCCTCTCTCCTCGACTTGCCGCTGAAAGCCCAGCAGCACCCGCAGAAGACACTGCAAAACAAGGGAGAATAAAAAGAGGAAAGAAGAATGGGGGTGAGAACTACTAGTAAACCAGTAGCCTCCCCTAGTGGGTAAAACCTCAAACTCAGACAGACCCACTAGGACTACCAGAGGCGAAAATAAAACAAAGGTGGTAAGCTATAAGTAAAACTACTGATGAAGAAGCTACCACTATGCCTCTAAAATGCCAAGCTAAAAGAATGGCTAAGTATGCATTAGAATATAAATGCCTTCCTGACTAAACCCAATCTATACACTAGTAAATACTGGTACTGCCTGCTATGCCTGCCAAATCGGGTATGCCGGCCAATGCATAACACCGATAGGGGATAGGAGTCTCAAGGACTCAAAGTCTGTATATCGCACACACTATGCCTGCCAAATCGGGTATGCCGGCCAATGCATAACACTGATAGGGGGTAGGAGTCTCAAGGACTCAAAGTCTGTATATCGCACACACTATGCCTGCCAAATCGGGTATGCCGGCGAATGCATAACACCGATAGGGGGTAGGAGTCTCAAGGACTCAAAGTCTGAGTAACAAGTATCATAGTAGAATAAGTCAGCAGGACTGGATCATGACACTGATCTAAGTGGGAAACCATCCCCTAAAAGAAGCCCAAACCCTCTCCCCCGATCTGATACAATATCAACTGTCCGATCATCCGCCCAAAATCCGCGGTTGCCGCAATACCCTGCCATCACAGCCTGCCTGTCCCAAATCCCAAATGTCAGACTGCACTATCCCAGCCCCTGCTCGACCCCGAGCGTACTATCCCCTAAGTCTAGATAACTGGAGAAAGAATAACAGCATGGTTTCTCCTAAGTCAGTTCCAGCACGATAGTGTAGCAGAAAAAGGTGGCCTATCTAGGTGACCATACAAGCATGCAAAAGTCCTTTACTTAATAACATGATTTCGGGTATTCTAATTCTTACAAATTAGAGTATGCTATTTCATGAATATCTACTATACCAAGTTGCCATAAGCCGGTCTCTATACATGCATAAGATGTCCCAATATACAAATAACATAATATGGTTTAACAAACTATACTCAATGGGTTTTAGACAACATATCATTTGCAAGAATTAAACCTTTTACACGGGACCACCGTCAAACCAAACGGCTCCCAACAACATTAGCACTGGTCTAAACACAGCTACTAGACTCCACTCAGCCCCCTGACACTAGTGCAACAATAAAAGTATCTGACCGAATAAACCCAATTAAATGAACCGGTATAAAATCCGGTACTGCCTGCTCTGTCATCAATCTCACGAACTCAGTATCTCCACTGTCCAAATGACCGAAACCCAACACGGTCTGACCGGCACCCAACACGGTCTAAAGCCTACTCCGGAGTGGCACTCGAGGGGAGCGACCCATACGAGTAAAGTATCACTGTAACCAGTATCATCAGTATCACAAAATAGCAGGGCTGGATCATGAATCTGATCAAAGTGGAAAAACCCATCCAGTAAAGGGAAACTCGATCCCTAATCTGATACACAAGTACATATCCGGTCAACCGCCCAATATTTGCGGTCACCGCAAAACCCCACAAGTCCACAAACTAATCCAACCCGTCCAAGACACAAAGTCCCGACTACACTATCCCAAACCCCTGCTCGAACCCGAGCAACACGAATCTAGAATCTAGAAAGAAAGGAGAAAGAACAAACATGGTTTCTCCTAAGTCAGATTCCAACATGATAGTGTAGCAATAAAAGATGGCCTAACAAGATGTCCATATAAGCATGCAGAAGACACCAACCAGGGCCCAAAAGTTCCAAGAGACCAACACCTACAACCCTATCAAACAAGAACAGGTTCCAGGCACGGTCCCCGTAGCTTTCGTCCCGAAACAGAAACAGAAAAGGCCCCTAGAACCCAGATTACCCAAACTCTCTCGGGTGACGATGTTGTAATAAAAAGATGACAGTTATTACTGAAAACTATTTTAATCTGAGAAACCAAATTTAATAGATTTTTAGTTCTTTTAAGAAAATCCGTTTAAATAAGTTTTATTTTCCAAACCCCGAAGGGCTATTGCCTTCACCCAAATCAAACAAGAACAGGCTCCAGCGACCCCTCGAAATTTGGAAGAAAAACATTAGTTTACAGAAATCATGTGTGTCTAAAAATAGTCTGGGTCCTAGGTACTACCAACACTGGTATACAATTGCCACTAACACAGTGGCGACAAATAAAACAAGAAAACAAGACATCTCGGGACCGCTGTTTATCCAAACGGCTCCCGCCACAGATAAACGACCAACTACATCTACCAGACCCCACTCTGCACCCAAGCACGAGTGTAACATGCATCCCACACTAAAAGGAAAATAGACCACTCGGCCCACTACCCGGGCGAGGATAACACTATGTCCAAGAATAAGGTACAATGTGTGGATGTCTAAACATAAATAATCCTAGCCCAAGTGAGGGTTTTCTACTGGTCTGGTTACACATGCAACATATGACGGGGGTGCTAGGTCAAGTTCCAAGATAATTATAATTTAACAGATGGTAGAAAGCAAGGAGATCACAAGATCATCAGATAGTACAAGGAATAGCAATTCCTACATTCTAGCATGCTACACAAGAAATTCACTATCATGCATAGTCCTGCTATAGCAGATTTAATGTCCAGTCCATCAATCTTGGAGACAAGGCCACCCACCTGAGGGCGCTAACGGTCCAAAGTCCAACAGCTGAAAATACCAGGAGCAACAACCTCCACTAATCCACAGTCTCAAAGGTCCAAAGACACTGAACAACTCCTCCTGGTAAAAACATACAGTCCAAAGTTACACTTTATTCCACCAAAAACCCAAGTACAAACAATCTGCTGGAACAGTCCCAAAGATGCGCATTTTTCACCTGTAAACAATACTCCAAAAAATCCAATAAAAATACTAGTGCGATCGTCGTGTGGAGACCTTCGAAACGGGTACCTGCATGTCCAATTCCGAGCCCCGTAGGCCGAGTTAGAAATTCCACAACACAGGGTGCGCAAAACCTCACAACAACACAACTGTAATCCCATGCACAGATAAAAGAAGAAAAATATACCTCCGGGCAAGGCTCATAAAAATCTCAGAAAAATACGATGATAATCCTCGCGACGAGTAGATGCAAAAAGTGTAGAGGCCCGTCTTGATCCGATGCTCGAGCGCAGAGATAAAATTCTGGCAAGGTGCAGCTGTCCATAAACTACACCAGCAGAAAAGGGGGTTAACAACGTACCAGAAACCCCAATAAAAGCTCAAATCTTAGAAACTTGGGCACTATAAAAATCGTAGATTTACCTCTCTTGAATCCGACGCTATGAAAATCGTCCAAAAATACTGTCGGAGTAACTCTGTGGACCTCTCAGACCGAAATGCGACGATAACGGGCCTCCGATGAAAGAACGCCGCTCTGTGCTACGATGCCGAAGTCGTCGACGCCGCGGCTTCCAAAAATTCCGGGCCTCCTCCAAAAGATGCGCAACAAGATGAGCTCCAACATTGCTGAAGGGTCCAAGGGCAGAGGAGTTTGGGAAAACCCCAAACTCGGGGTGAAGCAGGGGTATAAATAGGCTCAACCCGAAAAATCTCGAAATTGGGCTTTTTGGGCCCAATTTCGGGCGCCCGGGACAATCGGGCGGCTACAGTGTTGGGCCCGGCCCAACACTGTGCGCGCCCGAATTCCCCAGAGCCCGCCACGCGTCTGCCCGACACTCCCCGCGCCCGGCGCACGCGCGCCCGCCATTCGCGGAGCGCCGCGTGTCCTGACACGCGGGCGTGGGGCGGCTGCGCCCGGCCAACCGCGGGGCGCCACGTGGCGCCCCCACGTCACCCCCAACCACCCGCCGTACGGCCACCTGCCCCCAACGCTGTGTGGACCGTGCGCACAAGGGCCCGCCAACCTGGAGATGCCACGTGTCCACCCTCCGGTCCACCGTACACCCGCGCCTTTCCCGTGGACCGCGCCTGCTGCGCCTGCCAACCGGGAGCCGCCACACGTCCAGTGCCCGGGTGCACGCTTCCGCGGTGGATCGAGCGGCTGCGCCTCCGCCCGCCGCCGCGCTCCGCCGCCAGCCGCCGCCGCCGGCGCCTCTCCAGCCGCCGGAACAGTGCCCACACACCTCGAAATCCGTGTTTTCTCCACCGGGCTCCGAAAAATACAAGTAAATAGCCCAACTTCATCGCTTTCGCGTGCTGAAACCAAATCCGATGTCCGTTTTGCCCAATTCCACTTCTAAAATTTCTCAAAGGCCTCCGGTTAAGCAAACTTACTCCTATTTTACACCAGTAATCCATTTCTTGGGCCCGACACGTGCACAAACACTCCCAGAAGCCACTAATGCATCAATAAACCCTTAAGCGGGGATTCGGGTCCTCACAGTATTGCCCGTGAGGAGCAACCTCTACAAGCCGAATAGACTATGTGAATATGATCCCATCCTCCAATCTAGAGGACTCACCAAATCACAATGACACTGACGGGGAATCCACAATCCCTACTTTCTAACTCATCCAAGAACTCTTTATACTATCGACATAACTAACACTATATATACCAGAGATGCCATTCGATCTATGTTGTCATCACTAGGTTCTATTCAACCTTATATTGTCACTTAGTTTTCATCACTTGTTTTCTAAGTTCCACACTAATCTTTAATGCAATACTAGGGTTCTTGTTCTTGAATTGACCCAATTCTCACGCATTTCACTTTTGGATTATTGACTTGTGTAATCCAAACCAAACTTAGAAGTATGCCAGGAATTGCGATCACGCATTCAACACTAACCCTATATGCATTAAATCCCTAATGTACATATTGTCTACAAAATAGGAACTTAGACATAGAAGTACATCCGTCCGTTTCGGAAAGCACCACCCACCTAGAAACGCTTCCGATTGCTCGTAGACACTTGTAATCGGACCCATTCGCTTACCTTGGAGCACTAACGGTTGATACCGCACCGATTCGGCTCGTTACACAAAATTAATCTCGGACGCTCGTCGCTTTTCAAATCAAAGTTTCCTGGGACTTCTCTCTAACCTTCTATTGAAGAATAAACTGATCAAATTAGATCGAAACCCCCCAAAACCTCAAAAATTCTGAACGTGCCCCAGTTTCGCTTTTACCCAAAATTACTCCAAAATGTATAGAGAATCTACGATCCAATTAGCGTAGAAACATCTAAGGAATGCTAGGATATCAATTTTAAAGGATTTAACAAAATCCAAATTCGAAACTCGAAAACTCTTACTGTCACGCCCCGGGGTCGAAACTGCGACCCGGCACGCCAACAGATCCTCCGCCTAGACAAAATCCCGCATAGGCGAAGCATCCAACCTGCAAGAAAAGGGACTACAGCTAAACAGATATCAGAGCTATAAAATAAAACTGCTGAAAAACTAAAAACCAAACATCTGTACAACTGGAAATAATGATACAAAATCCATCTCCCATAAATGATAATCATACAATATCCTCAAATACAATAACCCAGAACTCAACAGGGAGGTAACCTGAAATAATACATCAGTGTACAGGCTCTCAGTACAAGTTAGATCCTCACAATACAATAATCTCTCAAAAGTGGAAATAAAATAATCTACTGACTGTACTGCAAATCTCCAATGTGGGGGTACAGCTACTCTCCAAAGACAGGTAGGGATCTAGCTCGCGACTCCCTCGCCTCGAACAACAATAGCAGAATCAGCAACACCCACAAGGACTCTGCAAAACAAAGGAGAGGAAAGAAAAAGGAGGGAGAAAACCCCCAACGGGTGTGAGAACTACACAAACAGGGAGTTCTCAGTGGGTACCGCCACCAGGCCCGACGGTCTGCCACTAAGTCTACTAGAGGCATAAGATACCATGCAGTAAAAACTGAACAAGAAAGCTGGAGATACTCTATAGCTACCATGCCTCTATCTAAATGCTCAATGGGGAAAGCCGACGAAAGAAATGCAACCACTCGCACACGAGGTGCTCAATCGACCCAATCGAGCTGGCTACCACATCTGGACCAGTCAAGCCTGCGCCTCCCTAGTGTATCAACGTAGGGTGTCCAATCGGACTAACTCGCTATCGAATAGTGGCACATGCAGGCTATAGTCGAAATTCACGCTCTCTCTCTGAATGGAAAGACTCAAGATCCTCAACATCTCGCACAACGGTCGAAGTACTCACAACGACCCCGGGACCACCGTCAACCCAACGGTTCCCAACGACACTAGTACTGGTCTAATCACAACTACTAGACTCCACTCAGCCCCCAGGCACGAGTGCAATAATAAAAGTACCTGCCAGAAACAAACCCAATCAGATAGACCAGTATAGAACCCGGCACTGCCTGCTCTACTGTCGAACACAAGAACTCATCCGCGGGATGCAGACCGGCTCCTTGTAGGTTTTTATATATTAAGGATCCACAAGGATCTAAATAGATACTATCAAACAACTAGAGGGGGGGTGAATAGGTGTAATACTTATAAAACCAATCTCAGTGCAAAATAAAAAATAATGCGGAAAATAAAAATAGCACACCGAGATATACGTGGAAACTCCAATCCAGGAGAAAAACCACGGGACCAACACGCAATAACAATCCACTAAGAATAGAAGAATAACAAGGTGATTACCGACTCCACGGACTCAACCCCTCCTTCAACTTCTTCGGACCTTGCGCTCCACCGATTGCACGTCCACTGCACACGTTCGAATCCACGAACGCCACTCGAATCCACGAGCACACGTTTCGAATCCACGAAACGCCTTCAACACACCGAATCCACGATGCTACGTCGAATCCACGACGCAAAATTATTAAAAGCTTCGATGGTGATCCTTTGCTTAGATTATCATTGAAGAACCATGGATAGAATCTCTAAGCAAAGACTAGATCAATTCGACAAAAGATAGATCTTGGAAGAACCGTCGAATTGACCTAAAAGAGGCTATAAAGAAGAACGATAAAAACCTAGCCTCTAGGGTTGCTCTCAAGTGTTTTATTAAATAATCGGTAGTTCTTGAGAAACCCTAAGTGTCTATTTATAGGTTAGAAACCTTTGGAAAGAGATAAGCATCAAAAACTGACTTAACAGAAATTTTCCCGCACGGCGGTCCGAACTGGATTGGCTGATCCGGACTGTCGTCTTTTTTTCAGCAATTCCTGAAAAAACAAGGTTCAGGGTCTGGACTGGAATCCACGGTCCGGACTGGAATTCTGATCCGGACTGGTTCAGGACTGTCGTCTTTTTTTTTCAGCAATTTTCCTGAAAAAACAGTTCGAGGTCCGGACTGGAATTCTGATCCGGACTGGTTCAGGACTGGAATTTTGATCCGGACTCTGAACATCCAATTTGTCCAGTTTTTGATTTTTAAGCAAAGAAAACTTATCCAAGTGTTTCTAAACTACACAAATGTATTCGGATCACCAAAATTATTTAGTTAAACGCACCTGATCAATCCGAATCCATTTTCCTTGAGATTAATGTAATTGATCCACAATTCTTCATCTTCAATCTTCAAGACTCAAAACACTGAGTGTCAACTTGAGCTCTTGTTGAATCTTCTCTGAGTCTTTGATTGCTGATTGACAATTTGATCACTTCAAGACTCCGACTCAACTCACGAAATATGCCAACACAAAAAGCCGTAACAATCTCCCCCTTTGGCAATTTCGTGACAAACCCCAAAAATACATAAAACGCTCAAGACACTCATCTTAAACCAAAAAACCGAAACTCAATGTCATCACCAAAACATTGACTTTCTTTGCGTGAAAGATCCAATAAACAAAGATTACATTTGAACCAGTCTTAGAACAAACTCTATGACTTAGGACTTGGAGTCTTAAAGTGATGTAGTTCCTGCAAAACAAAACTCCAAACAAAATCAAAAGTCAGTCGTTAGAAATTAAATGTAAATCCTACATTTGATTCGTCCTTTTGGTTCTTTTTGTTTTCGGCTCCTTTTTCATCATCTCTTTTCTTTATCTCCCCCTATCTTGAGCATCTCTGTTCTCCCCCTATTTCTGTTCTCCCCCTTTTTGTTACAAATTGTCAAACAGTGAATATAGGCAAAAAGAAATCACTAACATCATTAGTTCATAGAGAAAGAGAGATAAAAGCTCAGTTCCGGTATATAACAAAAACACAGATTGCGTACCGGTACTCGAAAGCAAAAATCAAATAATTTCTTAAAACAAATCCAGATTTTGAAATATTTGAATTACCGATTTGTATTCCATCAAGAAAATAATTTAAGTGCTTGAAAATAATATGAGATCACATAGATGTCATTCAATCCAATTAATTTTACAAAAAGTAAAAAGATTTACTCCGAAATCATGAAAAACAAAGATAAAACATTATAAACCGTTTTTCATATTATATACGTCAAACACAAGTCATCAAAAATAATCTAGAGATCCAAACTCTATCAAGATGTAACGGATTTACAAAGATGACTTATAGAGATTTCCAAATGACATCAATTTGATTTCTATCCTTTCAAATTTGAGATAAGCACTAAAATACCTAAGGGTGGCTCTTTGAGCATCTTTCAACTATCCCACCTTATACCAACCAGGAGATTGTTCAAAAATTAAGAACTTTGAATATGAATCTCCGAATGCTTCAACTAAAAATTTCAAAAAAAATATTTTTCAAGCATCAAAACATGTGGTAGCTTCACACACAGACCGGACGACCGGGGTGGCAGCTCTTTCCAACATGTGATGGTAGTTTTCACACTCCTTTCGGATGTAACTCTTTCCACATCTTTTGCAATTCATTTCATTACCCTTGTAAGAAAATGCAATCTCTTATGTGAAAGAATTAAATCCCAAATTTTAGTCTATCGGTTGTCTCATGTTTATCACAATGAATTCACACAACCGAGATAGGTTAAGCATCTAAAGGTTACACATGATTACCAAAATTTGATGTATATAACTATCAAAAACTCCTATAATGAACTATCTTCAAGAATTATGATTATGGAGTAAAGTTGATAATTCATATAAAATTAAATTGGAGTGATTGAAACTGAAAACCCTTTTTATTCAATGCACTTGTTCGTTAAAACCCTTTTGTTTAAAAACAAAATATAAAAACGAAGAGCATTGAAAACATGTAATGCAGAGATTCAGAAAAATATGAAACGATAACCAATCAAAGCATTACATACAGTCATAAGCTATTTAGAACTTAAGACAAGGAAAGATATCACCTTTCCGAATCAAAAATTGTCGAATTTTGGGTTGTCTTGATTCATTGTAGCCGGGAGTTGATAGCTTTGACTGTTGGTCCACCTTAGGTCTTTGCCTCGCAATGATCCACTTGTATGATTGATGTTGTGGCTCGGACCTTTGGTGGATTGAGTGAACTCCTTTGACTTGATGTGTCTTTTGATTCCGTTGAGTTCGCTCCGTAGATGAAGTTGCCGAAGAATTCCTCTTTCTCTTTTTCGGGCACATCTTCATCAAGTGTCCTTCAAGTCCACATTGGTGACAAGTTCTTCCTTTCAACTTGGTTGTGGAACTTGAAGCCTTCACAGTTTTGTTCTTTTTAAATCCTAAACCAACCTTGTTTGTTTGACCTAATCCGGACATACAATCAAGTTTCTTGGAACTGTTTGAAAGCCTTTGTATGTCGGATTTAAGTTGATGAACTTGCTTGGTCAAAGCTGTTACGGAATTTGAGTTGGCGTAGTTTCGTGAAAGTTTCAAGTCCTGAAGATTGAAGGAGAAGAATGCTGGATCATTTAACTCAATCTCAAGAAAGAAGAATTCAAAAGGATCAGGTATGTTTAACTAAAGAATTTGTGTGATCCGAATACTTCTTGTAGTGTAGAAACACTTGGAAGAGTCTTTCATTGCATAAAAATCAAAAACTGGACTTGGGACAAGTTCAGGATCCGGATCAGGTTGTTCGATCCGGATCCCGAAGGTGGTTCGTTCATACATCGTCGCAATCCGGATCGTAGTCTCTTGATCCGGATCCCGAACGTTGAGTTTACCATCTACCTTGGACGATCCGGATCTTGCTTCACAATCCGGATCCCGAATGTTGATGTTTGGTGAACTGTATGAACGATCCGGATCGTAGTCACATGATCCGGATCCCGAACCTTCGTTTTTCTGGAATTGGCTGTTTTGTTATGACGATCCGGATCCTTGTTATCACGATCCGGATCGCCGTCCGTAAATATCCAGAAATGGTAGGTTTTTGATTCTTATCTCCTTCCTAGGGTTTCTAACCTATAAATACACCCTATGTCTTTCTTTCTAGGGTGAATCCACATAGCCGTCATTTTCTTGTATCATCTTTTACGGCTATAGATCCACATATAGAGAAGAAAGGAAATCACTAGAGAATACTCTATGTTTCTTCATCTATATTGATTAGTTTGATTCTAGGTTTTCATACTCACATCTTGAGTTGAATCAAACTAATGAATACTTAGATGGTATTTCCGATCTATCTTTAATCTAAGTATTCGGCGGATCATCACCACCCAAAAACAACGATTTTTCCCCAAAAATCGGCGCGTGGATTCGCGTGTCCTTGTGGATTCAAGGTTCAATCGCTCTCGTGGATTCGGAGCGAGGCACGTTCGTGGATTCGAACGGTGCTATT
Source organism: Tillandsia leiboldiana (assembly GCA_029204045.2). Classification (NCBI taxonomy): domain Eukaryota; kingdom Viridiplantae; phylum Streptophyta; class Magnoliopsida; order Poales; family Bromeliaceae; genus Tillandsia; species Tillandsia leiboldiana. The sequence continues at coordinate 44,421,087 of CM055060.1, read as the reverse complement.
GGGTGAAGACCGTGGATTCGGTCGGACGTCGTGGATTCGACGTTGGACGCCGTGGATTCGGCGTTGGGCGCAGATCGTGGATTCGAGAAGCGTCGGAGCGAGCGGAGAAGATCCTCTAGGAGCGTATGGAAAAGGTTGAGTCGTAAGTTTGTACGGTAAATCACCTTGTACGTGTTTTAATTCTAGTGGATTTCTGCCGTGTTATCGGTCCCGTGGTTTTTTACTCCGGTGATGGAGTTTTCCACGTAAAAATCTTGCGTGTTATTTTATTTTCCGCATTGGGTTTTATCGCAACGATTTTTTGAGTGTTTATACGTTTACACCTATTCACCCCCCTCTAGGTGTTTCTTCCCCTATTTAGATCCGTATTATATACGTGACCCAACAAGTGGTATCAGAGCGGGAATAGGGTTGTGAACAATGGTTGAAGGTGGAAACATCAATCGACCCCCTTTCTTTGATGGAACAAATTATGCGTACTGGAAAGTACGGATGAAAGCTTTTTTATCTTCCATCGACGAAAGGGTGTGGCATTCAATTGAATCAGGATGGACTCATCCAACTGAACTTATCTCTGATGTTCACACCTTAAAACCTAGGTCGAAATGGACCAAGGAAGAGTTTGAGTTATCTTCTTACAATGGCAAGGGAATTAATGCTATTTTTAATGCCTTATCTCAAACTGAATTCTCTCGCGTCTCGGCATGTGAGACTGCGAAAGAAATCTGGGATGTTCTCCAGGTTACACATGAGGGAACTAACCTCGTGAAGATTCAGAAACTGCAGATGCTTACGAGCAAGTTTGACTTTATCTTGATGGCAGAAAATGAATCTTTCACGGACTACTATACACGATTGCAAGACATCGTAAACTCATGTGCTAATCTGGGAGAGAAGATTCCAGAATTTAAGATTGTAAGAAAAATCTTAAGAACTCTTCCTGAACGATTTCGCCCAAAGGTTACTGCCATTGAAACTATTAAACACCCGGACGAAATACGTCTAGAAGAATTAGTTGGTTCATTACAAACTTATGAAATGACTTTTAATACTAACAATTCTTCTGGAAAAGCATCCACTTCTAAGTCTTCAGGTTATGCGTTGAAAACAACTAAGGAAGAAGACGCGGATACATCCTCCTCGGACGATGACGAGAACCTTTCTATGGAGGAATTTGAGAAGCAGCTCGCTCTCTTGACAAGGAAGTTTCGCCGCAACTTCCGAAGGGGTAATTCAAGCAAATCTCCATCCTTCGGAAAGTGGAACAAAGGCAAGGGTACTCCAAGTTACAAGTCAAGAAAGCAGGAGAACTTCTCAAAGGATAAGAAAAGTTCAGAAGGACAACTGCAATGCTTCAAATGTCGAGGCTACGGCCACATTGCAACGGAGTGTCCTAACAAGTATCCGGCAAAGAAGAAGGCGATGCAAGTCGTCACTTGGGATGACAACTCAACGTCAAATGAGTCGTCTTCGAGTGATGAAGAAAAGAGCTCCACTGCATTCCACGCGTCCACATCTTCACCATTCATGTGCTTTATGGCAAATACATCTGAGTCGTTGTCCAACTCCACTGTTGAAAAGAACGCAACGGACAACGAATCGGATGATTCGGAAGGTGAAGATTTTGCTCTAGCCTACCACAGACTTTTGAGGGACTCAAAGAAAGTGGCTAAGCAAAACAAGAGTTTGAGAGGGCGAGTGCATGATCTCGAAGAAGAAGCAAAAAGAGCGACTTCTCTCTCAAACGCTCTTGAAGTGGAAAGGGAAAACCTGATAAAAGAAAATGCTTCCCTTCAAGAGTCCAATGAGCAACTTGAGAAGGAACATACAAATCTGGTGGATAACGCGAATCACTTCTCAAAGCTCTATAACGAGGCTCGACAGGATAACCTGGAAATGACAAAGACCATTTTCCAACTCAAGAGTGACTTACAGCGATTCTCTTCAGGAAGGAGTAAGTTGGATAGACTTCTTGGTCTTGGTCAATCAAATAGGTTCGGCCTCGGATTCACTCAAACTGGAAACAGTCCAAGTTCGAGTGAGACAGTTTTTGTGCCTCAGTCGGTATCTCCTCCTCCGACACCGGAATTCAAGACAAACAACGACAACAAACCTACTTCATCCTCTTTGGGATCGTCAAGATCTAAGGTATGTTTTCGTTGTGGTGTTTCAGGGCACATAAGAAGATATTGCAAGACGGGAGTCGAACGCTCATCTCAAAGACCTCTTGCAACAACTACCAAAACGGCTCCTCCCCGAAAATCAAAGCAAAACTTTTCAAATGAAAAGAGATTTGGTAGTTCATCGCGCAAGACGATTACATCAAGGAACAACAATCGCTATAACAAGACGCCTTCACCTAGGCATATAACTTCACGATCATTACCGACGCACTTCAAAAGGGTTTGGGTGCGCAAAGGTGAAATTTTCCCTTGTCTTGTTTCCAATGTTTCCTTGCATGCATATGATAGTTCGTCTTGGTATCTGGATAGCGGGTGTTCCCGTCACATGACCGGTGACAAAAATAGTTTTCAAAATCTTGAGAAAATCTCCGGAGGACACGTTGTTTTCGGAGACGGTCGATCTTCCAAAATTGTTGGAAAAGGGACGGTAGCTATTCCAGATGGCCCAATTTTGAAAAACGTCTTATTTGTTGATGGCCTTAAGACTAACCTCATAAGCATAAGTCAACTTTGCGACAATGGTTTTTTCAGTTAACTTTTCATCTGTTGAATGCGTTGTAACTGATAAGGACCATGTCTTCTTTTTAAAAGGGGTTAGATCGGAAAACAATTGTTATGTTGTTCCTAATAAATTTCTGAAAATTGTAACTTAGCCGCTTTGAATAATGAAACTCTTTGGCATGAAAGGCTAGGTCACTTAAATTTTAAGGAACTTACTAGAATTTCAAACAAGGACGTGGTCAAGGGGATTCCAAGCTTTTATTTAAACAAAACGTTGTGTGTGGTGGTTGCCAAAGGGAAAACAGTCTAGGACTGCACACAAGAACTTGAACCACGTTGGTACAAAACGGCCCTTGGAACTTTTGCACATGGATTTAATGGGGCCAACTCGTCAACCATCCTTGGGAGGTAAATGGTACATCTTTTTATTGGTTGATGATTTCTCTCGGTTTTCTTGGGTAGCATTTTTGAGAGAGAAAGCTGATACGTTTGACTCTTTTCATGAGATTTGCCATCGTATTATGATTGAAAAGAATGAAAAGATCATTCGTGTTAGAAGTGATAGGGGTGGAGAATTCATAAATTCAAAATTCATTGACTTTTGTACTTCAAATGGCATTAAACATGAATTCTCGGCACCCTATACACCTCAGCAAAATGGTGTTGTTGAGCGCAAAAACCGGGTTGTTCAAGAGATGGCGCGTGTGATGCTTCATAGCCGGAAATTACCGCTACATTTTTGGGCTGAAGCTGTGAACACCGCTGTCTATGTCATTAACAGAGTGTATTTGCGCCCAGGAACCTTGAATATACCATATGAGCTGTGGTTTAGTAGAAAACCGGATATCAAGTACTTTCGTATCTTCAGGAGTCGATGCTACATTTTACGTGACCGGGAAAATCTTGGAAAGTTCGACTCTCGAAGTGATGAAGGATCTTTTTGGGTTATTCTACGAATAGCAGAGCATATCGAGTATTTAACATTGAATCTAAGACGATCGTAGAATCTATAAATGTTAAGGTAGATGAAGCTTCTCACTTTGAATCTGAAAAATCTACCCTCGATATCTCTCTAGATGATGATTCTCCTGCTAGTGCATCTTCTGATAATAATACTTCCAATATTAATGATGCATCTAATGGTTCTTCTAGTTTATCTAATGTGCAGGAATCATCTCGTGTACCTCCGAGTACTCCGTTTCAACAAACGCTACGAATCTCCAAGGATCATCCGGAATCGAACATCATTGGAGATCCACAAGAAGGAGTTAGAACTCGAAGGCAGTTGGTTTGCGGAATTTGCTTGCTATGTATCTTTAATCGAACCAAAGACAATAGATGAAGCTCTTCAGGATGACTACTGGATTAAAGCTATGCAGGAAGAGCTCCATCAATTTGAGCGAAACAAAGTCTGGGAATTAACGAAGCCTCCAAAGCAACATAATGTGATAGGTACCAATGGATCTTCAAGAACAAGAAAGATGAAGATGGTACTATCATCAGGAACAAGGCACGACTAGTTGCTCAGGCTACTCTCAAGTAGAAGGTATAGACTTTGACGAAACTTTCGCCCCTGTAGCTAGACTCGAGTCCATTCGTATATTGTTTGCTATTGCTTGTCATTTTAAAATCAAATTATTTCAAATGGACGTCAAGAGCGCATTTCTAAACGGGTTTTTAAATGAGGAAGTTATTGTAGCTCAACCGAAAGGTTTTGTAGATCATAAACAACCTAACCATGTTTTTCGTTTGAAAAAGGCGCTTTTACGGTCTGAAACAAGCACCGCGAGCATGGTACGAAAGGTTAACAAAGCACCTTTTGGAGAAGGGCTATACTCGAGGGGGAGCTGACAGGACTCTCTTTGTGAAGCATTAATCAAAACAATTTCATTGTAGCACAAATATATGTCGATGACATAGTATTTGGCGCAACAAAATGATAATGATGCTTCTAAATTCGCGGAGACCATGGAAAGCGAATTTGAGATGTCCATGATGGGCGAATTGTCTTATTTTCTTGGATTGCAAATTAAACAAAATGATGAAGGTATTCACTTGAGTCAATCCAAGTAGGCACTGGAGTTGGTCAAAAAGTTTGATCTAGAAAATTGTAAAGATTTTCCAACTCCAATGGGAACTAGCCACAAGGGACTTGGAAGTGAATCACATAGTGAGAATGTAGACGAGAAACTGTATAGAAGG
>CM055060.1:44354276-44416101 GCA_029204045.2 Tillandsia leiboldiana | reverse complement strand
AGGTCCCATATAACGAGGGCTCAGTTTCCGACGATACACAACATCTCCGAATCCCCTTCGAAAGGGCGACTTTCATACAAAAACATGGTCACCCACCACTGAACCTCTAAGTCCCGTCGAGTAATAGCATAACTCCTCTGTTCGCTAACCTAGGCGGTCTCGCGGTGTCGTCGTAATCTCAAATCTGACCCTTTTCCTCTGCCTCTAACAGTAGATCAGGACCCAAGGTCTTCTTCTCACCCACGTCACTCCAATAAAGGGGTGACCGACACTTGCGTCCATACAACGCTTCAAACGGAGCCATCTGAATGCTCGCTTGATAGCTGTTGTTGTACGCAAACCTCAACTAATCCCAAGTGTCGGTACCATCCTCCTCCAAAGTCCAGAATGCATGCTCTTCAACATATCCTCGAGGGTCTGAATAGTGCGCTCTGACTGCCATCGGTCTGTGGGTGGAATGCTGTACTGAATCGGAGCTGCGTCCCCAAGGCTGTCTGTAAACTCCTCCAGAAATGCGAGACAAACCTCGGGTCTCTATCTGATACTATGGAAACAGGTACTCCGTGTAATCTAACCACCTCAGCCAAGTACACCTGTGCGAGTCGCTCCATCGGCCAAGTCATCTGAACCGGCAGAAAGTGAGCGGACTTGGTAAGCCTGTCCACGACTACCCAGATAGCATCCGCTCCCGTCTGTGCTCTCGGCAAACTAGTGACAAAATCCATCGTAACATGTTCCCATTTCCATTCAGGGATTGGGAGACTCTGCAACTTGCCAGCAGGTACTCGATGCTCCGCTTTTACTTGCTGACAAGTTAGACAGTGTGCTACAAATCTCCCAATGTCTCTTTTCATCCCATTCCACCAAAACTGTGCCTTAAGATCCCTATACATCTTAGTCCCACCAGGATGGATGGTATAAGGTGTATAGTGGGCCTCCCTCAAGATCTGCTCTCGGATCTCTGCGTCCATAGGCACACACGCGCGGTCCCTGTACCGTAGTACTCCCGCAGCATCGACTGAGAAGTCCCCTATCAAACCAGTCTGCATCTGCTCTCGAATCCTCACCAGGTGGGGGTCCTCACTCTGTCTCTCCCGAATCCTGTCCAACAGAGTGGGCTGCACGACTAGAGACATAAGTCTAGCAGAGACCCCAGGGGACACAACCTCGAGCTCTAACCGCCTCATCTGCTCAAGTAATGGCGCCTGATCGGTGATCCTCAAAGATAGACTCTGTACTGCTCTCCTGCTCAGGGCATCAGCAACCACATTGGCCTTGCCAGGATGGTATAATATGTCTACATCATAATCTTTCAACAATTCCAACCATCTACGCTGCCTCAAGTTGAGCTCCTTCTGCGTGAACAGGTATTTCAAGCTCTTGTGGTCGGTGTAAATCTCGCAGTGTTCCCCATACAGGTAATGGCGCCACAACTTTAATGCAAAAATCACTGCAGCTAGCTCCAAATCATGGGTAGGGTAATTCTTTTCATAATCCTTCAGTTGCCGGGAGGCATAAGCGATTACCCTTCCTTCCTGCATCAGCACGCAACCAAGTCCACTGTGCGATGCGTCGCTGTATACCACGTATCCTTTCCCCATAACGGGGAGGGAAAGGACAGGAGCCGACATCAATCTGTTCTTTAATTCCTCAAAGCTCCTCTGACAATCCTCACTCCAAATAAACTTAATCCCTTTTCGCGTCAAACGAGTGAGGGGTGTGGAAAGTTTCGCAAAACCTTCCACAAACCGACGGTAATATCCAGCTAAGCCCATGAAACTGCGGACCTCTGATACCGTCGTCGGTCGGGGCCAATCCCGGACTGCCTCGATCTTCGCCGGGTCTACTGCCACTCCAGCGGCTGAAATCACGTGGCCCAAAAAGACAACCTCCCGAAGCCAAAATTCACATTTGGATAACTTGGCATACAACTTCCTCTCTCTCAGAAGTTGCAGCACAATCCTCAAGTGCTCCTCGTGCTCCACATCGCTTCGGGAATAAACTAGGATGTCATCAATAAAAACAACGACGAACCGATCCAGGTATGGTCAAAAAATCCTGTTCATCAAATCCATAAAAGCTGCAGGGGCATTTGTCAGTCCAAAAGGCATGACGGTGAACTCATAATGCCCGTACCGCGACCTGAATGCCGTCTTTGGGATGTCCTCGGCCTTCACCTTCAATTGGTGGTAACCAGACTGTAAGTCGATCTTGGAGAAGACACAAGTCCCTTGCAGCTGATCAAATAAATCATCAATGCGCGGCAAAGGGTACTTGTTCTTGATGGTCGCTTTATTCAGCTCCCGATAATCAACGCACAGTCGAAGCGAACCATCTTTCTTCTTCACAAATAGCACCGGCGCTCCCCAAGGCGATACACTCGGTCTCACAAAACCCTTATCCATTAAATCCTGGAGTTGCGCCTTTAATTCTCGCAGCTCAGCCGGTGCCATTCGGTAAGGAGCCTTAGAGATTGGCGCAGTTCCTGGGACCACGTCAATCAAAAACTCGACCTCCCTATCCGGCGGCATGCTAAACAGCTCTGGACGAAACACATCCGGGAACTCGCGGGCAATCGGGATATCCGCGAGTCCCGGAGCCGCCGTAGGCTCCTTAACCACAGATGCCATAAAGGCTACGCATCCACTGCGCATCATCTGCCTCGCACGAGAAGTCGAAACCATAGAGGCAAAGAAAGCACTCTGGCACCCCCTGAAAACGAACACCTCCTGGCCTGGCTCGCTAAAAGTAACAGACCTCGCGGCGCAATCAATCGTCGCGAAATAGCGAGCCAGCCAATCCATCCCCAGTACAATGTCAAAATCTCGCAGCTGACTAAGGACCATCAGGTCCGCTGGCAAAATCCAAGACTCAAGCTGTACCGGGCACGACCAGCAACACTCCTCTACATACAATATGTGACCGGGAATCTGTACCTCTAATGCATGTGGCAACCGACCTAACTCTAGTCCATGAGATGATGCAAATGCTCTACTGATAATAGAATGTGATGCACCGGTATCAAATAAAGTGCGGGCTCTAATGCCAAAAAGTAAAGTGATACCTGCCACCACGTGGTCGGCTGCCGCGGAGTCCCCTACCTGAGCGGCGTAGACTCGCCCGCTCTGAGCTGGTGGTCGGTGGTCTGCAGGGTGGGAGGAAGGAGCCCTGCTCGCAGAAGCATAGGGCCGCTGAGCTGGCGGTCGCTGCTGAGGTGGAAGAGAAACTGAGGCCGAAGAAGGCGCCACTGATGCCGAAAAAGGGCATGAAGATCGTATGTGCCCTGCCTGCCCGCAGCCATAACAACGCCCCCACCTCTGATCACAAGTGCCGGGGAAATGCGGACCCCCGCAGAAGATACAACTGCCTGGGGCCCGAAACTGCCGTGACTGCTGCTGCTGCTGCCCGTGCGACTGCCGCTGAGATCCCTGCTGTCGCGACTGCGACCTCTGCTGCTGCGAGTGCTGCTGCTGTCGCTGGGGCTGCTGATGCTGTGGGGGCCTCTGGGATCCCCCAGGCCCTCGCCGCTCCGAACGCCCCCGGCCCGTAAACTGAGGCGGTGGCGGTCGGGGCGGCCTCCAGGAACTGGCCTGTCCCCCCTCATCTGATGCTGGTCGCTTCTTCTCAGAACTCTGAGCGACCGGACCTCCGCGTCTAGCAACAACCTGATCTCCCCTCTCGACCCACTGGGCATGATCCACTGCCTCTGATAAAGTCTGAAGCCTCTGGGCGTGTACCATGGTAAAGATCTCGGGGCGCAAGCCTGTCTCAAACAGCTCCACCTGGTGCAGCCCATCCCTGGCAACGTAGGGCACGCAGTTGAGCAACTGCGTAAACTCCTGGAAATAGTCCCACACTGGGCGATTACCCTGCTGCAGGTTCTTCAAGTCATCTTCTATCTTCTTCTTCACACTCGTGGAGAAGTAAGTGTCAAGGGTCATCCTCCTGAACTCTGACCAGGGTAGCTGTCGGGTGACCTGAAACTCTAGGGGCTCGACCCGACGCCACCAAGCATCTGCATCCCCCTCCAGACAGTGTACTGCCAAATGTGCTCTGAACCTCTGGTCGATGAAGAAGTCCCGAAACATCTTCTCCATTGACGCTAGCCATGATCCAATCTCCCACGGGTGAGTGCTCCGCCCCGAGAACTTAGGGGGTCCTCGCTTGCAGAACTGCGTGAGTTTATCAGAAAACTCCCGCTCCTCCTCTGGGGTCAAAGGCCTGAACATCCCCTGAGCCCCGCTGCTCGACGACGGCGCTGTAGGGACAAGTGGAATAGTCGGTGGTACAACAGGTGGTACGGGGGCCTCTGCAGTAGTAGGGGGAGGTGCCGCAACCTGGGCCAATAACTGCTCAAACCTCTGCTCCTGTCGGCGGTGGCTCTCCGCCAACTGGGCCATCATGGCCCTCAGCTCACTGATCTCGGAAGGCCCGGACTGCTCCGGCTCCTCCGGGGGTGTAGGAGTACCCCGAGTAGGAATCTGCCGCCTAGGAGGCATCCTGCCACACAAAATCCACGGGTCAGTAAACCAAACCACTCTCGACCCAATCAAGCGAAAGTCATGGACATTCCCCTATTTCTGTAACCTTATGTTGTCTGCAGCCAACATAATAGTCCCCCGGAAATAGGCTATGCCAATCCCTCTCCACTCACAGGAAGAGTTAACAACCAATTACCGACTTTCGCACAATATCACGTCACTCGCGCTCAGCCTTCCTAGGGTCTGCCAAAAGCCTAGGGTTTCCTAAGTCCCGTCTGACCTATCCCTAAGCTCTGATACCAACTAATCTGTCACGCCCCGGGTGTAAACCAGAACCCGGGCCCGTCCACAGATCCGCCGTGCATACGGAATTTTCCGTGTACACGAAGCGCTGATAACCTGCTCAGATATATAACAAGTAATAAAGGAGCATAAAACAGAGCTAAACTAAAACTAATACAACTCAGACAAATGCTGGAAATGAAAGTACAGTAAGCTCTCAGAAATATACAAGTGTCTCTCCCAGCTCACGAAGATATATACAACCAGCTGGCCGCAGCCAGACCCAAAAAAAAAGGAAAATACAACCGTCTGAGTGTACTGGGGATACATCAAAACTACTAAACTCGAACTCGGGCCGTGGCTAGCTAATCAGCGATCCTCTTACCTCGGTCCAGGGAAGAGGGTCCCGCAACTCCCGCAGAGAACTCTGCAAAACAAAGGGGAACAGAAAAGAGAAAACAGTGGGGGGTGAGAACTACTATAAAAACAGTAGCCTCCCCTAGTGGGTAGACCTCAAACTCAGACATGCCCACTAGGACTATCAGAGGCGAAAAAAGAAACAAAGGTGGTAAGCTACAAGTACACTACTGATGCAGAGCTACCACTAACGTGCCTCTACGATGCCTACTAGAGAATGGCTAAAAACATGCACCAGGACGTAAGGACTGACAGACCAACCCAATCAAAACACCTGTAAACACTGGAACTGCCTGCTCTGCTGTCAACCTCACAACTCAGTATCTCCCCTGTCCAAATAGACCGGAACCCAACACGGTCTAGCCGGCACCCAACACGGCCTGACCGGCACCCAACACGGTCGGAATCCTACTCCGGAGTGGCACTCGAGGGGAGCGACCCCACACGAGCGTAGTATCACAGTCACAAGTATCATCAGTACCATAAATAGCAGGACGGGGTCACGACCCTGATCCAAGTGGGAAAAACCCATCCACTAAAGGGAAACTCGATCCCCTACCTCCAATCTGATGCAAAAGTAATAATAATAATAATAATCCGGTCAGCCGCCCACAGTCCGCGGTCGCCGCAACACCCAAACATCGATCCCCGACTGTCCCAACTCTGAACATCTGGCTACACAATCCCCTAAGACTAGACGACAGGAGAACGAATAAAAGCATGGTTTCTCCTAAGTCAATTCCAATATGTTTGTGTAGCAGAAAAAGGTGGCTTAGCTAGATGACCATTCAAGCATGCAAAGTCCTTTATTTGATAACATCATTTCAATTATTCTAACAGATGCAACATTAAGTGTTTGGAACTCCCGATGTACACGTGGCAGGATATATGATACATGATACAATTTAGATGCACAATCTACTAGCAAGTATCCCTTTTACAACATTCATTCTACCGCATGCCCAAACCTTCCCTTAACATATAATATGATATGGCTTTAGCATTCTTTCCAACTAATTAAATTGCCTATCTAAACATGGAAATACCACTTACTAACTTGTAACCTGCTAACAACGCAAGTATCAACAAAGGAACCTTAATCTCATACAAGCATGCTAGATACATTCACAATTAATAACACATAGTCATGGCATTCTAATAGGCCTAGTGACATTCACAAGTAGGAGGTTCACAACATCACCCACCTCAAGCGCTATTCCAAATTCCCAAAGGCGAAGTCCAAGATCAGTCCAAACACACCACCAATCTGTACAAAATACCCCAAGGGAAAATACATAAGCTACACATCCACACTTTCCAGAATCTGTCCCCCAAATCAGCAGTCCACAATTCACTAATTTTTACCTGCGAAGAATGCCCAGAAAAATCCAAGAAAAATACAATCGCGATCCTTGCGACGAGCCCGTCGAAACGAGTACCTGCACGCCCAATTTGGAGTTTCCTACGCTGAGATAAAAATCCGACAAGGGGTACACCCCGAATCCAAACTGCACTAAATTCCTGTAACAAGGAACCACAGAGAAAGGAGATTCTCACCCTCGAGTAAAATTCAGAAAATTCTGAGAAAAATCCAGGAGACTCCTTGAGAAGCGTAGATGAAAATTGCCTTTTGAATCGCCTCGTTCCGACGCCTGAGCGAAAAGATATGGCAAGAACACTGCGGTGCTGTCCCAAAAGTCCGCGAAGAAAAAGGGTCAAATGGGTGCTAAGAAAACTCCAAGATCAGCACGGAAATCGAGGAACCACAAAACACAGGAGTTGAAGCCCTACCTGTCGTGAGTCCAACGGCGCAAGAATCGGCGAATTCCGAGGTCGGGGTGGGTCGGAGGAGTCCAAACACTGAGAAGGGGCGAAGAGGATCGCCGGAGAACAAGCGTCGCGCCGCGCCGCAAAATGGTGAACCTCGGGAAGCGTGCCTCCAAAAATCTTCAAACTTCTCCAAAGGGTAGAGCACTTAGGGAGGAGGAATTTCTGTGAAGGAAGCCCAGCGAAAAGAAGTCCAAAAAAAGCTAAAGGGGCGAATGGGGGAGCTATTTAAAGGCCCAGCCCAAATAGCTTTTGGGCCGGTTTTCGGGCGCAGTTTCCGGGCGCACTGCGCCCGGAAACCGGGTTGTACAGAACCCGTCCAACGCGCCCGGAAGTTCCTGGGACGGCCACGTCGCCCCGAACAGGGGACAGCGGATCCCCGCGGCCCGCAACACGCCACGTGGCCCCCCCGCGGTCAGCGGGGTAGGTACGGCCGCCCAATCACGAGGCGACGCGTGTCGCACTCGAGTGCGGCCGACCGCCCCGCCTGGCGCCACTGTGCGCGCACGTGCGCGCACAGTACCGAGGCGCCCTCCCCCGCGCACCCGTGGACCGCGCCCACGTGGGCCGACGAATCCGACGCCGCCACGTGTCATGCGCCCGGTCCACCGCAATCCCGCAATTCCAGTGAGCCGTGCCGCGTGCGCCGGCCTATCCGGGCACGCCACGTGCCACCCGCCTGCGGTCCATGCACCGCCGCGCTACCCCGTGGACCGAGCTGCGTGAGCCGGCCAATAATAGGCCGCCACGTGGCTCAGGCCGGTCCACGAGGCTCCCCCATGCACCGAAAATCCCCCAAAACTTCCGGAAGCCCGCATTTGGTCATCCGGACTCCAAATTCAACAAGCAAATAGCCGTTTTCAAGCGTTTTTCCGTGCTGAATCCAAATCCAACCTCAGATTGGCCCAAAACCTTTTCTAAAATTCGGCAATCACAGCCGAAGGCCAAATCATCTATCCAAGTCTCACGAGGTCCATCTGTGGCATCCCTTCGATGCACCATGGGCCAGACACCAACACTAGGTGTTCTACACAGTGGATTCACCGGAAAGTTGCATGGGGAAAACCAGTACACTACAATGTATAATATGGATCTAAATAGGGGAAAAAACACCTAGAGGGGGGTGAATAGGTGTAAACGTTTAAACACTCAAAAATCGTTGCGCAATAAAACCCAATGCGGAAATAAAAATAACACGCAAGATTTTTACGTGGAAAACTCCAAACCGGAGTAAAAAACCACGGGACCGATAACACGGTGAAATCCACTAGAATTATAACACGTACAAAGGTGATATACCGTACTCACAGACGACTCAACCTTTTTCCATATGCTCCTAGTTGATCTTCTCCGCTCGCTCCGCAACGCTTCTCGAATCCACGATCTGCGTCCAACGCCGAATCCACGACGTCTGACCGAATCCACGGTCTTCACCCAGTAGCACGTCTCGAATCCACGAACGTACCTCCCTCCGAATCCACGAGAGCGGTAGCACCTTGAATCCACAAGGCCACGCGAGTCCACGCGCCGATTTTGGGGAAATCGCTGTTTTTGGGTGGTGATGATCCGCCGAATACTTAGATTAGAAATAGATCGGAAATACCATCTAAGTATTCATTGATTTGATTCTACTCAAAATCTGAGTATGAAAACCTAGAATCAAATCAATCAATATAGACGAAGAAACATAGGATTAAATCTATTGATTTCCTTTCTTCTCTATAGGTGGATTTTTCTATTTTTGACCGTATTTGGATTACCCTAAAAAAATGAATCGTAGGGTCTATTTATAGGTTAGAAACCGTTGGAAGAAGATAAGCATCAAAAACTAACCAATTCTGGAATTTTACAGGACGACAGTCCGAACTGGAATTGACGGTCCGGACTGTCTCAGCGAAACAGACTTTTTCCAGAAAAGACGACATTCGGGGTCCGGACTGCAATCCACGGTCCGGACTGTTCATGCAAATTCAACAATTTCACGTTCGGGGTCCGGACTGAATTTACCAGGGTCCGGACTGAAACAGTGCATGAACAAACCTATGTTCGGGGTCCGGACTGTAATGCCCGGTCCGGACTCTGAACATATAAAATGTCCAGTTTTTGATTTTTATGCAATTAAAAATTCATCCAAGTGTTTCTACACTATAAGAAGTATTCGGATCATCAAAATTATTTAGTTAAACGTACCTGATCCTTTTGAATTCTTCTTTCTTGAGATTGAGGTATATGATCCAAGCTTCTAAACTTCAATCTTCAAGACTTAAACAATTTCACGAAATACGCCAACTCAAATTCTGTAACAATCTCCCCCTTTGGCGGTTTCGTGACAAAACACAAATCCACTCAAGAAAATTCAAAAATATATTTTTGTTGATATCACCATACAACAAAAATTTACATTGAAGATCCAAATAAAGATAAATACATGAGTTAAACTCCTAAAACAGACTCTAGACTTAGACATCTGTAATCTCTGCAAAAGAAATCATTCTTGATACAAAAGATCGTTAGTATCCTCAAGAATTTTCAACAATCAAAACCAAACACAGAGATAGAGTTTATACTCATCATGACATTTTCAAATTCAGATATGTAAGAAACTCACAATCAAAAATCGACATATCTTCTAAGCAATAGAAATCCAAATGTCATAGAAAGGTTAGCAACAAGCAACTTGTTAGTTATATTACATGCCCAAATAGTTAGTCGAATAGTTAGTTGAGGCATGCATCAAAACACAAGATAAAAACCCAAAAGTTGAAGTTATACTTACCTTAGTTTCAGCATTAGTTTCACACAAGTATGGTCAATCACAGAGCATTGTGCATTGTTCAAAGTTCTCCTAAACTCTCTCCCCCTTTTTGTCACAAAACTTAGCCAAAATTACAAAAATAATTAGGAGAGGTTAACAGTTCAAAAACTTTGAGAACCAAACTAACTAAAAAAAAATGAGAAACCTGCACAACAAAAATGATTAGTAAGAATCAATCATCGGACTCAGAGTCCTCAGAGCTCGTACAACCCATCTTTGAGAACATTTTCTTTATTAACTTTTTTATTGACGTGACCTTCTTCATCAAAGTGATTTGAGCTGCTGTAATGATTTCAAGCTCATTGGAAATTCTCTTCTGTTCCTTCGTAATCTGTTCTTGCTCAAAGGATAAACGTTGTTGTTCTTTATAGATGGATGAGACTGATGCTTCATCCGCTGGTGCGGGTGCTGGTTGTGATGGTGATGCGGAAGTGCCGACACTGGGTTTCGTTCCGCATGGAGGAATTGGAGTGACGTGAGGCAACTTATGAAGGGACTTAACAATGGTGGACTCATCGATCATGCCCAAACAGTGATGATAAGTTGTTGAACTAATATCAACCTGAAATTTCTTTAAAATCCTCATTATAATCAATGGAAATGGGATTCTTTCCGTGGGATGAGGATGCTCAACATATCTTGTCATTCTATTCCAAATAATGTATGGAATATTGATATTTAATCCCATTGCCTCTGACGGATGTCCTAAGAGATACAAAAACAGCATTCGATCCCATCTCAAGACTTTCGTCTGCATATTTGGAAGGATATTGTAACATGTGAAGAAGTTTAGGAACCGGTACTCAAGACGAAGTTCTTTGGATTTGACAGATTTCTCCGTTGATTGAGTTCCCTCCAAACATATTCCCTTTATAACCATTTGCCACATCGTGTTTGTCAAACTCTTTCCTTTCAAGTAGTTAACTCCTGTCTTGCTGGCTTGCATTCCCAAAACCTCGCCAATCAATTGTGGAGTAATTTTAAACCTTGTGCCTTGGATATTCGTGTAAAACTCCATCATACCGTTTTCATTTTCTCGAAGGTGCCGTGCATTTGTATAGAAAGTCCTTACGCGATGCAGACAATATCCAAGCATTTCTGGGAATCGGCATACCTGAAGAAGGTTTGCTTGTTCAATCAAAACACCAAACTCAGGGGAGTGGTCTCGTAGAGCCTCAATATTAACATGCCTCTCGCCAATGCATTCACGATTCTCAAACGCCCTTAGACGATCCGCATTAACGAACACTTGTTCCTCACGGGGTGGAGAATCCGGAGTTATTGGTTTATTAATTTCAAACCCTCGTGCTCGTCCAAACCGTCGAGCCAGTCTTTTTCTTTTCATCGAAATAGATGATGTCATTGGTGCTTTACCTTTATCCATAGCAGTCTTTCGCATCAACTTGATAGGCATTGTTTCATCGTCCATCAATTCGTCCCAATTCACCTTTTCATTTTCAGATTCAGTCTCTGAGTCTTCAACAAGAAGACATTCTCCCTTTTTTAAAGGTTTCTTTGCCCTCTTCAATTTATTAGTTGCTCTCGTGTGCACCATTGCGACTAGCAGAAAGATGATCCATGAAAACTTCATTGCTCTGTGAAGACCAACTCAAGAACACGAAAAAATTATTAATTTTCAAAAATTTGAAAAATTGTACCCAAACAATCATAATCGTGTAGAGAGACTAGGAATCAAAATAGTTTTGCAAAAAGAATTTTAAAAAAAGATCAATTCCATGATTTTCAAAAATTCTCAAAAATATGCCCTAAAACCGAATTTTTAGAAATCAAAGGCCAAAAATCCGTTTATCCTGAGAAAACCTAGCATATAATCAAAACTAATGTTCCCAGAGTTCTTATTTCAAAAGAAGTTTGATCAAAAATCATCCACAAACGACAAAGATATGAAATTTTCTTCACGTTTTGAGCAAGAACATGTAAAACCGTGAAAAAAACCGAGATTTTGATCAATAAAACTTACTTTGGATTGAAGAGAATGAGTTTGGAGGGCTCCAAGATCTTTGCTTTCAAGAGAGAGAAACTCAGGAGATTTAGAAACGAAAACTTGTGATGAAATAAAATCAAAAACCACTTCGTTTCATATAAACCCTAGCCGCGGTCCGGACTGCCCGAAGAATGCAGTCCGGATCGACTACCCGCAGGATTTTCCTGCGTTCGGGGTTTGGATAGGCTTGTCCAGTCCGGACCGGCTCCAAACTTTTTCTTCAGAAAAATTCAGAAAAATTCTAGAGAATCTAGAAAAAGTATGTAAGCACTTTTGTGTATCAACTTTAGATAAAAATCATCGTTTCATACAACAAGAAATAGATTATGATAAATCTATCAATAACATCCAACAAATGAAACGAAAATTTATAAAAATTAAATCCCTTAAAGTTGAACAACTTCAATCACATCTAACATGATCTTATGAGTAATACCCTTATCAAATCATCAATTTGGTAAAGAAAATGAAATACCAAGATCAATAGATGTTTGAAATCCCAGATAAGTTAGATAATATATCTAGTCAATTTATTGTAAGGAGTGGCTCTTTGAGCATCTTTCAATAAAATCCCCACCTTATACCAACCTTGGAATTTGACAGAGTCAAGTATTCCAAAAAGCATTTTATTTAATCAACTCGAACAACCATGCTTGGTATACATGTGGTAGCTGCACACAGTACTCGGACGACCGAGGTGGTAGCTCTTTCCTCCATGTGGTGGTAGTTTTCACACTCCTCATTGGGATGTAACTCTTTCCACATCTTTTGAGCATAACACTTTTTCTTTGACTCCCCCTCAATTGGCTATCCATTATTCAAAATATAAAGTATTCAACCAAAAATTGATCTCGATTTCATACTCGACAAAATAGTCAAATAAGATAAAAACTATACCAAGAGATCATTGAGAGAGAAATTGACTTTGATCAAAACAAAGATGATTTAATTAGCATAAATGATCATTGCATCAAATGAATTATTATGATATCCAAAGCATAATAAATTTCTAAATAGACGAAAAGATGCGATTAAAGTCAATAATACACATGCTCAATTAATGTTCTATGTCTAACCATAGATAATGAACAAAAACACAAAAACAAAACCTAACCTAAGCAAAAGTTTCAAAAAGAGGTTATTTCAAGGAAAGCATTCCAATTGCTTAACGCAAATGAGTAAAACGTTTTTGATCCAAAGGTTTTGTTAAAATGTCAGCTAATTGATCTTCAGTTGAAATGTAGGAAATTTGAAGAATATTTGATTCAACTAGCTCTCTAAGAAAATGATATCTAAGCTCAATGTGTTTTGTTCTAGAGTGCAACACAGGGTTTTTGGAAATGTTTATAGCACTGGTGTTGTCACAAAGAATTGTTACCGAAGATGCTGAAATTCGGAAGTCGCTCAACACGCTCTTCATCCAAATGAGTTGGGTTGAACAACTACCTGCTGAAATATATTCCGCTTCGGCAGTCGAGAGTGCAATGCAGTTTTGCTTTTTACTATGCCATGCAACAAGGCAATGGCCAAGATAAAAACATGCACCACTCGTGCTTTTCCGATCATCCACAGATCCTGCCCAATCGGCATCTGAATATCCAATAATATCAAGACTTGTTCCCATAGGATACCAAATTCCGAAATTCAGTGTACCTTTGATGTACCGGATGATCCTTTTCACCGCTTTCAGGTGAACCTCCTTTGGTGCTGATTGATATCTCGCAAAAATTCCAACACTAAAGGATATATCCGGGCGACTAGCCGTGAGATAGAGTAGACTTCCAATCATACTGCGATAGAGCTTCTCGTCTACACTCTCACTTAGTGAATCACTTCCTAATCCCTTATTGCTAGTTCCCATAGGAGTCGAAAAATCTTTAGAATCTTCTAATCCGAATTTCTTCACCAACTCCTTTGCATACTTGGATTGACACAAATGGATGCCATCATCATTTTGTTTCACTTGCAATCCAAGAAAATATGTCAGTTCGCCCATCATGGACATCTCAAATTCGCTTTCCATGGTTTCAGCGAATTTAGAAGCATCATTGTCTCTAGTTGCACCAAATACAATGTCGTCGACATAGATTTGTGCTACAATGAAGTTATCCTGATAATGCTTCACAAAGAGAGTCCTATCTGCTCCCCCTCGAGTATAGCCCTTTTCCAAAAGGTGCTTCGTCAACCTTTCGTACCACGCTCGCGGTGCTTGTTTTAGACCGTAAAGAGCCTTTTTCAAACGAAAAACATGGTTAGGTTGTTTATAGTCTACAAAACCTTTCGGTTGAGCCACATAAACTTCTTCGTTTAAAAACCCATTTAAAAACGCGCTCTTAACGTCCATTTGAAATAACTTTATTTTAAAATGACAAGCAATTGCAAATAATATACGAATGGACTCGAGTCTAGCTACCGGGGCGAACGTTTCATCAAAGTCTATACCTTATATTTGAGAGTAGCCTTGAGCAACTAAGCGTGCTTTGTTCCTGATGATGGTACCATCCTCGTTCTTCTTATTCTTGAAAATCCATTTAGTACCAATCACATTGTGTTGCTTCGGAGGCTTCGTTAATTCCCAGACTTAGTTTCGTTCGAATTGATGGAGCTCTTCCTGCATAGCTTCAATCCAGTAGTCATCCTGAAGAGCTTCATCGATGTTCTTTGGTTCAATCATGGAGACGTAGCACGCGACTCCACAAACCAACTGTCTCCGAGTTCTAACTCCTTCTTGTGGGTCTCCAATAATGTTAGATTCCGGATGATCCTTGGAGATGCGTAGCGTTTGCGGTAATGGAGTAGTCGGAGGTATATGTGATAATTCCTACACATTAGATAAACTTGAAGAACCATTAGATGCATCAACTTTATTGAAAGAGTTATTACGAGAAGATGCATTTACAGGAGTATCATCATCTAGAGACATATCAAGGGTAGATTTACCAGATGCAAAGTGGAAAGTTTCATCTACTTTAACATTTATAGATTCTACCATCGTTTTAGATTCCAAGTTAAATACCCGATATGCTCTACTGTTAGTAGAATAACCCATGAAAATCCCTTCGTCGCTTCGCGAGTCGAACTTACCAAGGTTTTCGCGATCACGCAGAATAAAACATCGACTCCCAAAGATACGAAAATATTTGATATTTGGTTTTCTACTAAACCACAGCTCATATGGTGTATTTAAGGTTCCAGGGCGCAAAAACACTCGATTAATAACATCGACAGCGGTGTTCACAGCTTCAGCCCAAAAATATAACGGTAAATTCCGGCTATGAAGCATCACACGCGCCATCTCTTGAACAACCCTGTTTTTGCGCTCAACAACACCATTCTGCTGAGGTGTATAGGGTGCTGAGAATTCATGTTTTATCCCATTAGAAGTGTAAAAATCAATAAATTTAGAATTAATGAATTCTCCACCTCTATCACTTCGAACACGAACGATCTTTTCATTTCTTTCAATCATAATTCGATGACAAACCTCATGAAAAGAGTCAAAAGTATCCGCTTTCTCTTTTAAAAAATTTACCCAAGAATACCTAGAGAAACCATCAACCGAAAGAAAAATATACCATTTACCTCCTAAAGATGGTTGACGAACCGGCCCCATTAAATCCATATGCAGTAATTCCAAGGGCCGTTTGGTACCGACGTGGTTCAAGTTCTTGTGTGCAACTCTTGATTGTTTTCCCTTTTGACAACCACTACACACAATGTTTTCTTTATATAAAAGTTTAGAAACCCCCTTAACCACGTTCTTATTTGAAATCCTTGCCAGTTCTTTAAAATTCATGTGACCTAGTCTTTCATGCCAAACAGTTTCATTATCCAAAGAAACTAGGTTACATTTTTCAGAAACTTTGTTTGAAACAACATAGCAATTATTTTCCGATCTAACCCCTTTTAAAAAGAATACCTGGTCCTTATCAGTTACAACACATTCTACAGAAGAAAAATTAACTGAGAACCCATTGTCACAAAGTTGACTTATACAAATGAGGTTAGTCTTAAGGCCTTCAACAAATAAAACATTATTCAAAACGGGGCCTTCAGGAATAGCGATTGTTCCCTTTCCAACAATTTTGGAAGAACGACCGTCTCCGAAAACAACATGTCCTCCGGAGATTTTCTCTAAAGTTTGAAAACAGTTTTTGTCACCGGTCATGTGACGAGAACAACCACTATCCAAATACCAAGACGAATTATCATAAGCGTGTAAAGAAGTATGAACAACAAGACAAGGGAAGATTTCACCTTTGCGTACCCAAACCTTTCGAGTTTTGGCGTACGTCGGAAATTATTGTGACGTTGATACCTTTGGTGAAAGCGTCTTGATTGATCCATCGCTTCTCCTTGACGTCGTCGTCTTGTTTGATGTACTACCAATGTTCTTTCCTTTTTAAAGATTCTTCTTTGATTTGCGGGAAATGAACTCGTTGGTAGTAGTTGCAAGATGTGCTTGATTTGATCTTAGCGCTCCATTCTTGCAATTCCTTCTTATGTGCCCTGCAATACCACAACGAAAACATACCTTGGTGCTTGACGATCCCGAAGAGGGTGAAGTAGGTTTGTTGTCGCTGTTTGTCGTCAATTCCGGTGTCGGAGGAGGAGATACCGACTGGGGCACAAAGACTGTCCTAACCGAACTAAAATTGTCTTCAGTTCGATTGTATCCGAGGCCGAATTTATTTGTTTGACCAAGACCAAGAATCCTATCCAACTTACTCCTTCCAGAAGAAATTGCTTTAAATCATCCTTGAGTTGGAAAATGGTCTCCGTCATTACCATTTTTTTCTGTCGAGCCTCGCCGTAGAGCTTCAAGAAGTAGTTCGCTTTGTTCACCATATCTACATAATTCTTCTCGAAATGCTCATTGGACTCTTGAAGGGAAACATTTACTTTAATCAAATTATCCCTTTCCACTTCAAGAGCGTTTGAGAGAGAAGTTGCCCTTTTTGCTTCTTCTTCGAGATCCTGCAATCTCCCTCTCAAACTCTTGTTTTGCTTTGCCAGTTTCTTTGAATCCCTCAGAAGTTTATGGTAGGCAAGAGCAAAGTCTTCACCTTCCGAATTATCCGATTCATCGTCCGTTGAAATTTTTTCAACAGTGGAGTTGGACAGTGAGTCGGATGTACTTGCCATTAAGCACATGAAGGCTGAAGATGTGGACGCGTGGAATGCCGTTGCGTTGTTCTCTTCATCACTTGAAGATGACTCATTTGACGTTGAGGTGTCATCCCAAGTGACGGCTTGCATCGCCTTCTTCTTGGACGGATTCTTATTTGGACACTCCGTTGAGATATGGCCGTATCCTCGGCACTTGAAGCATTGGACTTGTCCTTCTGAGCTTTTCTTATCCTTTGAAAAACTCTCTTTCTTTCTTGACTTTTGGCTTGAAAAACCTTTCCCTTTCTTCCACTTTCCGGAGGATGAGGTTTTACTTGAATTACCCCTTCGGAAGTTTCGGCGAAAATTTCTTGTCAGGAGAGCAAGCTGTTTCTCAAAGTCCTCCATAGATAGGTTCTCATCGTCGCCTGAGGAGGATGAATCCGCGTCTTCTTCTTTTGTAGTTTTCAACGCAAAACCTGAAGACTTAGAAGTAGATGCTTTTCCCGAAGAATAGTTAGTAGGAAATGTCATTTCATATGTTTGTAATGAACCAACTAATTCTTCTACACGGATTTCGTCCGGGTGTTTAATAGTTTCAATGGCCGTAACCTTGGAACAAAATCTTTCAGGAAGAGTTCTTAAGATCTTTCTTACAATTTTAAATTCTGGAATCTTCTCTCCTAAGTTAGCACATGTGTTTACGATGTCTTGCAATCGTGTATAGTAGTCTGTGAATGATTCATTTTCTGCCATGAAAATAGAGTCAAATCTGCTCGTAAGCATTTGCAGCTTTTGAATCTTCACAAGGTTAGTTCCCTCATGTGTAACTTGAAGAACATCCCAGATTTCTTTCGTAGTCTCACATGCCGAGACGCGAGAGAATTCTGTTTGTGATAAGGCATTAAATAAAGCGTTAATTCCTTTGCCATTGTAAGAAGATAAGTCTATCTCTTCGTTGGTCCATTTCGACCTAGGTTTGAAGGTGTGAACAACAACAATAACTTCAGTTGGATTTGACCATCCTAACTCGATAGATTGCCACACCCGTTCGTCAATGGAAATAAAAAATGCTTTCATCCGTACTTTCCAGTACGCATAATTTGTTCCATCGAAGGACGGAGGTCTGTTGATGTTTCCACCTTCAGCCATTGTTTACAACCCTATTCCCTCTCTGATACTACTTGTTGGGTTATGTATAATGTGACGCCCCACTTCCCAGGGGGTCACCCATCCTAGAACTACTCTAGCTCTAGCACGCTTAACTCTCATGTTCCTCTTGGATTTTGCTACCATCCAAAATGCTATAGCCGGGTTAGAGATTTAGTCCTATTATATCATTTATATATAGGACTAATCCAAATTCCGGGGGTGTCACATTCTTCCCCCCTTTAAGCCCTGACGTCCACGTCAGGCTCAAGCACACTCACAAGCACCAGGCGATGTGAGACTCGTCTCGCTAGCCTTAGCTGACCTTGTGAGGAGCTGCACTCTACTCACAACGGTCATTAGCCGGGGAGCCTCGCTCTACCCGCTATATAACCCTGGCTCAGCCGAGACTTATCTCATATTTCCGGCTGGTGAATGTCTCTGATACCAACTGTGACGCCCCACTTCCTAGGGGGTCACCCATCCTAGAACTACTCTAGCTCTAGCACGCTTAACTCTCATGTTCCTCTTGGATTTTGCTACCATCCAAAATGCTATAGCCGGGTTAGAGATTTAGTCCTATTATATCATTTATATATAGGACTAATCCAAATTCCGGGGGTGTCACATATAATATGGATCTAAATAGGGAAAAAAACACCTAGAGGGGGGTGAATAGGTGTAAACGTTTAAACACTCAAAAATCATTGCGCAATAAAATCTAATGCGGAAATAAAAATAACACGCAAGATTTTTACGTGGAAAACTCCAAACCGGAGTAAAAAACCACGGGACCGATAACACGGTGAAATCCACTAGAATTATAACACGTACAAAGGTGATATATCGTACTAACAGACGACTCAACCTTTTTCCATACGCTCCTAGTTGATCTTCTCCGCTCGCTCCGCAACGCTTCTCGAATCCACGATGTGACACCCCCGGAATTTGGATTAGTCCTCTATATAAATGATATAATAGGACTAAATCTCTAACCCGGCTATAGCATTTTGGATGGTAGCAAGATCCAAGAGGAACATGAGAGTTAAGCGTGCTAGAGCTAGAGTAGTTCTAGGATGGGTGACCCTCTGGGAAGTGGGGCGTCACAATTGGTATCAGAGCCATTCACCAGCCGGAAATGTGAGATGAGTCTCGGCTGAGCCAGGGTTATAGCGGGTAGAGCGAGGCTCCCCGGCTAATGACCGTTTTGAGTGGAGTGCAGCTCCTCACAAGGTCGGCTAAGGCTAGCGAGACGAGTCTCACATCGCCTGGTGCCTGTGAGTGTGCTTGAGCCTGACGTGGACGTCAGGGCTTAAAGGGGGGAAGAATGTGACACCCCCGGAATTTGGATTAGTCCTCTATATAAATGATATAATAGGACTAAATCTCTAACCCGGCTATAGCATTTTGGATGGTAGCAAGATCCAAGAGGAACATGAGAGTTAAGCGTGCTAGAGCTAGAGTAGTTCTAGGATGGGTGACCCTCTGGGAAGTGGGGCGTCACACACGATCTGCGTCCAACGCCGAATCCACGACGTCTGACCGAATCCACAGTCTTCACCCAGTAGCACGTCTCGAATCCACGAACGTACCTCGCTCCGAATCCACGAGAGCGGTAGCACCTTGAATCCACAAGGCCACGCGAGTCCACGCGCCGATTTTTGGGAAATCGTTATTTTTGGGTGGTGATGATCCGCCGAATACTTAGATTAGAAATAGATCGGAAATACCATCTAAGTATTCATTGATTTGATTCTACTCAAAATCTGAGTATGAAAACCTAGAATCAAATCAATCAATATAGATGAAGAAACATAGGATTAAATCTATTGATTTCCTTTCTTCTCTATAGGTGGATTTTTCTATTTTTGACCGTATTTGGATTACCCTAAAAAAATGAATCGTAGGGTCTATTTATAGGTTAGAAACCGTTGGAAGAAGATAAGCATCAAAAACTAACCAATTCTGGAATTTTACAGGACGACAGTCCGAACTGGAATTGACGGTCCGGACTGTCTCAGCGAAACAAACTTTTTCTAGAAAAGACGATATTCGGGGTCCGGACTGCAATCCACGGTCCGGACTGTTCATGCAAATTCAACAATTTCACGTTCGGGGTCCGGACTGAATTTACTAGGGTCCGGACTGAAACAGCGCATGAACAAACCTATGTTCGGGGTCCGGACTGTAATGCCCGGTCCGGACTCTGAACATGTAAAATGTCCAATTTTTGATTTTTATGCAATTAAAAATTTGTAGTGTTCTGGTTTTTCCCATGCAACTTTCCGATGAATCCACTATGTAGAACACCTAGTGTTGGTGTGTCTGGCCCATGGTGCATCAAAGGGGTGCCACAGATGGACCTTGTGAGACTTTGATAGCTGATTTGGCCTTCGGCTGCATTTGCCGAATTTTAGAAAAGGTTTTGGGCCAATCTGAGGTTGGATTTGGATTCAGCGCGGAAAAACGCTTGAAAACGGCTATTTGCTTGTTAAATTTGGAGTCCGGATGACCAAAAGCGGGCTTCCGAAAGTTTTCGGAGATTTTCGGTGCATGGGGGAGGCTCGTGGACCGGTGTGACGCCCCACTTCCCAGGGGGTCACCTATCCTAGAACTACTCTAGCTCTAGCACGCTTAACTCTCATGTTCCTCTTGGATCTTGCTACCATCCAAAATGCTATAGCCGGGTTAGAGATTTAGTCCTATTATATCATTTACATAGAGGACTAATCCAAATTCCGAGGGTGTTACATTCTTCCCCCCTTTAAGCCCTGACGTCCACGTCAGGCTCAAGCACACTCACAAGCACCAGGCGATGTGAGACTCATCTCGCTAGCCTTAGCCGACCTTGTGAGGAGCTGCACTCCACTCACAACGATCATTAGCCGGGGAGCCTCGCTCTACCCGCTATATAACCCTGGCTCAGCCGAGACTCATCTCACATTTTCGGCTGGTGAATGGCTCTGATACCAACTGTGACGCCCCACTTCCCAAGGGGTCACCCATCCTAGAACTACTCTAGCTCTAGCACGCTTAACTCTCATGTTCCTCTTGGATCTTGCTACCATCCAAAATGCTATAGCCGGGTTAGAGATTTAGTCCTATTATATCATTTATATAGAGGACTAATCCAAATTCCGGGGGTGTTACATGATGTGATGACCTGGATCTCTGCAGAGCTGTGGTAGAGTCATTGGTGACAACTGGGGAGCTTGTACTGTGTGTTGGAGGTGTTTGTGCACCAATGGGACAGTTGTGGCGGACTTCGGGCTTACTGGATCACGTGGGTGATCAATGGACTCCGTCGGATCATTAGAAGTGGTTTCGCGCGAAGCGGATATTAAAAATGGACTCAGCGCGAAGTTTGGACCAAGGATTACCTTTCCGGATGCCTTCGGCAAATTTTAGAGTTGGAATTTGACAAAATGGACATCAAATTCGGATTCAGCGCGCGAAAACGGTCAAAATGGACTACCTACTTGTTATTTTTGAGCACCGGTCACTGTTCATGCCGGAACAGTGTTTCCGACCGCCGGCGGGCAGTGGCGGCGGCGGCGGGCAGCGGCGGAGCACGGCGGATGGGCTCGAGCAGGCGGCAGAGCGGCCGCGGGCAGCGCGTGGGCGCGGGCAGCGCGCGGGCAGGCGCGCGGGTGCGCGGGCAGGCGCGCGGGTGCGCGGGCAGGCGCGCGGTCCACGGGCCGTCGTGCACCAGGGGTTGGACACGTGGCTTCTTGGGATTGGTCGGTGCAGTGGACTTGGACCACGGAGCAGGCGGGCGCGGTGCATGGACCGGCGGGACACGTGGCGGTTTCTAGTTGGCGGGCTCATGCAGGCTGGGACCACGGAGCGCGGGGTGCCTCGGAACAGTGCGCGGCAGGGGGTGCCAGGCGGCGCGCCAGGGTTGGTCGGGGGGTTAGTGCGGGCCAGGTGGCGCCCTGTGATTCGCGGGCGCCACCCACCCGCGTTGACCAGGCGGGCCACGCGGCGCTACGCGTGCGGCGGGGAAGGCTGTTGCCTGTTCGGGGGCGACGTGGAGGCCCGGGAGGCTTTCGGGCGCGCACAGTGTTGGGCCGGGCCCAACACTGTAGCCGCCCGAAAGTGGGAGCGCCCGAAAGTTGGGACCCATTGGTCATTTCTCCAATTGTTTTTCCTGGCCTATAAATAGGCCGAGTTCTGCAGTGAAGAACTCTTTCCCTGTTCCTCCTTTCACAGTGCCACCTTCACGAGATTTCTTCATCTCCCAGAGCCGGATCCATCTGCAGATTCCAGGATTTTTCGGCGGCAAGCATCCCGAGGTTTGCATTTTTACGGCGTGGCGCGTCGCTCGTTCGTTTGTGGTCTTCTTCGTCGCGTTTTGGTGCGAGGACTCCCCCGGCTTACCCGGAGCACCTTTTTCTGTGATTCTTGCGCCGTTGGCTTCAAGACAGGTAGGGCTACGTTTCCCACGTTTACAGGTTTTTCCCATTCCGAGCTTTTCATGGGTTTTTCGGATCATCTTGTGACCTCATTTTCTGGGGCGGAGTTTTGGGACAGCGGTGCGGTATTTTGGCGATATCTTCGCGCACAGGCATCGGATTGGGGCGATTCAAAAGGCGTTTTGCATCTACACATTACGAGGAATATCCCCAAATTTTCTTGGAATTTTCTGAATTTTTCCCCGAAGGTGAATATCCCTGTTTACGGAACCTTGTGGTTCAGTTTTTGAGAGTAGTTTATTTCGGGGTGGTTCCCTTGTCGGATTTGTTTCTCAGTGTAGGAAACTCGGATTTGAGCGTGCAGGTAGTCGTTTCGACGGGTTCGTCGCGAGGATCGTGACAGTATTTTTCTTCGAATTTTTCGGGCACTTCTCGCAGGTAAAAACAGGGAAACTGTGGACTGTTGTGTTTGGGGCTAATTTGTGTGAGCATTGTATGTTAATTATGTATGTTCTTTTGGGAATTTTGTACAGCGATCGCGGTGGCTTATCGGTTTGGGCGAGAGCACTTTTTGGACTTGGAATTAGCGATCGAGGTGGGTGGTTGTTGTTTACCTCTATTTTTGACATGCTCACTAGGAATATTAGAGTGATCCCTTTATTTGGACATGCATGCTTAAGTGATATAAAATTGTGAGCCCTTCATATGGAAATTACTATTGTGGATATTTGATAGTGGTTGGGACTCATACATGTTGGTATGGATGGAATGTTAGCGTTTAACCTTGCATGTGGATTGGGTTATTTATTTTGGGCTTTATGATTATCCTGTTAGTGGTTGGTACTATTTGAGGACTTTATGACATGCATAGGTGGATAGTGATGCTTTATCATGGATCATAGACATGTGTGGTTGGATAATGTTATAGCATGATGGTTATATCTATGCGGAGTTATTAATTGTTACACATGTGGAACCACTATTGGACACCTTTCCTTTATTTTCTTGAGAACACTTGCATGCTTGTTTGGACATCTAGATAGGCCATCTTTTATTGCTACACTTTCATGCTGGAACTTGACTTAGGAGAAACCTTGTTTGCTTCTTTCTCCTTTTCGTTAGTCAGGTGGGTTTGCTCGGGTTTGAGCAGGGGTTTGGGATAGTGTAGCCGGGGCCTGGATTATGGATCATGGGTTTTGGCGGTGACCGCGGATATTGGGCGGTTGACCGGATGTCGGTTATAGGACATCGGTGATAGGGCATGACTATGGACTAGAGGGTTTTGTGGCAACCGCGGATAGTAGGCGGTTGACCAGATGTCGGATGCGGGACATGATTGTGATTGTGGGTTATTCCGGCGACCGCGGATATTGGGCGGTTGACTGGAGGTCGGTTGTGAGACTTGGCTGTTGATTGTGGGGTATTGCGGCAATCGCGGATATTGGGCGATTGACCGGATGGTTACTTTTGCATCTGATTGGGAATCAGTGTTCTTTTAGTGGAGGGTTGTGTTCCACTGGGGCTTTATAGTTGTGATCCAATCCTGCTTTTGTTACTTATCACACCGGCGCGGTTATTGCCCGGTGATGCTTTCCTCGTGTGGGTCGCTCCCCTCGAGTTCCCCTCCGGAGGCCGGGGCCAGACAGTTATGGACAGTTTTGCTATCACATCGGCGCGGCTTATTTGCCCGATGATGAGGGCGGCAGCAGGAACTTTGCTATCACATCGGCGCGGCTTTCTTGCCCGATGATGAGGGCGGTACAGATTGGGTTCATCCGGGACGGTTGGTTATTGTTGCATACGGTTAGTCCAGTCTAGGACTGTATTTTAGAGGCATTGTAGTGGTAGATTTCCCTTTTGCAGCGGTTTCATTTCTTACCACTCTTCTTTCCTTTTTGCCTCTGGTAGACCTAGTGGGGGTGTCAGAGTTTGAGGTTTTACCCACTAGGGGAGGCTACTGGTTTACTAGTAGTTCTCACCCCCATTCTTCTTTCCTCTTTTTCTTCTTCCTTGTTTTGCAGTGTCTTCTGCGGGTGCTGCTGGGCTTTCAGCAGTGGGTCGAGGAGAGAGGACGGCTGAGTAGGTAGATCTCGACGCAGGATGAGCGTGTTAGCTGGACGGTTGGTGTACCCAGGTTTCCTCAGACGGATGTACTTTTACATTTGGGACTGGCTTTTGCCAGCAGGTTGTATTTATTTTGGTGAGCTGGGAGAGACAGATGTATCATTTATACAGATGTATTGTATTTTCTTTCCAGCTTCAGTCTGAGATGTATTAGATTTTAGTTCAGCTCTGTTTTTATTGCTCTTTTATTGTTATCTCTTATCTGAGCAGGTTTGGCGCTTCGTGTACGCGGGAAATACCGTGTGCACGGCGGATCTGTAGACGGGCCCGGGTTCTGGTTTACACCCGGGGCGTGACAGATTAGGTGGTATCAGAGCTTTGGGATAGGTCATTTGGGACTTAGGAAACCCTAGGCTTTTCGACGGACCCTAGGATGTTAGTGCGTGAGAGACGCGACATTTTGCGAAAGTCGGTGATTTATTTGGTTGACTCTTCCTGTGAGGGAAGAGTGATCGACATATCCTATTTTTGTGGGACAGTTATGTTGGCTGCAGACAACATAAAGTTACAAAAATAGAGGGATGTCTTTGACTTTCGCCAGATTGGGTCGAGTGTTTGGGGTGTGCTGATTTGCGGTTTTGTCGTGGTGAGCGGTGTCTCCCCGACGTTGGGCCCTGACCCGGGTGCACCTTGGTGCGGCAGTTGGGTCTGAGCTGGTTGTTTCAGGCCGGATACCCAGATTGGAGTCTGAGAGCTCCGGACCCGAAGGGTAGGTTTGTTGGAGGCAGATCAGCGGAGCGGTGGCACAGTTGTCGGAGCGGTGGCACAGTTGTCGGAGCGGTGGCACAGTTGTCGGAGCAGCGCGGTGACACAGTTGTCGGAGCGGTGGCACAGTTGTCGGAGAAGCGCGGTGACACAGTTGTCGGAGCGGTGGCACCGTTGTCGGAGCAGCGCGGTGACACAGTTGTCGGAGCGGTGGCACAGTTGTCGGAGCAGCGCGGTGACACAGTTGTCGGAGCGGTGGCACAGTTGTCGGAGCAGCGCGGTGACACAGTTGTCGGAGCGGTGGCACAGTTGTCGGAGCAGCGCGGTGACACAGTTGTCGGAGCGGTGGCACAGTTGTCGGAGCAGCGCGGTGACACAGTTGTCGGAGCGGTGGCACAGTTGTCGGAGCAGCGTGGTGACACAGTTGTCGGAGCGGTGGCACAGTTGTCGGAGCAGCGCAGTGGCACAGTTGTCGGAGCGGTGGCACAGTTGTCGGAGCAGCGCAGTGGCACAGTTGTCGGAGCGGTGGCGCAGTTGTCGGAGTAGCGCGGTGACACAGTTGTCGGAGCGGTGGCACAGGTGTCGGAGCAGCGCAGTGACACAGTTGTCGGAGCAGCGCAGTGACACAGTTGTCGGATCAGCACAGTGGCACAGTGGTCGGAGTAGCGAGTAGCCCCCTCCGTGCCGACGTTTAGTGTTGGGGCACCGAGGTAGGGTGGACGGTTGACAGCGGGTAAGCTGTGGGATTGCTTTGATCAAGTGAGCCAGTTTTGGCGGATGAGTCACCCCGATTTGTGGGATTGAGTATGGAGCGTGGCATTGTGGTTCCTTTGGATTGGGATCTACCGCCTGAGGCGAGTTCTGATTGAGGCGCTTGGCGCCGGGTGTTGGAGGATAGATCAGTCGGTGGAGGCATTCCTGATTTCTTTTTCCAGGATAGTGGATTTCTGAGACTGTCGGAGCACATATGTTACAGCGGTCGGTGTGGTGGTACTTGTGGGCTGGTGGGTTTAGTTTTCTTTCGCGGTGGTTGATTATGCCGCAAGGACAGTTTTCTTGGGGAGCCAGGCCCGGAGGTGTTGATGCCGGAGAGTCGGGGAATTTCTTCTACATCCCGACGGTTTAGAGATTAGAGAGCAGGGTCTACGTGATCAGTTGGGGGACTTATATTGGATACCTTGGGAGTATCGAGGTACTTGGATCGAGCTTGTGTGCCGATGGACTTGTGGTTGGTTTATCTGAGGCCCTGGGAGGAGCGGATGCTTGTACCGATGCAGACTACTTGGTAGCTCGAGCGGTTAGCCCAGCTGTACTTGGATGAGGTGGTGCGGTTTTCTGGAATGCCCGCCTCTACTTTGTTCTAGTTAGAGACCCGAGGGTTGTATCGCGTCTCTGGAGGAGGTATTAGACAGCCTTGGGAGCTCGAGTGGTGGATGATTGGATATTTACACCCTCTATTTGGTTGAGGTTTCGGGTTGAGAATTGATTTTAGTTTCGAAGACGAAACTTTCTTTTAGTGGGGGAGGATGTGATGACCTGGATCTCTGCAGAGCTGTGGTAGAGTCATTGGTGACAACTGGGGAGCTTGTACTGTGTGTTGGAGGTGTTTGTGCACCAATGGGACAGTTGTGGCGGACTTCGGGCTTACTGGATCACGTGGGTGATCAATGGACTCCGTCGGATCATTAGAAGTGGTTTCGCGCGAAGCGGATATTAAAAATGGACTCAGCGCGAAGTTTGGACCAAGGATTACCTTTCCGGATGCCTTCGGCAAATTTTAGAGTTGGAATTTGGCAAAATGGACATCAAATTCGGATTCAGCGCGCGAAAACGGTCAAAATGGACTACCTACTTGTTATTTTTGAGCACCGGCCACTGTTCATGCCGGAACAGTGTTTCCGGCCGCCGGCGGGCAGCGGCGGCGGCGGCGGGCAGCGGCGGCGGCGGAGCACGGCGGACGGGCTCGGGCAGGCGGCAGAGCGGCCGCGGGCAGCGCGTGGGCGCGGGCAGCGCGCGGGCAGGCGCGTGGGTGCGCGGGCAGGCGCGCGGTCCACGGGCCGTCGTGCACTAGGGGTTGGACACGTGGCTTCTTGGGATTGGTCGGTGCAGTGGACTTGGACCACGGAGCAGGCGGGCGCGGTGCATGGACCGGCGGGACACGTGGCGGTTTCAGGTTGGCGGGCTCATGCAGGCTGGGACCACGGAGCGCGGGGTGCCTCGGAACAGTGCGCGGCAGGGGGTGCCAGGCGGCGCGCCAGGGTTGGTCGAGGGGTTAGTGCGGGCCAGGTGGCGCCCTGTGATTCGCGGGCGCCACCCACCCGCGTTGACCAGGCGGGCCACGCGGCGCTACGCGTGCGGCGGGGAAGGCTGTTGCCTTTTCGGGGGCGACGTGGAGGCCCGGGAGGCTTTCGGGCGCGCACAGTGTTGGGCCGGGCCCAACACTGTAGCCGCCCGAAAGTGGGAGCGCCCGAAAGTTGGGACCCATTGGTCATTTCTCCAATTGTTTTTCCTGGCCTATAAATAGGCCGAGTTCTGCAGTGAAGAACTCTTTCCCTGTTCCTCCTTTCACAGTGCCACCTTCACGAGATTTCTTCATCTCCCAGAGCCGGATCCATCTGCAGATTCCAGGATTTTTCGGCGGCACGCATCCCGAGGTTTGCATTTTTACGGCGCGGCGCGACGCTCGTTCGTTTGTGGTCTTCTTCGTCGCGTTTTGGTGCGAGGACTCCCCCGGCTTACCCCGAGAACCTTTTTCTGTGATTCTTGCGCCGTTGGCTTCACGACAGGTAGGGCTACGTTTCCTATGTTTACTGGTTTTTCCTATTCCGAGCTTTTCATGGGTTTTTCGGATCATCTTGTGACCTCATTTTCTGGGGCGGAGTTTTGGGACAGCGGTGCGGTATTTTGGCGATATCTTCGTGCACAGGCATCGGATTGGGGCGATTCAAAAGGCCTTTTGCATCTACACATCACGAGGAATATCCCCAAATTTTCTTGGAATTTTCTGAATTTTGCCCCGAAGGTGAATATCCCTGTTTACAGAACCTTGTGGTTCAGTTTTTGAGAGTAGTTTATTTCGGGGTGGTTCCCTTGTCGGATTTGTTTCTCAGTGTAGGAAACTCGGATTTGAGCGTGCAGATAGTCGTTTCGACGGGTTCGTCGCGAGGATCGTGACAGTATTTTTCTTCGAATTTTCCGGGCACTTCTCGCAGGTAAAAACAGGGAA
This sequence comes from Tillandsia leiboldiana, assembly GCA_029204045.2. Classification (NCBI taxonomy): domain Eukaryota; kingdom Viridiplantae; phylum Streptophyta; class Magnoliopsida; order Poales; family Bromeliaceae; genus Tillandsia; species Tillandsia leiboldiana. The sequence goes on along the minus strand of CM055060.1, from coordinate 44,387,546 downwards.
ACTGTGGACTGTTGTGTTTGGGGCAGATTTGTGTGAGCATTGTATGTTAATTATGTATGTTCTTTTGGGAATTTTGTACAGCGATCGCGGCGGCTTATCGGTTTGGGCGAGAGCACTTTTTGGATTTGGAATTAGCGATCGAGGTGGGTGGTTGTTGTTTACCTCTATTTTTGACATGCTCACTAGGAATATTAGAGTGATCCCTTTATTTGGACATGCATGCTTAAGTGATATAAAATTATGAGCCCTTCATATGGAAATTACTATTGTGGATATTTGATAGTGGTTGGGACTCATACATGTTGGTATGGATGGAATGTTAGCGTTTAACCTTGCATGTGGATTGGGTTATTTATTTTGGGCTTTATGATTATCCTGTTAGTGGTTGGTACTATTTGAGGACTTTATGACATGCATAGGTGGATAGTGATGCTTTATCATGGATCATAGACATGTGTGGTTGGATAATGTTATAGCATGATGGTTATATCTATGCGGAGTTATTAATTGTTACACATGTGGAACCACTATTGGACACCTTTCCTTTATTTTCTTGAGAACACTTGCATGCTTGTTTGGACATCTAGATAGGCCATCTTTTATTGCTACACTTTCATGCTGGAACTTGACTTAGGAGAAACCTTGTTTGCTTCTTTCTCCTTTTCGTTAGTCAGGTGGGTTTGCTCGGGTTTGAGCAGGGGTTTGGGATAGTGTAGCCGGGGCCTGGATTATGGATCATGGGTTTTGGCGGTGACCGCGGATATTGGGCGGTTGACCGGATGTCGGTTATAGGACATCGGTGATAGGGCATGACTATGGACTAGAGGGTTTTGTGGCAACCGCGGATAGTAGGCGGTTGACCAGATGTCGGATGCGGGACATGATTGTGATTGTGGGTTATTCCGGCGACCGCGGATATTGGGCGGTTGACTGGAGGTCGGTTGTGAGACTTGGCTGTTGATTGTGGGGTATTGCGGCAATCGCGGATATTGGGCGATTGACCGGATGGTTACTTTTGCATCTGATTGGGAATCAGTGTTCTTTTAGTGGAGGGTTGTGTTCCACTGGGGCTTTATAGTTGTGATCCAATCCTGCTTTTGTTACTTATCACACCGGCGCGGTTATTGCCCGGTGATGCTTTCCTCGTGTGGGTCGCTCCCCTCGAGTTCCCCTCCGGAGGCCGGGGCCAGACAGTTATGGACAATTTTGCTATCACATCGGCGCGGCTTATTTGCCCGATGATGAGGGCGGCAGCAGGAACTTTGCTATCACATCGGCGCGGCTTTCTTGCCCGATGATGAGGGCGGTACAGATTGGGTTCATCCGGGACGGTTGGTTATTGTTGCATACGGTTAGTCCAGTCTAGGACTGTATTTTAGAGGCATTGTAGTGGTAGATTTCCCTTTTGCAGCGGTTTCATTTCTTACCACTCTTCTTTCCTTTTTGCCTCTGGTAGACCTAGTGGGGGTGTCAGAGTTTGAGGTTTTACCCACTAGGGGAGGCTACTGGTTTACTAGTAGTTCTCACCCCCATTCTTCTTTCCTCTTTTTCTACTTCCTTGTTTTGCAGTGTCTTCTGCGGGTGCTGCTGGGCTTTCAGCGGCGGGTCGAGGAGAGAGGATGGCTGAGTAGGTAGATCTCGACGTAGGATGAGCGTGTTAGCTGGACGGTTGGTGTACCCAGGTTTCCTCAGACGGATGTACTTTTACATTTGGGACTGGCTTTTGCCAGCAGGTTGTATTTATTTTGGTGAGCTGGGAGAGACAGATGTATCATTTATACAGATGTATTGTATTTTATTTCCAGCTTCAGTCTGAGATGTATTAGATTTTAGTTCAGCTCTGTTTTTATTGCTCTTTTATTGTTATCTCTTATCTGAGCAGGTTTGGCGCTTCGTGTACGCGGGAAATACCGTGTGCACGGCGGATCTGTAGACGAGCCCGGGTTCTGGTTTACACCCGGGGCGTGACAACCGGCCTGAGCCACGTGGCGGCCTATTATTGGCCGGCTCACGCAGCTCGGTCCACGGGGAGGCGCGGCGGTGCATGGACCGCGGGCGGGGGATGCGTGGCGTGCCCGGAATGGCCGGCGCACGCGGCACGGCTCAGGGGCTTTGCGGGGTTGCGTTGGACCGGGCGAATGACACGTGGCGGCTTGGGATTTGCTGGCTCACGAGGGTGCGGTCCACGGTGTGCGCAGAGGGGCGCCTCGGGACGGCGCGCGCACAGTAGCGCCAGGCGGGCGGTCGGCCGCACTCGAGTGCGGACACGTGTCGGCACGCGACAGGCGGGCCGTACCTACCCCCGCTGACCGCGGGGGGACACGTGGCGCACGGCGGGACCCTTGCACCGCTGTCCCCTGTTACGGGGTGATGTGGCATCACCAGAGTGATTCGGGCGCGTCGGACAGGAGGTATACAACCGGGTTTCCGGGCGCAGTGCGCCCGAAACTTGCGCCCGAAAACCCGGCCCAACAACACTTTGGGCTGGGCTATAAATAGGGTCCTTAGTGTTTTTTTCAGCTCTTCTGGATCTTTTTCCACAGAGAGTTCTTCATAGCAAATTTCCCCCACACAGTGCACTATCCTTTGGAGGACTTTGGAGATTTTTGGTGGCACGTTTCCCGAGGTTCACGATTTTACGGCGCGGCGCGACGCTTGTTCTCCGGCGACCCGCTTCGCCCCATCTCAGTGTTTGGACTCCCCCGACTCACCCCGACTTCCGATTTCGCCGATTTTCGCGCCGTTGGACTCACAACAGGTAGGAATTCAACTCCTGTGTTTTGAGGTTCCTCGTTTTCCATGCTGACCTTGGAGTTTTCCGAGCACCCATTCGACCCATTTTTCTTCGCGGATTTTTGGACAGCACCGCGGTGTTCTAGCCGTATCTTTTCGCTCAGACGTCGGATCGAGGCGATTCAAAAGGCAATTTTCATCTACACTTCGCAAGGAATCTCCTGGATTTTTCCCTGAATTTTTGGAATATTTTACGAAGGTGAAAGTCTCCTTCCACTGTAGTGCTTTGACACAGATTTTCTGGACATTTGAATTCGGGGTGTCTCCCTTGCAGAATTTGTAACTCAGCGTAGAAAAATTGGATTTGAACGTGCAGGTACTCGTTTCGACGGGTTCGTCGCGAGGATCGCGACAGTATTTATCTTGGATTTTTCCGAGCATTATTCATAGGTGAAAACAGACAATTTGTGGACTGTTGTAAAATTGGACAGATTTGGTTGGAATATTATATTAATTTATGTATGTTCCTTTGGGGTATTTTGTACAGAGTTGTGGTGACTATTTTGGACTGAGCGTGGGATTTGCTTTTGGGTCAGGGATTAGCACTCGAGGTGGGTGATGTTGTAAACCTCCTACTTATGATTTGTCACTGGGCCTATTGGAATGCTCTTGATCATGTTGTTAGTAGAACTGTGAAATGGACCTAGCATGCTTGTATGAGATCATGGTTTCTTTGTTAATATTTGCATTGTCAAGAAAACTACAAGTTAGTAGGTTGTGTTTCCATGCTTTAGATATGTAGTATAATTACTTGGAAATCATGCTAAATCCATAACATGTTGAATGTTTAATGAAAGGTTGGGACATGCGGTTAGAGTACTTAAAATGGTTTCATCAAGGAAAGGACTTTTGCATGCTTGAATGGTCACCTAGATAGGCCACCTTTTTCTGCTACACTATGTAAAGTACCGGGGCTTTGGATAGCGCGCCGACCACACAGATGACTTGGAGCAGAGAGTTGCCTTGAGCATGTTGTATCTGAGGTTACAGTTGATGCCGGGTTGATTCGGATCAACGCGGAAGCTCCAGCTCGATTCGGGGTTTTTCCAGGCTTTGTAGGCCGATTGAGGATGAGATTGGGAATTTCAGACTTCACCGTGGAGTGCCGGAAATTCAGGAACGCGTGGAACAGGTGTACTTTCAGATTACAGCGAGGTTCGGGAGGTTCCGGACTGACGCGGAGGGCCCGGAGTCAAAAAGTGAGTCGGAACTGGCAATTTTGGAGCCGGTAATTGATTTGAGCACCCCGACTCAACGGATAAGCTTTTTGAGGAGAAAAAGCTGTGGACACGTGTACTTTTGATTTACAGCGAGGTTCGGGAGGTTCCGGACTGACGCGGAGGACCCGGAGGCAAAAAGTGAGTCGGAACTGGCAATTTTGGAGCCGGTAATTGATTTGAGCACCCCGACTCAACGGATAAGCTTTTTGAGGAGAAAAAGCTGTGGACACGTGTACTTTTGATTTACAGCGAGGTTCGGGAGGTTCCGGACTGACGCGGAGGACCCGGAGGCAAAAAGTGAGTCGGAACTGGCAATTTTAGAGCCGGTAATTGATTTGAGCACCCCGCCTCAACGGATGAGCTTTTTGGAGAGAAAAAGCTGTGAGCGCGTGTATTTTCGATTTACAGCGGAGTTCGGGAGGTTCCGGGCAGCGGCGGAGGGCCCGAAGGCAAAAAGTGAGTTGGAGTTGGAGTTCTTGGAATTAATTAATTAAGTTAATTAATTAATAAAGCCTTTGCTTTATAAATAGGCTTCCACCCTCCCTCTGCAGCAGAAAGAAAAGGAAGAAAGAAAGAAAGGAAAAGAAAAGAGAGGAAAAGGAAGAAGAAGAAGAGGAAGGAAAGGGCTTTGAGGCATTTTTGGGTTTTGGACTCGCCGTTGGAAGCCGCGTGGAGCTCGTGGGCGTGCGGCAAGCGGCAACGAGGTATGCAAATTCTGATTTATGCAGTTTTTTTGGAGTTTTGAGCTTTGAGGAATTTTTAATTGGTTTTTAAAATGCTAAAATCGGATTTTTGGGATTTTCGAATTTTATCGGAGTTTCTTTGGATTTGCCGTCGCCGGCGGCCGCGCGCGCGCGCAACGGCGCACGCGCGGCGCCAGGGTGCTGCTGTTGGCAGCACCCTGCGGCGAGGTGCCGCTGGGCGCGGCGCCGCGTGAAGCAAAGTGCTGCACGCGGCGCTGCCAGGCCGCGCGCAGGCGCGCGCGGCAGGGCCGCGCGCAGGTGCGCGCGGCACTGCTTGGCCGCGCGCGGGCGCGCGCGGCATGGCCGCGCGCAGGCGCGCGCGGCACTGCTTGGCCGCGCGCAGGTGCGCGCGGCATGGCCGCGCGCGGCAGGGCCGCGCGGGCCGCGCGCAGGCGTGCGCGGGCCTGCGCGCAGCGCCGCTGGGGCACTGCGCGACGCGCTCCAACGCCGCGCAGCAGCCCCTGCGCCGCGCGGTTTGGCTTGGTGCCGCGCGGCGGGTCTCTCTCGTCGCGCGGCAGGGCTGGTGGACGCTCGGCGTGCTCCCGGACGGCGGGCGACTCCTCGGTTTGCATGCCGGCGCCGTGTTTTCGCCGTCGGAGCCCGTGGGTCGCCGTCGGCCGCTGTTTTCGCCGTCGGGCGCAGTTTTTCGCCGTCGGCTGCTGCTGTTTTCGCTCGCAGATTTCTCGCTGTTTTCGCACAGGTTTTCGCCGTTTTTCGCGAGCAGGTTGCGAGCAGTTTCGCAAGCGGTTTCGCTGTTTTCGCTCGCTGTTTTCGCGCAGGTTTTCGCCGTTTTTCGCGAGCAGGTTGCGAGCAGTTTCGCAAGCGGTTTCGCTGTTTTCGCTCGCTGTTTTCGCGCAGGTTTTCGCCGTTTTTCGCGAGCAGGTTGCGAGCAGTTTCGCAAGCGGTTTCGCTGTTTTCGCTCGCAGATTTCGCGCAGTTTCGCGCAGGTTTTCGCGCAGGTTTCCGCCGTTTTTCGCGAGCAGTTTGCGAGCGGTTTAGCGCGTTTTTCGTGAGCAGTTTGCGAGCGGTTTAGCGCGTTTTTCGAGTAGATTTCGCGAGCGGTTTGCGCAGTTTTCGCTGGTTTTTCGCAAGCTGTTTTTGAGCAGTTTTTGCGCCGACGGAGCTGTTTTCGCCGTCGGGCGCTGGTTTTCGCCGACGGACTGTTTTTCGCCGTCGGGCGCTGATTTTTCGTTGACGGAGGCAGTTTTCGCCGGCGGAGGCTGTTTTCGCCGACGGAGGCTGTTTTTCGTCGTCGGATGCTCGGTTTTGACCATTTTGATTGATTTTGTTATTTCTTCGCTTCTGGCAGCTTGCGGTGCGGTTTTAGCTTCCGCGGAGCGCGCGGTCGTGTGGTTGGTCGCCGCGTGCTCTGATTCGCGTGCGGATTCTGGCATCGGGCTTCGTGTTGCGTGCGGACCCCTTGGAGGCCAGGTAAGCCGCTGAGCCAATTGCAAGTGTCGACGAGCAATTGGTGGCTTTTTGAGGTGGGTTGGTTTTCTCTCCAAGTCTACGGACTTCCTTCTAATTCTATTGTGATAGGATTGCATGCTAGTTTAAGTGTTTTCTTGGAACTTAACTAGCACCCCCGTCATATGTGCATGAGTTTGACCAGACCGTTTGTGAACCTTAATTTGGGCTAGGTTCCTTTATGCTTTAGACATCCCGCACTTTTCATATCCTTCGGGACTTAGAGCTTCCTCGCCCGGGTAGTGGGCTGAGTGGTCAGAGTGTTGTGGGACGGGTGTTGCACTCGGGCCCGGGGGGCCGAGTGGGGTCTGGTGGCTGGGTTAGGCCAGTGTTAGTGTTTTGGAGAACCGTTTCAGATAAACGGTGGTCCCGGGGGTTTTCCTTTCCGCTGTTCTTCTCGTCACCACCAGGTTGTGATCGTGGTGCACGTGTGTTAGCAGGACCTTGAACCCAGAACCTTTTTGGATAAATACATGATTTTAGTCAGCCAATGTTTCTTCCAAGCCTCGCAAGGTTGCCTGAGTCGGTTCTTGTGTGATAGGACGAGGGCATTAGCCCTTCGAGGTTTGGGCATAAAGCTTGATTTCAAAGGGTTTTCCTAAAAAGACTAAAAATCATTAATAAGATGGATTTCTCTCAGATCGAATGATTTTCTGAAATAAATGACATGGTTTCTTATAAACTTATCCACCCGAGCGGATTCGAGTGATCTGGGTTCTAAGGGCTGCTTCTTTCTTGGGGACGTAGGTGTTAGTCTCCCGGGGTTTCGGACCTTTCGCAGATCTGGCCGTGGAGTAGCTCCGGCCGTGAGTTGAGTGTTGAGTTCAGTGGGGTGTTGTTGAGGGAGCCGTTGGGAGAGACGGTGGTCCCAGCTGTGTAGTACCTTCGTTGAGTGGGTCTGTGTTGTGAGATTGAGTCGTGGAGGGTTCTCCGACTGAGTTTGTGCTTTGAGCATCGAGATACCGATCTGTTTGATCGAGGACTACAGCCTGCAGGAGCCACTTGTGAGACAGTGATACTGCTGAGATACTTGAGTTCGGTGGGGTCGCACCCCTCGAACCACGCCCCGGGTGCGTTGATGATTCCGAGCCTGATGAGGCTGCGATGATGATACCGAGCCTGACGAGGCTGCGATGATGCGCCTAGTTCATATACTAGAGGTCGCTTGATACCCCTGGCCGTGCTACCATGGGGTCACTGTGTGAGATATCGAGTTTGTCCGTTTGGACACCCTGGTTGATACACCAGGGGGCGCAGGCTTGACTCGACTGGACCCTGTGGGGCAGTCGCTGAGATTTGTGATACACTGAGAGAGTGATGGCGTAGCATGTGTCATTGTAGAGTGTCTTGGGTAGTACTTGTGACATATTGCCAGCAGTGAGTGGCTGCATACCATCATCCATAGTCTCTTCTTATTGAGCATAGTAGATAGAGGCATGATAGCTGTAGATTCTTTTCCAGCTTATTTATATTATCATCAGTCTTTTCTCTATCTTATGCCTCTGGTAGACTTAGTGGGCAGACCGTGGTTCTTGGAGACGGTACCCACTGAGAACTACTGTAGGATGTAGTTCTCACACCCTCTGTCGGTGACAGGTTGCTGAGGCTTTCTTCCGTTCCTGCCGAGCTTGACTGGACGGACCGAGGACAGGGAGTCGCGTGATAGTTCCCTACCAGCATTGTTACTTTAGAGAGAGGTAGATGTACCATCCCGGATTGTGGGAGTTGGTTATGTTTCCTGTTTAGCTATCTCCCATTTGGATTCGTAGATGTTGTATAGGTGGACTTCTATTTGTATCATCTGATTTGGGAGATAGGCTCTGAGTTGTTGCAACTTTGTAGTTGAGAAAAATTTTATAGTACAGCTTTTTATCCGCTCTGATATCTGTGTAGCTGTAGTTTTGTCTTTTGCAGGCTAGGCGCTTCGTCTGTACGGCAGTTTCCGTACAGATGGCGGATCTGTCAGCGAGCCCGGGTCGCAGTTTCGACCCCGGGGCGTGACACACTATCATGCTGGAATTGACTTAGGAGAAACCATGTTTCATTCTTTCTCCAGTCACTTAGACATAGGGGATAGTATGCTCTGATTAGAGCAGGGACTGGGATAGTGTAGTCAGCTTTGGGATTTGGGGACAGGCAGGGTTCAGGACAGGGTACTCGCGGCAACCGCGGATTTTGGGCGGTTGACCGGACTGTTATTAGTGCATCAGATTTGGGGATAGAGGATCGGGACTTCTTTAGTGGATGGGTTGTTCCCACTTAAGTAGAGTCTTGGTCCAGTCCTACTATATCGGGTTACTTGTGACCGTGCAGGTCAGGAGCCGGTCTGTTGCAGTACTTGAGACCGTGCCGGTCAGGAGCCGGTCTGTTGCAGTACTTATGACCGTGCCGGTCAGGAGCCGGTCTGTTGCCTGTGGGATGGGACCGTGTCGGTCAGGAACCGGTCTGCATCCCGCAGCTGAGATGTGAGTTAGTGGGCAGAGTAGGCAGTACCGGTGTTCACCGGTGTCTAGATTGGGTTACCCAGGCAGGCATATGTATACTCTAATGTATGCATTTAGCTACTTTTTTAGCTTATTACTTGAGAGGCATCTTAGTGGTAGCTTTTATCAGTCGTTATACGTATAGCTCACCACCAGGTTTTATTTCTCCGCCTCTTGTAGTCCTAGTGGGCAGGTCTGTGATAGAGGTTTACCCACTAGGGGAGGCTACTGTTTTTATAGTAGTTCTGACCCTCACTGTTTTCCCTTTTCTTGTCCCCTTTGTTTTGCAGAGTCATCTGCTGGAGCTGCGGGACCCTCTTCCCAGGATCGAGGTAAGAGGATCGCTGACTAGATAGCTGCTACCCCGAGCTTGAGTTTAGTAGTTTTGTTGTATCCCCTGTACACTCAGACGGTTGTATTTTCTTTTATTTTTGGGTCTGGCTGCGGCCAGCTGGTTGTATTTATTTCGTGAGCTGGGAGAGACACATGTATATTTATGAGAGATTATTGTACTTTTATTTCCAGCATTTGTCTGAGATGTACTAGTTTCAGTTTAGCTCTGTTTTATGCTCCTGTATTATTTATTTTATATCTGAGCAGGTTACCAGCGCTTCGTGTACACGGGAAATACCGTGTGCACGGCGGATCTGTGGACGAGCCCGGGTTCTGGTTTCCACTCGGGGTATGACAGATTAGTTTGGTATCAGAGCTTAGGGATAGGTCAGTTGGGACTTAGGAAACCCTAGGCTTTTTGGCAGACCCTAGGAAGGCAGGGCGTGAGTGACGCGATATTTTGCGAAAGTCGGCAATTTGTTATTAAACTCTTCCTGTGAGTGGAGAGGGACTGGCATAGCCTATTTCTGGTGGACTGTTATGTTGGCTGCAGACAACATAAGGTTACAGAAATAGGGGGATGTCCATGACTTTCGCTGGATTGGGTCGAGTGTGGATTTGTTTACTGACCCGTGGTTTCTTGTGTGGCAGGATGCCTCCTAGGCGGCAGATCCCTACTCGGGGTACTCCTTTACCCCCGGAGGAGCCGGAGCAGTCCGGGCCCTCTGAGATCAGTGAGCTGAGGGCCATGGTGGCCCAATTGGCGGAGAGTCACCGCCGACAGGAGCAGAGGTTTGAGCAGTGGCTGGCTCAGGTTGCGGCACCTCCCCCTACTACTGTAGAGGCCCCTGTACCACCGGTTGTACCGCCGGCTATTCCACTAGTCCCTACGGCACCGTCGTCTAGCAGTGGGGCTCAGGGGGTGATCAGGCCATTGACCCCAGCGGAGGAGCAGGAGTTTGCTGACAAACTCGCACAGTTCTGTAAGCGAGGACCACCTAGGTTCTCGGGGCGGAGCACTCACCCATGGGAGATAGGATCGTGGTTAGCATCAATGGAGAAGTTGTTCAGAGATTTCTTCATTGATCCGAGATTCAGAGTACACATGGCCGTACATTGTCTAGAGGGGGATGCAGATGCTTGGTGGCGTCGGGTCGAGCCCTTAGAGTTTCAGATCACCCGACAGCTACCCTGGTCGGAGTTCAGGAGGATGATCCTTGATACCTATTTCTCCACGAGCGTGAAGAAAAAGCTGGAAGATGATCTGAAGAATCTTCAGCAGGGTGATCGGACAGTGTGGGACTACTTTCAGGAGTTCACGCAGTTGCTTAACTGCGTACCCTATGTTGCCAGGGATGGGCCGCACCAAGTGGAGCTTTTTGAGACGGGTCTACGCCCAGAGATTTATACCTTAGTGCATGCCCAGAGGCTCCAGACTTTGTCAGAGGCTGTGGATCACGCGCAGTGGGTGGAGAGGGGAGATCATGTGGTCGCTAGGCGCGGAGGCTTGGTCGCTCAGAGTTCTGAGAGGAAGCGGCCAGCGCCAGACGATGGGGGACAGGCCAGTTCATGGAGGCCGCCCCGACCGCCACCGCCTCAGTTTACGGGCCGTGGGCGTTCAGAGCGGCGAGGGCCTGGGGGATCCCAGAGGCCCCCGCAGCAGCAGCAGCATCAGCAGCCCCAGCGACAGCAGCAGCACTCGCAGCAGCAGAGGTCGCAGTCGCGACAGCAGGGGTCACAGCGGCAGAGGCAGCAGCAGCAGCAGTCGACGCAGCCCCAGTCTACAGTTGGGTGTGTTTTCTGTAGGGGTCAGCACCCCTCTGATACTTGTGAGATGAGGCACGGTCGCTGTTTCAGATGTGGGCAGTCAGGTCATCGGCGAGCTACTTGCCCTTTTTCGACATCGCCGGCTCTTTCCTCAGCATCAGTCCCTTCGGTGCCCCAGCAGCGGCCTTATGCTCCAGCGAGCAGGGCTCCTTCTTCCCACCCTGCAGATTACCGACCACCAGCTCAGAGCGGACGGGTTTATGCCGCCCAGGTGGAGGACTCCTCGGCAGCCGACCACGTGGTGGCAGGTATTATTTTACTTTTCGGTACTAGAGCTCGCACTTTATTTGATACCGGTGCATCACATTCTTTTATCAGTAGAGCATTTGCATCATCGCATGGACTAGAGTTAGGTCGGTTGCCGCATGCATTAGAGGTACAGATTCCCGATCATATTTTGCATGTAGAGGAGTGTTGTTGGTCTTGCCCTGTACAGCTTGAGTCTTGGATTTTGCCAGCAGACCTGATGGTCCTTAGTCAGCTGCGAGATTTTGACATTGTACTGGGGATGGATTGGCTGGCTCGCTATTTCGCGATGATTGATTGCGCCACGAGGACTGTTACCTTTAGCGAGCCAGGTCAGGAGGTGTTCGTTTACAGGGGGTGCCAGAGTGCTTTCTTTGCCTCTGTGGTTTCGACTTCTCGAGCGAGGCAGATGATGCGCAGTGGATGCGTGGCCTTTTTGGCGTCTGTGGTTAAGGAGCCTACGGCGGCACCGGGACTCACGGATATCCCTATTGTCCACGAGTTCCCGGATGTGTTTCCTCCAGAGCTGATTCATATGCCGCCGGATAGGGAGGTTGAGTTTTTGATTGACGTAGTTCCAGGAACTGCGCCAATCTCTAAGGCTCCTTACCGAATGGCACCGGCTGAGCTGCGAGAGTTAAAGGCGCAACTCCAGGATTTAATGGACAAAGGTTTTGTCAGACCAAGCGTATCGCCGTGGGGAGCGCCGGTGCTATTTGTGAAGAAGAAGGATGGATCACTTCGACTATGTGTTGATTATCGGGAGTTGAATAAAGTGACCATCAAGAACAAGTACCCTTTGCCGCGCATTGATGACCTATTTGATCAGCTGCAAGGGTCTTGTGTCTTCTCCAAGATCGATTTACAGTCTGGTTACCACCAATTGAAGGTGAAGGCCGAGGACATCCCGAAGACGGCATTCAGGTCGCGGTACGGGCATTATGAGTTCACCGTCATGCCTTTTGGATTGACAAATGCCCCTGCTGCTTTTATGGATTTAATGAACAGGATCTTTCGACCATACTTGGATCGGTTCGTCGTCGTTTTTATTGATGATATCCTGGTTTACTCCCGGAGCGATGTGGAGCATGAGGAGCACTTGAGGATTGTGCTGCAACTTCTAAGAGAAAGGAAGTTGTATGCCAAGTTATCTAAGTGTGATTTCTGGCTTCGGGAGGTCGTCTTTTTGGGCCACGTGATTTCAGCCGCAGGAGTGGCAGTAGACCCGGCGAAGATTGAGGCAGTCCGGGATTGGCCCCGACCGACGACGGTATCAGAGGTCCGCAGTTTTATGGGCTTAGCTGGATATTACCGTCGGTTTGTGGAAGGTTTTGCGAAACTTTCCACACCCCTCACTCGTTTGACACGAAAAGGGATTAAGTTTATCTGGAGTGAGGATTGCCAGAGGAGCTTTGAGGAATTAAAGAACAAGTTGATGTCGGCTCCTATCCTTTCCCTCCCTGTTATGGGGAAAGGAAATGTGATTTACAGCGATGCATCGCACAGTGGACTTGGTTGCGTGCTGATGCAGGAGGGAAGGGTAATTCCATATGCCTCTCGGCAATTGAAAGATTATGAAAAGAATTACCCTACCCATGATTTGGAGCTAGCTGCAGTGATTTTCGCACTAAAGTTGTGGCGCCACTACCTGTATGGGGAGGAGCACTGCGAGATTTATACCGACCACAAGAGCTTGAAATACCTGTTCACACAGAAGGAGCTCAACTTGAGGCAGCGCAGGTGGTTGGAATTGTTGAAAGACTATGATGTAGACATATTATACCACCCTGGCAAGGCCAACGTGGTTGCTGATGCCCTGAGCAGGAGAGCAGTACAGAGTCTATCTTTGATGATCACCGATCAGGCGCCATTACTTGAGCAGATGAGGCGGTTAGAGCTCGAGGTTGTGTCCCCTGGGGTCTCTGCTCGACTTATGTCTCTAGTCGTGCAGCCCACCCTGTTGGACAGGATTCGAGAGAGACAGAGTGAGGACCCCCACCTGATGAGGATTCGAGAGCAGATGCAGACTGGTTTGATAGGGGACTTTTCAGTCGATGCTTCGGGAGTACTGCGGTACAGGGACCGAGCTTGTGTGCCTATGGATGCGGAGATCAGAGAGCAGATCTTGAGGGAGGCCCACTATACACCTTATACCATCCATCCTGGTGGGACTAAGATGTATAGGGACCTTAAGGCATAGTTTTGGTGGAATGGGATGAAGAGAGACAATGGGAGATTTGTAGCACACTGTCTAACTTGTCAGCAAGTAAAGGCTGAACATCGTGTACCTGCTGGCAAGTTGCAGAGTCTCCCAATCCCCGAATGGAAATGGGAACATGTTACGATGGATTTTGTCACAGGTTTGCCGAGAGCACAGACGGGGGCGGATGGTATCTGGGTAGTCGTGGACAGACTTACCAAATCCGCTCACTTTTTACCGGTTCAGATGACTTGGCCGATGGAGCGACTAGCACAGGTGTACTTGGCAGAGGTTGTTAGATTGCACGGGGTACCCGTTTCCATCGTATCAGATAGAGACCCGAGGTTTGTCTCGCATTTCTGGAGGAGTTTACAGACAGCCTTGGGGACGCAGCTCCGATTTAGTACAGCATTCCACCCACAGACCGATGGGCAGTCAGAGCGCACTATTCAAACCCTCGAGGATATGTTGAGAGCATGCGTTCTGGACTTTGGAGGAGGATGGTACCGACACGTGGGATTAGTTGAGTTTGCGTACAACAACAGCTATCAAGCGAGCATCCAGATGGCTCCGTTTGAAGCGTTGTATGGACGCAAGTGCCGGTCACCCCTATATTGGAGTGACGTGGGTGAGAAGAAGACTTTGGGTCCTGATCTACTATTAGAGGCAGAGGAAAAGGTCAGATTGGTACGACGACATCTCGAGACCGCCCAGAGTCGACAGAGGAGTTATGCTGATACTCGACGGCGAGACTTAGAGTTTCAGGTGGGTGACCATGTTTTTCTGAAAGTCTCGCCTTCGAAGGGGATTCGGAGATTTGGCATTCGTGGGAAACTAAGCCCTCGTTATATTGGACCCTTTGAGGTGTTGGAGCGCTTAGGGCCAGTTGCTTACAAGCTTGCGCTTCCTCCCAGGCTTTCAGGTGTTCATAATGTTTTTCATGTATCGACTCTGAGGAGGTATGTTCATGACCCGTCCCACATCATCAATTTCACCCTATTGGAGGTTGCTGAGAATCTGAGCTATGTTGAGCAGCCGTTGAGGATCTTGGATCGTGAGGTTAGGGAGTTGCGCAGTCGGGCCATCCCTTATGTGAAGATCCTCTGGAGCAGTCATGATGAGCGTGAGGCTACCTGGGAGCTGGAGTCAGCGATGATGGATGCTTACCCCCACTTGTTCGAGGCCCCTGCTTGAGGTATGACTTTTGTTTCGAGGACGAAACTTTTTCTTGTGGGGGAGGATGTAGTGTTCTGGTTTTTCCCATGCAACTTTCCGATGAATCCACTATGTAGAACACCTAGTGTTGGTGTGTCTGGCCCATGGTGCATCAAAGGGGTGCCACAGATGGACCTTGTGAGACTTTGATAGCTGATTTGGCCTTCGGCTGCATTTGCCGAATTTTAGAAAAGGTTTTGGGCCAATCTGAGGTTGGATTTGGATTCAGCGCGGAAAAACGCTTGAAAACGGCTATTTGCTTGTTAAATTTGGAGTCCGGATGACCAAAAGCGGGCTTCCGAAAGTTTTCGGGGATTTTCGGTGCATGGGGGAGGCTCGTGGACCGGCCTGAGCCACGTGGCGGCCTATTATTGGCCGGCTCACGCAGCTCGGTCCACGGGGAGGCGCGGCGGTGCATGGACCGCGGGCGGGGGACGCGTGGCGTGCCCGGAATGGCCGGCGCACGCGGCACGGCTCAGGGGCTTTGCGGGGTTGCGGTGGACCGGGCGCATGACACGTGGCGGCTTGGGATTTGCTGGCTCACGAGGGTGCGGTCCACGGTGTGCGCAGAGGGGTGCCTCGGGACGGCGCGCGCACAGTAGCGCCAGGCGGGCGGTCGGCCGCACTCGAGTGCGGACACGTGTCGGCACGCGACAGGCGGGCCGTACCTACCCCCGCTGACCGCGGGGGGACACGTGGCGCACGGCGGGACCCTTGCACCGCTGTCCCCTGTTGCGGGGTGACGTGGCATCACCAGAGTGATTCGGGCGCGTCGGACAGGAGGTATACAACCGGGTTTCCGGGCGCAGTGCGCCCGAAACTTGCGCCCGAAAACCCGGCCCAACAGCACTTTGGGCTGGGCTATAAATAGGGTCCTTAGTGTTTTTTTCAGCTCTTCTGGATCTTTTTCCACAGAGAGTTCTTCAGAGCAAATTTCCCCCACACAGTGCACTATCCTTTGGAGGACTTTGGAGATTTTTGGTGGCATGTTTCCTGAGGTTCACGATTTTACGGCGCGGCGCGACGCTTGTTCTCCGGCGACCCGCTTCGCCCCTTCTCAGTGTTTGGACTCCCCCGACTCACCACGACTTCCGATTTCGCCGATTTTCGTGCCGTTGGACTCATGACAGGTAGGACTTCAACTCCTGTGCTTCGAGGTTCCTCATTTTCCGTGCTGACCTTGGAGTTTTCCGAGCACCCATTCGACCCATTTTTCTTCGCGGATTTTTGGACAGCACCGCGGTGTTCTAGCCGTATCTTTTCGCTCAGACGTCGGATCGAGGCGATTCAAAAGGCAATTTTCATCTACACTTCGCAAGGAATCTCCTGGATTTTTCCCTGAATTTTTGGAATATTTTACGAAGGTGAAAGTCTCCTTCCACTGTAGTGCTTTGACACAGATTTTCTGGACATTTGAATTCGGGGTGTCTCCCTTGCAGAATTTGTAACTCAGCGTAGAAAAATTGGATTTGAACGTGCAGGTACTCGTTTCGACGGGTTCATCGCGAGGATCGCGACAGTATTTATCTTGGATTTTTCCGAGCATTATTCATAGGTGAAAACAGACAATTTGTGGATTGTTGTAAAATTGGACAGATTTGGTTGGAATATTATATTAATTTATGTATGTTCCTTTGGGGTATTTTGTACAGAGTTGTGGTGACTATTTTGGACTGAGCGTGGGATTCGCTTTTGGGTCAGGGATTAGCACTCGAGGTGGGTGATGTTGTAAACCTCCTACTTATGATTTGTCACTAGGCCTATTGGAATGCTCTTGATCATGTTGTTAGTAGAACTGTGAAATGGACCTAGCATGCTTGTATGAGATCAAGGTTTCTTTGTTAATATTTGCATTGTCAAGAAAACTACAAGTTAGTAGGTTGTGTTTCCATGCTTTAGATATGTAGTATAATTACTTGGAAATCATGCTAAATCCATAACATGTTGAATGTTTAATGAAAGGTTGGGACATGCGGTTAGAGTACTTAAAATGGTTTCATCAAGGAAAGGACTTTTGCATGCTTGAATGGTCACCTAGATAGGCCACCTTTTTCTGCTACACTATCATGCTGGAATTGACTTAGGAGAAACCATGTTTCATTCTTTCTCCAGTCACTTAGACATAGGGGATAGTATGCTCTGATTAGAGCAGGGACTGGGATAGTGTAGTCAGCTTTGGGATTTGGGGACAGGCAGGGTTCAGGACAGGGTACTCGCGGCAACCGCGGATTTTGGGCGGTTGACCGGACTGTTATTAGTGCATCAGATTTGGGGATAGAGGATCGGGACTTCTTTAGTGGATGGGTTGTTCCCACTTAAGTAGAGTCTTGGTCCAGTCCTACTATATCGGGTTACTTGTGACCGTGCAGGTCAGGAGCCGGTCTGTTGCAGTACTTGAGACCGTGCCGGTCAGGAGCCGGTCTGTTGCAGTACTTATGACCGTGCCGGTCAGGAGCCGGTCTGTTGCCTGTGGGATGGGACCGTGTCGGTCAGGAACCGGTCTGCATCCCGCAGCTGAGATGTGAGTTAGTGGGCAGAGTAGGCAGTACCGGTGTTCACCGGTGTCTAGATTGGGTTACCCAGGCAGGCATATGTATACTCTAATGTATGCATTTAGCTACTTTTTTAGCTTATTACTTGAGAGGCATCTTAGTGGTAGCTTTTATCAGTCGTTATACGTATAGCTCACCACCAGGTTTTATTTCTCCGCCTCTTGTAGTCCTAGTGGGCAGGTCTGTGATAGAGGTTTACCCACTATGGGAGGCTACTGTTTTTATAGTAGTTCTGACCCCCACTGTTTTCCCTTTTCTTGTCCCCTTTATTTTGCAGAGTCATCTGCTGGAGCTGCGGGACCCTCTTCCCAGGATCGAGGTAAGAGGATCGCTGACTAGATAGCTGCTACCCCGAGCTTGAGTTTAGTAGTTTTGTTGTATCCCCTGTACACTCAGACAGTTGTATTTTCTTTTATTTTTGGGTCTGGCTGCGGCCAGCTGGTTGTATTTATTTCGTGAGCTGGGAGAGACACATGTATATTTATGAGAGATTATTGTACTTTTATTTTCAGCATTTGTCTAAGATGTACTAGTTTCAGTTTAGCTCTGTTTTATGCTCCTGTATTATTTATTTTATATCTGAGCAGGTTACCAGCGCTTCGTGTACACGGGAAATACCGTGTGCACGGCGGATCTGTGGACGAGCCCGGGTTCTGGTTTCCACCCGGGGCGTGACAAAATTCATCCAAGTGTTTCTACACTATAAGAAGTATTCGGATCATCAAAATTATTTAGTTAAACGTACCTGATCCTTTTGAATTCTTCTTTCTTGAGATTGAGGTATATGATCCAAGCTTCTAAACTTCAATCTTCAAGACTTAAACAATTTCACGAAATACGCCAACTCAAATTCCGTAACAGTGATTGCATGCATGCTTCGACTAACTATTTGACTAACTATTTGGTCATGTATTATTACTAACAAGTTGTTTGATTACTAACAAGTTCTGTGATATTTGGATTTTATTGCTTAGAAGATATGTCTATTTCTGATTATGAAATCTTAATACATATCTGAGTTCATAAATGTCATAGTGAGTATAAACTCTATCTCTGTTTGGTTTTGAATGCTAAATATTCTTGAGGTATCTAACGATCTCTTTTGTCAATAATAATTTCTTTTGCAGAGAGTACAGATGTCTAAGTCTAGAGTCTGTTTTAGGAGTTTATCACATGTACTTATTTACTGGTTCTCAAATGTAAATTTTTGTTGTATGGTGATAGCAACAAAAATATCTTTTTAAATTTTCTTGAGTGGATTCTCTATTTTGTCACGAAACCGCCAAAGGGGGAGATTGTTAAGGAATTTGTTTTGGCGTATTTTGTGAAAGTGTTAAGTCTTGAAGATTGAAGATAAAGAAGTTTGGATCATATACCTCAATCTCGAGAAAGAAGAATTCAAAAGGATCAGGTACGTTTAACTAATTAATTTTGATGATCCGAATACTTCTTATAGTGTAGAAACACTTGGATGATTTTTTAATTGAATAAAAATAAAAAACTGGACATATTACATGTTTAGGATCCGGATCGGACACTACAGTTCGGACCCCGAACATAGGGTAGTTCGTGCGCAATTCCAGTCCGGACCGTGGTATTTCAGTCCGGACCCCGAATGTGAATTCTGTAAGAATTGCATGAACAGTCCAGACCGTGGAATCTCAGTCCGGACCCCGAACGTATGTTTTTCTGGAAATTGTCTGTTAAGCCACGACAGTCCGGACCGCCAATTCCAGTCCGGACCGTCGTCCCTGAAAAATTCCATATTAGGCCAGTTTTTGATTCTTATCTTCTTCCAACGGTTTCTAACCTATAAATAAACCCTACGATTCATTTTTCTGGGGTAATCCAAGGTATTAAAAGAAAATCCTAAATACGGTCAAAAAGAGAAAGATCCACATATAGAGAAGAAAGGAAATAACGAGATTCAATCTATGTTTCTTTATCTATATTAATTAATTTAATTCTAGGTTTTCATACTCATATTTTGAGTAGAATCAAATTAATGAATACTTAGATGGTATTTCCGATCTATCTTTGATCTAAGTATTCGGCGGATCATCACCACCCAAAAACAACGATTTTCCCAAAATCGGCGCGTGGACTCGCGTGGCCTTGTGGATTCAAGGTGCTACCGCTCTCGTGGATTCGGAGCGAGGTACGTTCGTGGATTCGAGACGTGCTACTGGGTGAAGACCGTGGATTCGGTTGGACGTCGTGGATTTGACGTTGGACGCCGTGGATTCGGCGTTGGACGCTAATCGTGGATTCGAGGAGCGTTGCGGAGCGAGCAGAGAAGATCTACTAAGAGCGTATGGAAAAAGGTCGAGTCGTCTGTGAGTACGGTATATCACCTTTGTACGTGTTATAATTCTTGTGGATTTCCCCGTGTTATCGGTCCCGTGGTTTTTTACTCCGGTTTGGAGTTTTCCACGTAAAAATCTTGCGTGTTATATTTTCATTTCCGCATTGGGTTTTATAGCGCAACGATTTTTGAGTGTTTATTGTTTACACCTATTCACCCCCCCTCTAGGTAGTTTTTACCCTATTTAGATCCATATCTTAACATAACCCAACACTCCGGTGGGCCCGCCCCTTGGTGATTCATAGTGTAGATCCTCCCTCCCGATTGCGGACGCGTCTCCCCTTCCTGCCGAGTGGACAGAGGGCGTACGGTGGGTCCCGAGGGGGCCCTCCCCCGCCCTGGCTGTTGTGGCAAAGGGCGGAGGCTGCGGAAGACGCCGTGCCCGCGTTCGTGGGGCAGTTGAAACGAAAATGGCCCTGTTTGCCGCAACGGAAGCAGTGATCTTGCCTCTTAGCGCAGTCAGTAACTCGGTGGGTTCCATTGCAGATAACACAGGGTCTGTCCCCTGGCCTTTGACTGCTCGTTGGCGCGCTTTTAGTCCCATGGCGCGACTTCGGGTGTTTAGGGGGCCGGTTCCCGCTCGAAAATCCCCCTCCGGAGAAAGGCTGGGGTCGTTTCCCATCCTTGTTGTACTCAGAGCCCTCTCGTCGGGCGCGCGTCATCGCAAATCCGCGCTCCACCGTGGTGGCCCTATCCACCACTTTCTGGAAGGTGTGAAGATCCGCTGCTTGCACAACTTCGAAAATATTGCTCCGCAATCCCTCTACGAAGAGGCGGGCTTTGTGAGCTTCATCCCTTATGACAAAGGGTACACAATTTGCCAGCCTCACGAATTCCGTTGATACTCCGTAACGGATCGGTTCCCTTGTCTGATGTGCTTCAGGTCGTCCTCCATTTGTTGCTTAACGCTGTTGGAGAAGAACGCCCCGAACATTTCTTCTCTGAACTCGGTCCATGTCGGTAGGGCGTTACCCTTCGTGGGGTTCGGGCGCACCGTTTTCCACCACATCCAGGCGTTTCCCTCAAGATAATGAACCGCAAGTGGAACTCGTTCATGTTCCTCCATCATGAAGTCTTCAAACAGCTTTTCCATAGTATCCACCCATTTCTCCACGACCTAGGGATCGGTCGTCTCTCCCTCGAATACAGGCGGGTCGTGTTTCTTGAATTCCGCCAAATTCGCCCTCACCTTGTCCCGTTCAGTCCGTTGGGTAGAGGCTTCGCCCGTGACGGGTCCCAAAGCCGTTGGGCTTGGCGCGGCAGAAGGTGTCGTCGGTTGGTCCGTTGACACACCGGTAGTCACGGTCTGGGGAGGGGCACCCGTGGTCTCACCGTCCGTTCCCGATGGTCCCGCCATAGGTGCGGTCGGTTCGGGTGGTGGAACCTGGGCGCCCTCCACTGGCACGGCCTGCTGCTGTTGCGTCAGTTGACGCACATGTTCCGTGAGGGTCGACAACTGTCCAGCCATCTCACGTAGTTGTTGGCGGAGCAGCTCATTCTCCGCGGTTGCTAGAGTCGCGTTGTCTGCTCCGGCGTTATCGGTCGACGACCTTGTACGAGCCATTCTCCACTGTAAGCAAAGAAAACAGCATTAATCCTAGTTCAATCGGTCTAACTCCTTGACCTACGAACTCCGGGACTCTATCCCTTTTTCCCCGCGCTCACGCTCGTACATTACACTCCTACACCTTGGTTATCAATTTGGTTAGTTACTTGTGGTATTACACTCTGTGGATGTTAGTCATTGCCCACCGTGGTTAAAGTCGTTTTCTCTGATACCATATAATCTGTCACGCCCCGGAGGTTCTAAAGGAGCGGAAAACGCATCTATATTTTTTTCTTTAAAAGAACCTTGCCTCCGGTGCGCGCCAGACCCGCCACATACACAAATTCACTCCCCAAATGGGCGGAGCCTCCTTTGTATATGCACGGCGTCCCGAACACGACGAGTACTTTAACCAAGCAATCATTGAGCAATAATAAGAAGAGATCACACCTAATCACACAATCATGATCACTATACTTTTCTAAGGGATAAATCCATAGGTTTGAAAGACGGTGTCCACTCGACACCCAATTTTACGAAACGTTTTCGCAATCTCTTTTAAGCGGCAACATTACTTGAAAGGTTAAATCCACGGGTTTAGAAATCAGTGCCCACACGACACTTGGTTTGAAAACACTTTGGAAACCAGGTTTGTATTTGAAAACGAGCCGCATTCATTCATCTTAACATTCACAGATATAAGTAGATATTCCTACACTATGTCTCAATCCAACATCCACCTCGAACCATCCACAAGTAATAACAGATATGCTAACCAAACGTTAAAGAGATAACCATAAAGTTGTAAAGTTAATTAGCCTCAAGGGCTAAGGTCCTCTAACAGATGCCTCACCGTGGTCCCGGTTCCCACCCCTGCTCAGACCTGTCACAGTGTGGGTAGTCAGTGACTGATAATGTAGATGTAAATAGTAAATGCAATAAACTAGAAAGACAAACCGAATACACCAGAGCATTCACTTCCCCCTCATGTACCGCTAAATCCCTGTCACAATCACGCTGGGCGCCTACCCCAAATAGAAAACGTACTGGGCCCCTACCCCAGATTTAAAACAAGTTGGGCCCCAACCCCAGATACCGTGCTCAATTCTTGGTGCCTCCAACCCCTCTACTGCCAAAGTAGCAGTCGCCCCCCCTTGAGGGGTCCCCAACTAACCTCTCCTTGTGGGGTACACGGGTACTCTTACCATATTTCCGGAAACATACACCCTGTGCGGTGGCCAGACCGCCGGTGTGCGTGTAAGCAATACGAGCATAAAAACAATACTGCGACCTCAGCCGCCTCAGTTAGAATGTAAAACAGTACTGCGACCTCAGCCGCCTCAGTTAGAATATAAAACGGGATTCACATGCAATGGGGTTAGACAATTTACTAAACATCTCATTTTATTTCACAAAACACGGGAACGACTATACACCGTAAATACTGAAAAGGGTACCCACCTCGAATATGCTGACCGGAACACCTGAGACCGAAACAACGCTCACAATCGGCACTCGGACATAAAAATAGTCCCCAAAGGAACCACGGTCAGATCGGAAACATAATCTGTAAATAAACGGAGTCCAAAACCCATAAACACTAACGACGACTCCGCACGGTGGTGGCGACGACGCGCGTCGGACGACGCGGCCACCACCCCGTCAATGCATGCAATGCGGCCGCGCGGGCACCGGCCCCGCGCGGCATCGCTTGCAGCTCGGCCGCGCGGGCAACCTCCCCACGCGGCTCCACCAGCGGCGCGACCGAGCGGGCACTAGCCCCGCGCGGCACGGCCTGCAGCGCGGCGCGGCACAAGCCCCGCGCGGCGCGGCGCTGCGGTCGCCCGGCCGCGCAGGCATCCCGCGCGGCACCGCCTGCAGCGCAGCGCGGGCGCCAGCGCCGCGCGGCGCTGCGGCAACCCGACCGCGCGGGCACCCCGCGCGGCACTGCTTGCAGCGCGGCGCGGGCACCAGCCCCGCGCGGCGCTGTGGCAGCCCGACCGCGTGGGCACCCCGCGCGGCACTTCTTGCTGCGCGGCGCGGGCACCAGCCCCGCGCGTCGCTGTGGGAGCCCGACCGCGTGGGCACAACGCGCGGCACTGCTTGCAGCGCGGCATGGGCACCAGCCCCGCGCGGCGCTGTGGCAGCCCGATCGCGCGGGCACCCCGCGCGGTTCTGCTTGCAGCGCGGCGTGGGCACCAGCCCCGCGCGGCGCTGTGGCAGCCCGACCGCGCGGCCTTGTCCTGTGCGGCGCCGTCCGTGGCGCGGCGGCAGCCCCGGGACTGCCGCGGCGGCGGCGGCGATTATCTCAAAAGAAAACGGAATAAACCCTAATATGACGACAAGAAAAACCCGAAACAAAAACCAAAAGAGCATCGCTTACCGCGATTCGTCGAAGAAGGCGATCCGTTCACGCTCCCGGCCTCGGCACGTTCGTCGGGGATGATCGGATCCTTCCGCTTTCTCTTTCTTTCCTCCTTTTCTCTTCCGGTTAGGGTTTCGCTTTTTCCCCTTTTCTTTCCTTTATCTCCGGCTAGGGTTTCTTTTTGGGAATAATGAATTCTCTTTTCTTGGTACGTACCACAGAAATCGGGTATTTAATATTAACTCAATTATTTAATTATTACTTAGAGATAATTCTTTATCTCCTCAAAAAGCGTGCACGATCTCTTGCACGGATTCCGATGCACACAACAGTTACCGCGATTCTAATAACCCCTTTCTGAGGGATCCGTAAGTCGAAATTCGGATCCGGTCGCACCGCCGTTCACCGTTTTCCGAGCTCTATCACAGAAAAGTACCCGCACCTCGAGAATATCAACTTAAGAAAACCCATAACTCAGTTTCCTCTAACTTATACTTTATTAGCAGGAGGGTAAAACGTTATATGAAAAGTTGTGATGTTACAGATAATTTATAAAATTTGCACTTCCACTATGTTCATTTAAGCATGCAAATATGTCCCCTATTTTTGATAAATCAAAAATGGCATCTTTCTCTAAGTCCATTTTAACATGCAAATATATCACCAAATTTTTTCTCATTCATAATCACATTATCTCACATTAAAATATTACACTACACTAGCATGCTCACTGTAGTGAACCGGAATTTGGAATATAAATAAATGGAAATAAAAATAGCATGAAATACTATTGTTTATTGAGGTGAAGAATGACCTAGAAATGAATTGGGCCCAAATCGGGATTAAAATAAGATATCTAGAATCTTATGTGAGAAAGTGGGCCCAGATTAATTGTGGAAAATTCACAGTCTCAGAAAATTCCTAGAAAAATACGGGAACTCCGTAAATATGTTTTAAGGCCACGGTAAAAGTTTCGCGTTGATCGGACACCCGGATAGTGAGAACGGGCTCCGCCAGCGAATTCGAATACAGTGGGACTTTTGGTGACCCAGAGGTGGTCCAAACTGAAAAGTTTAAGTACCATGAGGTAAATTAAGTTAAACTGTGGCTGCCCGTCAAATTTGAGCGGAAACGGGCGAGAAACGGGCAAGAACGGACGAAAACGGGCGAAACTGGGCTTGGGCCCAAGTTTCGGGCGCCCGAAAGTGGGAACCGGGCGCCCGGGAAATACTGTAGCAAACCCGGTTTACGGGCTGCAGTGAACCGGGTTCGGGCACTGTAGCGAACCGGTTACTGTAGCAGCCCGGTCCGGAACAGTGCGCCCGAAAGGTCACTGTGCGCGCCCGGAAGTCACTGTAGTGGCACGAATCCCGAGGCATCGGGCACGGATCCCGAGGCAGTGGCACGTATCCCGAGGCATCGGGCACGGATCCCGAGGCAGCGGCACGAATCCCGAGGCAGCGGCACGAATCCTGAGGCAAGCATTTCCCGCGCGAGGCGCGGGGGCGCGCGGCCCGAGGCGCGCGTGGTGGGTGGAGAGCGCCACGCGTCGCTCCGCCATTGGCCGCTCTGACCGAGGGCTGCAGGCGTGCGCGGGGAAGGCGCGGCGGCACTGTAGCGGTGTCAGCGGGACAGGCCACGTGTCGGCCTCCCATTCGTCGGTCAGCGCGATGTGACGCGCTGACGCGACGGGTCGCTGCGGCGGGCGTCAGAGCAGGCGTGAGTGCGGTCCACGTGGCGGCCCCTGATTGGCCGCCGCGTTTCGTTGGTCGCGGTGCACGGGTCCACGGCCACGTGTCGGCCCCTGGTTGGCCAAGCATGGTGACGTGGCGCTGAGGTGGCGCAGCGTGGACTCGTGGACCGTGGCGGGGGCTTTTCCTGTAGCCGCCCGGAAACTTTCGGGCGCCCGAAAGGGTGCGCCCGAAAGTCCGGAAAAGGCCTATAAAGGCCCGAAATGACTTCCTTTTCCTCCTTTTTCCCTTTTCGGCTTCACCCGAGCGCGCGGGGAGGGGAGGAGGGCGATTTCGCCGGGGTTCTCGAGGGCGCACGAGCGCGCCGTGGACCCCGTGGAGCGTGCAAAGTACTCCAAAGAGACTAAGAGACGCGATGGACGACACGGCATTATCGAGGTAGGCCCCGTGTGTCGTTCTTGCGGTATTTTTGGCACAGTTCTACATTTCCTTTTTGGATTTTGGATTTGACCCTTTTGCCCACGTACATGTTAGGGACTCAACTCTTCTGTACCGTCTTACTGCTCGAGTTTTGCGGGCGTTTTCGGCGCGTCTCGTTTTGCGTGCCGATACAAGGTATGCGCTCCGTTTTGCGCGCAGGTCGGACTGGCGAGCACTGTTTTTCGAGTAGACTCTAACAATACGCCCCGTTTTGCGTGCAGGGTCGGTAAAATATGCACCGTTTTGCGTGCAACCCCACAGCCGGATGTGCACCGTTTTGCGTGCAGTTTCGAGGTACGTGCACCGTTTCGCGTGCAGTTCGTGTTATCGCGCACAGTTTTGCGTGCAGACTCTAACAATGTATTCTGTATTGCGAACAGGACTGGATAAAGGTGCATCGTCCCGCGTGCACCCTTACAGTGGAGCGTGCACCGTTTTGCATGCCAATTTGAGGTATGTGCTTCGTTTCGCGTGCAGGTCGCGTTGTCGCGCACCGTTTAGCGTGCCGTCACTAATGGTGTGCACCGTTTTGCGTACAGGGCAAGAGAGATCGCGCATCGTTTTGCGTGCAGCCTTAAGAGAAGCATGCTCCGTTTTGCGTGCAAGCTCGAGGTACAAAGTGGAGCCGCGTGGAGGCCAATTGCAAGTGTCTACAAGCAATTGGAAGAATAGTGATCAAGTGTGGTGATATGAAAGGAATTCCGGGTACACCACAAGGTGGGAAATTCTGCCGAAATTGGGTGACCTCTCCCCTTGTTCTTCTGCTTTTCAATTCGAAGCATGATAGTAGCCTGTTAGAGGCGTTAGGTAATTATGATTATGATTGCCTGTGTAGAAGGACACAGATGAAAAGTGCAACTGTTGGTTGCCAGAGATAGAGGAATAGATGTGCATGTGCAAATGGACACAGAGCAAAAGTGCAACTGTTGGTCGCCAAAGTCATACGATGATTATGCATGCGTAGAGATAATTATTATTTTATGAATAAGGTGAAAATAATTGCATGCATGAAAAAGGAATAGCTATCATGATTGTGATCCTGTTAGGGTATGACCCTAGGAATCATGTGACATAAGCAAAGGAAACATGTTGGTAGCAAGACTAGGAGAAAACCTAGTTTCAGGGTTCACTGAGTGACATCAAAACTTAGGAGATTATCCTAGGGTTGGACGAGTGGCATTGTCTTAGGTGATAACCTAAGGACACTGGATAGAGTGATCAACATAGAGTCAAGGAACTCTAGGATGAGTATGATATGGAACTTAGGTAAAGGGAACCTAAAGTGATCCAGAGGAGTTAAACTCAGAGACAAGGAATTAGAGTCAGAGTAACCCTAAGTTAAAAGTGAAATAAAAAATAGAGTCAAGTGAACTCTAGGATTCAGTAAGGTATCAGGAAAGTGGGATAAGATCCCAAGGTTAAAGGATTAAACAAATATAACCCTAAAGAGTCATAGGGTGTCCGGGCAAATGGACAATAACTTCAACCTCAAGTGGAAGTTAAATAAAATGAAAGAGAAATGTTTAAAGAGTCCAGGAGACTCTCTAGTTACCCGTGAGGCAAGACCTAGGGTAAAGAATGAAAAACTTGGTTAATAAGCAAGACAAGCAAATCGCTCAAGACAGAGCTAAAACTTGGTTAATAAGCAAGACAAGCAAATTGCTTAAGATAAAAAGGCTTAAAGTTAAAAGCAAGCTAAAAATGGCTAAAGAGCATAAAGAGAATGCAAATGGCGCCTTCGAATTTGGGACTCGTCATGTGGAGCAGGACTCCCTGGGCAGTGGCCCGTCGGACGAGGTACTTTCGAAGAGCTAAAAGTGAAAGCAAAGAGCCAAGCCCTCAAAGAAAAGAGGAAGAGTTTTGCCAGTGGCAAACTGGGAGCTGTAAGCTCGAATAAGAAAGGAAAGCAAGTGTTCAAAAGCAAAGAGGCTAGGAACTAAAGCAAAAGAGAAAGAAAACAAAAAGATAAAACGGGCGTGCCTTCGAAGGTGGAAATGTGGCTCTGTGGGACGTAAAGGGCTTGCCCTCTCCCCGGGCGCATCAGGATCGGACGCAGGGAAACCCCCTCCCTCCGATAGCGGTGGTCCGAAGAGCACATTTACTTCGTAGGACGGGGTAACACTCGCGGGTGTTATCGGCAACCTTAGAAATCTTATCTTATGGTAGCAGGACTACCAGGCTCGGGCCCGTTGGATAAGAGTTTCTGAGGGTTAACTTGAACTAAAGCACCAGAACTTAAAGAATAAAGAGAAATTAGAGTGGCCAAGGTGGCCGGGTTAGTTTAACCCTGTGTACAGCGGCATAGCGGCCGAGTTGGTGCTGAGTAGCCTAGTATGACTAGACAGAGTAGTGCTGGGACGATGAGTACACACAGATAGTGTAGTGATCATGTATATTGCATAGCCGCATTTTGATATTGAGGTTTTTAGTTTCCTAGCACTATTATTATTGCTTCCATTGGACCAAGTGGTGTAGGACACTTTTTCTCGGTGGTTGAACCCACTGGGAACTCTGTCAGGAGTTCTCACACCCCTTGGGTGCACCCCCCCCCCCCACAGGTTCAGGTATGGATGCAGCGATCGCGACGGTTCAGAGGCAGACGGCGAGGTACACGACAGGGGCAAGGGCCCAGCAGCATAGGGACCTAGAGGGTCTAGTAGAGGTATCCCTTTTATATGTTTCGAGTGAACCTTGTATGGTGAGGAAATGATGTAAAAGAATTGTAATAACTTATTTGCAAGTTGAGAGATGTAAAATGTAATAAAGTTTATTATGGTTCATTCTTATCATGCTTTCATATCGGCTTAAACTATTCGTTTATTGAATGAAAGTTTTAAATTAGTAGTGATCTTACTCTGATATTATATCTCATCATAAGCATTGTTTTGATTCGAGATGGATGTTACCGTTCCTTTCGGGTAGCGTGAGGTCGTGTCTGAATGGCGGGTCTGTTGGCGTGCCCGAACCGTACAAATTGTCGGTCCCGGGTCGTGACACTCACTATAATGCTTCTAAAATCAATGCAGAGGAAAAAGGGGAGAGGTAACCTATTTTTGGTAGAATTCCTCATCTTGTGTGGCCCCCAATTGCTTGTAGACACTTACAATTGGGCTCCGCGCAATTGTTCTTGTCTCCTCGAACTTGCACGCAAAATGGTGCACGTTCATCTAGCTTGTACGCAAAATAGTGCACGTTCTTCGGGGTTGCACGCAAAATGGTGCACGTCCATCGAGCTTGCACGCAAAACCGTGCACGTTCTTCGGGGTTGCATGTAAAACGGTGCATGTCAAAACGCCCAGCGGCACTTCGTGCAGCGAAACGGCATAGTCAACGGAGTCCCTAATAAGCAAAAGGGGATGGGGTTCAAATCCCAAACTCCAAATGAAAATCTTAAAACTGTGCCGAAAAATACCGCAAAATAACAAACGGAACCTACCTCGACATCATCGCGCCGTCCAAAGCGCGTACGCACGTCCATCCGGCTTCTTGGAACACCTTGCGCGCACTCCACGGGGTCACCGGTGTGTTCACGGCACCCCAAAACCCCACCCACGAAATCCCACTTTCCTCCTCTAAGCCTCTCGGCTCGGGCAAAAAGGAGAAAAGAGGAGAAATGGGCATTCCGGGCCTTTTATAGCCGAAAAACCCACATTCAGGCGCCCGATTCGGGCGCCCGAAACGGGTTTTCGGGCTGCTACAGTGCCCCACTCCCACGGTCCGCACGTCAATGCCGCGCCTACGATGCGTCGCGTTGCACGGTGCGGCCAATAGGCGCCCGACGTGTGGCCTGCACCCGCCCCCGAGCGTCAGCGCGGCGCAGCGACACGTCGCGTCACGCGCTGACCCGCCTATGGGGGCCCGACACGTGGCCTGTCCCGCTGACACGCGACAGGGCCCGCGCGCCTTCCCCACGCGGGCTTGCCGCCCTCGGTCGCCGCGGCTAATGAGGCGCCACCACGTGGCGCGCCCCCACCAACCCCCTACGCCTTGAGCCGCGCACCCCTGCCTCGGGATTTGCGCTCGTGCCTCGAGATCCGTGCCATCTGCACCGGGATCCATGCCACTGCCTCGAGATCTGTGCCACTGCCTCGGGATCCGTGCCACCTCGCGATTCGGGCGTGCTACAGTAACTTTCGGGCGCTTGTCGAAGCCCGAACCGGGCTGCTACAGTGAACCGGGTTCGCTACAGTGCAGCCCGGTTCGCTGCAGTGTAGGACCCGGCCTGCTACAGTACAAACCGGGTGCCCAGAAAGAACTTTCGGGCGCCCGAAAGTTCGGCCCACTTTCAATTTCACCCGTTTCGCCCGTTTTCATCCCGTTTTCGCTCAATTTTGACAGGAAGTCTCAACTTAATTAATGTATCACGGGATATTTTAAATTTTCAGTTTGGGCCATTTCTGAGTCACCAAAAGTCCCGCTGTATTCAGAATCGCTGACGGACTCCGTTCTCACTGCCCGGGTATCCGATCGACGCAAAACTTTTATCGTGGCCTTAAAATATAATTACAGAGCTCTCCGAATTTTCTCAGAATTTTCTGACACTGTAAATTTTCTGCCAAAATCTGAGCTCATTTTCTCATTTAAAATTTTAAATCTCTTATTTTCATCCCGATTTTGGCCCAATTCACTTCTAAATTATTCTTTACTTCTCTAAATTTCATAAAGATAGTATCTCATACCATTTTTATTTTTATTTATTTATATACCAAAAATCTGGTGACCAAGAGTGGCTATTTATAGCTGAAAGACCAAGAAGACCAAATTTTCGGGTCAAGGCCACTTTCGGGCACCCGGATCTGACCCACATATCGCCCGGACACGCGGCGGTCATACGCACGCTCCCGCCCAGCTCCCGAATCCGCCGGATGGTGCCACATGTCCCGCCGCCCCGTGCTCCGCGCGCCCACATGGCCAGCGCCATCCACGCTGCGGTCCACGCGCCGCGCTTTGCGCCGGGTCTTCCAGGTCGTTGCCGGCCAATCGGAAGGCGCCACATGGTGCCGCCCCGCCAATCGCGTGCTGCCACGTGGCTAGCGCGCCCGCTCACTGGTTCGGATGCACGCACCAAGGGCCGTGGACTGGCTTGCCCGCGCCGCCCACTGCCACCCCGCGCCTGCCCGCGCCACCTATGGCCGCCCCGCGCCTGCCCGCGGCCGCCCCGTCGAGCTCCGGTGCCTGCCCGCGGCCACCGGCGGTGCCCAGCCTGCCCGAGCTACAGTAAACCTACCCGATGTCCGTTTTTGGGCATCCGGTTCCCGAAAAATACATCCAAATACCCGATTTTTATCGTTTTTCCGCGCCAAATCCAAATTCGATATCTATTTTGTAAGAATCCACTTCTAAATTTTAACGAAGGATAGGCAAACTTAATCCAATTTTCGCGTCGAGTCCAATCCTGAGGTCCGATTTGCGTGCACAATACCCTCGATATATCAAAATAAGTGTTTTCTCACCGCCAGCCACACAGTCAAGTCACACGGGGGCCAGCACACCACATGAGGTCCCAAGTTCGAAGCCTAATTACTTTATAATTTTCAGCTAAGTTTATTTTTAAAAGAAATGAATGAAGCTGATAAAATGTTATCTTTCTCTCTCAAAAAAAAAAAAAAAAAAAAAAGGCATTCAAATCATGAGCAATCGAGAAAACTCAAGAATAACAATTTCTCAAATATGACAACTACTCCAAATAGAAATATTCGAATTCAAATGTTGTATATTTATAGAATGTATTAATATAAATGTTATAATATAAAGAATAGTGGGATAAAAATTATATGCTCAATAAATTTATATATTGAGTTTGTTTTGTATGTTCTCTATTGAGGACAAGGATTATTTTTCACAAATTATAATTTGTTTTACAACCCTAATGTGAAGATCTTGAGACCCATCTCTCGGGGATTAAACCCGACCTAGCCATTCCCTCTAAGCCTGCACTCGAGACAAAATCAAATTCGATCAGCACACAGTGAGATATCGAACTGTGGACGAACCAGATTGCATCATGCGTCAGCCTTCGACTTCTCCACAAACATCTTGTCATCGTTTGTTGGCTTCGTAGTATTCTCCGATCGGGTGATGGATATCAACTTTTTTTTAAAAAAAAAAATTACAGTAAAACAACATCTTAAATACAAAGATTGCAATCAATCAATCATCCACTTCCATACTATTTCAATAAAAAAAAAAATAAAAAAAAAAGGGAAAAACATAAAAGAGATAAAAAAATAATAATAATGCCAAAATATATAGTTGTACTTTCACAAAAATTAAATAATGGTTCACTCTACGACAGGGCGAAGTAGGCCAGGTGTGAGGTACATTATATGGTGGCGTTGACTGTCTGAGTGATGATAATCGGCCCACCAATGCAAGGGTGACGCATGATGTGGACCCCAAACTGTATAGATGGACTTAATTGGGTAATTAGGCTAAATGGGGCCCTGGGTAGCTAGCATGTATGTGTTGGGGTTTCTGGTTCTGATCTACTGTCTGTCCTCTTTCCCTGTTCTTGGATGAGGACACACCTGCCGACGTCCCAAAAAGAAAAGGTGGGTGATGAGTGGGAGTCCAAACAATTTTCCTTCCTCAAATGTAGCGGACTCACCATACCATTGGTATTGGTAATTGGTAGTAGAATAACTCGAGGTCAGAAGTTTGAGCTTCCATTTTTACTAGTGCATAGTGAGGATCTATTTGGTACATATTAAAAGTCGAACAAAGTCTTTTCCAAGCACAACTTTTATCTTTTGAGAGAAAAATTACATGCTAACTGTTTCCTCTAATTTTACAAAAAATAAATTTAGTTAAAAATATAATATAATTAGATTTCGAGTTTAAAATTTCGGGTATCAATTATCAAGTTCTTTACTGTTTGATCAATTTAACACAATTATTTTTTATATAAATAATAAAAATAAATAAAAAATCTTCAAATTATTTGAAAGTTAAAAAAAAAATAAAAAAAAATTAGACATTAATTTAATATAAAACAATCATATTATTCTTAATTAGTTCCTTTGCTATCCCATATGGTAAAATATAATTAATTTAAGGTATATTTCATACTATATAAATGTTACCAAGAAAATATTTTTTACCAAAGCATTGTTAGCGATTCAAGTCCCTATATGTGCCTAAATTTAAGGTTTGTATTCTTGATCTCCTGTATAGTACATATACTAATTACATTGGATGTTTCCGTAGGCTATAATCCCTACATGTAAGATCAAAATACAGAATATATATATGTACTGGAGGGGAGTGATTGTGATGACAGTGTAGTCTGTCTGTGTAATATTTTTGTAAGCTAAAACTCAACTACTCTTTTTTATGAGCTGCTTGTCCGTTATGAGAAGTAATTGATTGTTTACTAGGTAACCTGATAATATTTTTTACTCTCGGATGTTTTTTTTACAAATTTTAATTCATAAAAAAGTTACTAGTATTTTTGCAAAAAAGCATTTTCTTTACAGACTCCGACCATCCCAGGTAAGACAAACAATTCTGCAACACATAATAATAACATCTAGCAGCTTCAATTGGCAAAAGGTCTAATTAATCAGTGGGTCTGGCGTGACTCTTCAAACTAAATTTGTTCTCACGTCTCTAATCGTTTCACATGCATTGTATCTTGGAAGTTGAAATAATAAAAACGTTTCTGGGCTATATTTGGAGGCTCTTATTTTTACCCAACAAATTGAAATTCTATTTGGATGCATAAATATATTATCAAGTTGCTCTC
>CM055060.1:44234276-44349276 GCA_029204045.2 Tillandsia leiboldiana | reverse complement strand
CATACAGTTTTAGGATAGCATCCAATTTGATCACATCACATGATTTTTGATTATGTGGTTTTGAACTTATATATTTATACGAAGTTCATGTACTCTACTTTCTTAATTTGAATAACTTCATGAAATGTTAATTTTGCTGGCATACGAGATAATATTATTTTGGGATGCATGGCCACCAGCGAGGGGCTGAACATGAGATGTCTCGTTAAAATATTAAGCTAAATAATCCGGCTCATATTAAGTTTATTTATTAACGAGCCGAGCCGAATAGCAAATAATAAGTTAGATTATCAGTGCTACTATTCGGTGAAAAATTATAAAAAAATAAAAAATTAGAATCTTAATTTAATAATTAAAATTTATAAAATATAAATCATTTTATATTTGGATTGACCTAAAATTCAAATAGTAAAAATTTGTAATATATATATTCTTTAATTTTAGTTCTTATTGTAAATTAAAAATTATTATTTACATCTATATGGACTATTTGTTTCGACACCATGAATTTATTTTTTATTCACTCATCTTATACTTTAAATTTAGATATATAATTTTTATATAGAAAAATAATTATAAATCATTAGATTGTAGGATTGAAAAATACGATCGAAAAAGTCGTTGATAAAATAGGTAGTACATAAATTGACAAATGCATAAGGGCTAAAAATAAAATATTTTTAAAAATTTTGGGACCACCTAAGTCAAACTCAAAAAGATTGAGGCTGAAACGATACACCATATAAAGTTTAGGGTCCATTTTATCAGAAAAAGTTAGTTGTACACCCCGAAAGGTGTATATATTTTACACTCCACCTATTTTAGGGTGGGGTGAATTTTATTTGTCACTTCGAAGTGACGAGCGGTGAAGCTCCCACCCTAAGATGGCTAGGGTATAAGATATACACCAATTTCGGAATGTACAGATAGCACCTCTCACAATTTACCCATATATAAAATTCCGTGAAAATTCTACAAATTTAACCAAGCTACATCCCTGGGACAAGAAACTCCCACCTCCGCATCAAATCTCTGTCTATGTGACACTCTAATAGTGAGATTATGTTTGGATATATAAGATACATGGATACTACTAATAATAACTGGATTTAAACATTTTGGGTTGTGGTTTAAGCCCAATAAGTTATTATTGCTAGTGGGTGGGATCGTTATATTTGGTATCAGAGACAATAACCAGTCAGAAGTATGTGACGAATCTCGGCGGAGCTTGGGCCTAGATGACAGAACTAGCGAGACAAATCTCACATCGCCTGGTGATCTTGGGTTGCACGTGTGTTTGGACTGACGAGAACGTCAAGCCTAAACGGGGGTGGTGATCTTGGGTTGTGCGTATGTTTAGGTTGACGAGGACGTCAGACTAAAACGGGAGGAGACTGTGACACTCCAATAATGGGATTTTGTTTGGGTATATAATATACAAGAATATTAGTAATAATAACCGGACTTAAGTATTTTGGGTTGTGATTTGAGCTCAACGAGTTATTATTGCTAGTGGGCCGGATCATTACACATTCCACTAAATTTTAATTTTGCTCTCAAAATTTCAAATTCGTAATGATTAAAAAAAAATGATCTAATAAAACAATCTTCTTTGATTGCACAAATAGTCGAAACTACGAGAGCAAAAAATTGTAATCAGAATTAAAGTTCAACATAATCAACTGCTATTAATCCTAATCTTTCCATAGGTAATGCGTTCCATGAGAAAACCAGAAGTTATCAATTCTTGTGATAATCTAGCATTTAATTGCAGAATTTGATCATTGAAGTTTTAAGACAAATTTTGGTTGCAGTAATAGCCTATACGCGGAAGAAGAATGACCATGATTCATTTTAGTCTTCAGTAGTTCAGTGTCTCAAATTTTAACAATCTTAGTTTATTTCTTAGAGTTTCACTTCGAAACCGAAAAAAAAAAAAAACACGAAAGAAGAACATCTAACTATAATGCTGACAATGCGGAGTTAATTGTTACACAAATCAATCTTTACTGACTAAAATGCTAGAAATTGAAACTATAAGAATGAAATTAAGTAGCAATTGCATTTTCAAGTAGAGCAGATGTTCACCCGAAGCTCAAGCTAAACAGGCAGAGAGTAACAGCAATAATTTTTCAGTTAATCCGGAAATTAAATACCTTCCTCCTTGTCTTAGCCTTGCAGTATGAGATTATCAGGTCCTGGTTGCTAGTGATGTAAATGTTATTAGTATTGCAATCAGGTTGGCTGAGCACATGGTCTTCGGTGACGAGCTCTCCCTGCAAAATACCAAACTTCAGCAGTCTGTTCCGGACCGTTAAGAAAAGGTTGTTCTCATAGAGGACAATGAATGCAGAGGGGGTCATGAAATCGGTCCTACTGACTTCTATCAGTTCCATGTTTGTCACCTGCTCCAAGAATGCCTCTTAAAGTAAAAAAAAAATTTAAAAATCAAGACCTAGAAAGATAAGGATTAACAGCCTACGTCGAGAATCTGGAGGCTCTCACTCTCTTGCTTGACCAATAGCTTCTCGTTGAGCTGCTCGATAAAATCAATTTTCTTGTTGCGATGTAGTAAGTGATTGAAAGATTTCAACACTGCTCCATCTTCAATTGATAATATTGTGAGTGGAACATAACCAGCAGTTCTCTGGTATATTAACAGCATGATGCCTGGGCTGTTCAAATGCATGATTTTCGAATATCAGATTACGAAAAGATTGAGATGCAATAAAATAATTCTAAATGCATGTTTAATGAAGAAGGGAATCAAACCTTATTTTTGTTCTCCTGAATATTCTTATCTGATATGGAGTACAAAAAGTAATAGTTCTTCAAGTCAAACACTTTGTAAGTACTGTAAGCAAGCCGAACACTTTGTAAGTACTGGAAGCATAAAGATAAATCAGACGGCATAGGATCTGTAAAGAGAAGAGTAGTGTCAAGATGTGTTGGAAACTCTTTTCAAATAAGTTCTTATAGCAAAATAATATTCAATTAATCTAAATTTGAAATACTAGATTGTAAGTTATCATGCAAATTACTACTATACTATTAATAAGATAATAGTAGGGATTAGATGAAGCCTGTGAGTGTCAAGACGTGCGGATGCACTGTCCTAAAAGCAAGATTGCCCCTCCACGTGTGAGGCTTCGACAATCACCCTTAGCGATACAACGACCACTATCCATCCCGTCGGCACGACTTCGGAATGGTGCAGAGCGAACCCGTCGACTTTCAGAGATCCAACAAAAGTATAAAACCCAATGTAGTTCGGTGTAGAAAAGTAGTAGTAAAGCTCAGTGTAAAATAGCACTGTACTGTAAATCAGAGTTGTGTAAAAACCTGCTTCACCAAACTCCTCTTGCTCTATATTTATAGAGCCCAAGAGAGAGCCCACTCCAACCTACTTGTGGACAGGGTCCAAACGGCTAGTTCACTAGGTACTTCCCAAGGCAACCCTCTTGGGTAACCCAAGAAGGCACTTCCCAATGTAGAAGCAAAAAGAAAAGAGAACCAGGTCAAGATCACGCGCTGTCGCTCGGCCCGGCCTGACTTGGCTCGTGCTCGTGTCGTGCGCGCGTGTGTGTTTAGGGGAAGCCTCTACTCTCACTTTCTTCTAACCAACACAAGTAAGAATGAATGAGTATATAAATAGCTACTACATATGATGTGTTCCCGATGTGAGACTAAACATCACATCTAGAGGGTTAAGGTTTTGGGCTCCCAGGCAAAGCCCATTGATATTGGGCCACCCAGAAAGCCCATAGGCCAAAATCAAGTTTAAAATCAATTAAAACCTTTAATAAATTCTAACAATCCCCACATGATTTAAAACTTGAAATAAAAGAAATAAAAATAAAATAAAATACAAAATAACTAAAACAGATGCTGGATCTCTTATACCATGTATTCGGCGAAAGTACCTTTCGGGTTTGATCCTTCACTTAGTACAAGTCTATGTACATCCGAGGGCACAATGGTGGACTTCGCCTTAAACCAAGGCTAGTGAATCGGATTTCCACAAACAGTACACATGATACAGCCGATTAGGTTCTATGAGGGTTAGCGCTTTTATGACCATGCGCTTATATCGATTCATGTGTGTTTTAGGGAACCGCCCTCTTCCTATAGTGGCGGCCTCACGACTCCACACATATAGTAGATCCTCATAAGGGTGTCTACAAGGTCATACCCTGTGGGTTATGCGATCCAAGGATCTAAATAGGGAAAAAACCACCTAGAGGGGGGGTGAATAGGTGTAAACAATAAAACTCGAAAATCGTTGCGTAAAAATAACCCAATGCGGAAAAATAAATAAAGTACGCAAGATTTTACGTGGAAAACTCCATCACAGGAGTAAAAAACCACAGGACCGATAACACGGTGAAGTCCACTAAGATTAAACACGTACAAGGTGATATACCGTAACTCTACGACTCAACATTTTCCATACGCTCCGAGTAGATCTTCTCCTGTCACGCCCCGGCGTCGAAACTGCGACCCGGGCTCGCCAACAGATCCGCCGCCCATACGGGAAGCCCCGTATAGACGAAGCGACTAACCTGCAAAAGATCAACTATACTATACAGATATCAGAGCTGAAAGTAAACTGCTAGAAAAGAGAAAATATATACAACACAAAGCCCTCACCAAAAGTACATAAGTCTCTCAAGCAGTAAAATAAAAGTACAACTCTATACCTCACTACAAGATCTCTCAACATGAACTCACAAAAGTAAGGGGTACATCTACTCTCAGGACGATGATTGGTAGGGAACTATCTCGCGACTCCCTTACCTCGATCAGAAGAAGTAGCAACAGGAGCAACAGGAGCAGGAGTAGAAGACCCTGTGGGAAAAGACACCACGACGGGTGTGAGAACTACGTCCCAAGTAGTTCTCAGTGGGTGCCGCCAACAAGCCCGACGGTCTGCCCACTAAGTCTACTAGAGGCATAAAGTAACAATATAAAACTGAAATGAAAGGGCTGGGAAAGTAACTCTACAGCTACTATGCCTCTATCTAGATGCTCAAGAAAATGGAACAGATGGAACATGATGCATCTACTAATACACACAGTACTCACCAAATCTAAACTGACTGCCGCAAAGGGTCCAGTCAAACTTGCGCCCACCTACTGCCGCACATCCTCAACAGGACGGGTCTACCGTAGGGCGTCCGTGACTGCCAAAACTGGCCCAGCCAGAGGGACTGCGTCGACAAGTCGCGATAGCAAGTAACAGGCCCAACTCCGGAGTGGCACTCGAGGGGTGCGACCCCAACGAGGAAAGTATCAGCGCATCTCTGTCGAGCTCGAATATGGCTCATGCAGGCTAAAGTCCAAACCACGATCACAAGATCGACTAACAACACCAACGCTCACACACAGGCTGGAAAACCACACAGCCGGGGGCCACCGTCCACCAGACGGCTCCCACAACAGAACACTAAACTCACAGGAAAGGCCGACACCATAAGGGTTCGGAAACCCGATAGGCCGGTGCTTAGAACCCTATCAAACAAGAACAGACTCTAGGCTCCGCCTATCGAAGTTCCCGACCCCCTTATAGTTCGGGGACATAACAATCTCGGTACTACACGCAGAAGACACCAACAGGGCTCGAAAGTCCCGGAAGACCTACAGCTACAACCCTATCAAACAAGAACAGGTTCCAGGCTCGGCCCCCGTGGCTTTCGTCCCGACAAAGGAACGACCCCTAGAACCCGGATCACTCGAATCCTTTCGAGTGAGGAGATTTACAAGAAAAAGGTGACATTTGTTATTGAAAATCATTTTGATCTAGAAGAAATCCATATTTAATGATTTTAGTTCTTTTTAGGAAAACAGTTAGAAAAATAAGTGTTTTACCCAAGCCCTGAAGGGCTGATGCCTTTGTCCAATCAAACAAGAACAGACTCCAGCGGCCCTTCGATGCTTGGAAGAAAACATTGGTAGGCTAAAATCATGTGTATGTCGAAAAGGGTTCTGGGTTCTAGGTCCGGCTAACACTAGTAACTACTGCCACTAACACAGTGGCGACAACCCAAACAGGGAAAAAAACAAGATCTCCCGGGTCCACCGTTTATCCCAAACGGTTCCCGGTACAGACAAGCGAACCACAATATCTACCAGACTCCACTCGGCTCCCAAGCACGAGTGCAAATGCATCCCACACTAAAACGAAGTCCCGACCGCTCGGCCCACTACCCGGGCGAGGATAACACTAAAGTCCAGGAATGAAACATAAAGTGGGGATGTCTAAACATAAATAACCCTAGCCTAAGTGAGGGTTTTCTACTGGTCTGGTTACACATACAACATATGACGGGGGTGCTAGGTCAGGTTCCAAGATAATAAAATATTTAACAAGTGGTAGGAAGCAGAAGAGATCATACGATCATCAGATAATTACAAGAATAATAACATTCGAATTCTAGCTTGCTACCCAAGTCCAATCACTATCATGCATGAATCTATATCAATAGAATTAGAGCACAGTCCATAGATCTTGAAAGCAAGCCACCCACCTGAAAGCAAGCCACCTACCAGAAAAATATCACAGCGATCCTCGCGTCGATACCTTCGAAACGGCTGTTTACACGCCCAAATCTGAGTTCAGTAAGTCAAGATATAAATTCGGCAAGGTGGTACACCCAACAAAAACTGTATCAAAAACTGTAGCACTGTTCACAGGGAAACAGAAATTTTCACCTCCAAATAAATCTCTGAAAAATCCAATAAAAATACCAGCGCGTTCCTTGCGATCTGTAGATGAAAAAGTTGTATAAGCACGTTTCCGTCTGACGCTCGTGCGCGAAGATACGGCCAAAACACTCTGCTGCTGTCACAGAAATCCACACAGAAAAAGGGGTCACTGTGTTGCCTCGGGATCCGTGCCAAAACCTCGAAACGGGAAGGTGCAATCAAAACGAAAGATGAAGCCCTATCTCTTAGGAGTCTGTCGGCGCAAGAATCACAGAAAAGGGATCTCGGGGTAGACCAGGGGAGCTAAAACACTGCTGCTGCGCCGAAGAAGAACACAGGAACCACAACGTCGCGCCGCGCCGTAAAATAGAGAACCTCGGGATTCGAGCCTCCAAAAATTCTGAAACTCCGCAGGAAGATCAAGGATTAAGAGAAAAAAATTCATCAAGAGGAAGCTCGGGGAGATCTTGCACAGACTGAGAGAAAAAGGGCTGCAAAGAGGGCTCGGGCTGCCTATTTATAGGCTGAAGAAAACATTTGGGGAAATTCCCATTTTGTCCAGAGATTCGGGCGCCCGAAATCTTTCGGGCGCGCACAGTGCGGCCCGGCCTAAGACTTTCGGGCGCGCACAGTGCGGCCCAGCCCAACCCGCGTGGTCGGACGGGATCCAGGCTTCGTCTGACCCGCCCCGGCGCCCGCCACGTGTCCGCCGAACACGCTGCAGCCGTGCAAGCCGCCGCGGGGAGCGCCACGTGTCCCTACCCGCGTCGACGCAGTAGGTGGCGCCCGCGAATCAGCGGGCGCCACGTGGCGCTACCCACGTCGCGCCTCACCTGCCCGCGGTACGGCACCTGCCCGCGGTACGGCGCCTGTCCCCGACACCTGCCCCGCGCGCTGCGTGGACCGCGCGCGCATGCGCCCGCCAACCGGGTGCTGCCACGTGGCGCGCCCCCGGTCCACGCCTCCCTGCGCACTCCCGCAGACCGAGCGCACCTGAGCCGCCCAATCAGGCGCTGCCACGTGGACACCCGCCGGTCCACGCGCCCCGCGGTGCACCCCGGCCCATTCCCCTGCGCTCCGTGGACCCAGCTGCGTGCGCCGGCCAATCAGGGCCTGCCACGTGGCACCCCCGCCGGTCCACGGCTCCCCCATGCACCAGAAATCCAATAAATTTTCCGGGAGTCCGTTTTTGGGCATCCGGACTCAGAATTTGGCAAACAAAAAGCCATTTTCAAGCGTTTTTCCGCGCTGAATCCAAATCCAACCTCTATTTGGCCCAAAACAATCCCGAAAATTCGGCAAATGCAGACGAAGGCCAATCCAGCTGTGGATATCACACAAGGTCCATCTGTGGCATCCCTTTGATGCACTATGGGCCAGATACACCAACACTAGGTGTTCTACAGCACGGTTCATGGGAGAAGCAACACGGGGATCAGGGTCACCACATCCCCCCCCACTAAAAGGAAGTTTCGTCCCCGAAACAAAAACACGCCACAACAACAAAACTAAAACAATCAAAACAACCAAGAACGCAACACTAAACTAACAAGAAAGATACGGCTCCACCAGCAGGAAAGTCATCAACTCCCACCCTCGGTTTAGAAAACAGCTGAAATTAGCGAAAAGTCCGAAAATTTCGAAAAATCAGTGCCTTCGCCCCAATCAAACAAGAACAGGTTCGGGCACTGTCTCCATTTCTGGAGCAATCTTTCGAAGTTTTCGTCCTGTTCGTAAATTTCAGTACAAGGCGAGAAAAGGGAGAGAAGTGTTGGTGTCGTTCCTGCTGTGGCCACAAAAAGAAAGCTATCACTAACCGAGACTCCTAAGGACACTACCTCTAGTCCTAAACGTCACATCTGCCCCCGAGGTGGCGTCTGTCCACAGTCGCTGAAGCCCATGCTGTTGGAAGGATATGCCGGCATCCCGAGAAAAATGACCTCCTCCAGTCCAACTCGCAGAAGGGTAACTATTCTCATTCCATTATCAGTCGTAGCACGACACCGCACCAACCAGTCCAACTTGTGTGCTCAATCCAAGTCCTGGAGCTGTCATAGAATCGCTACATCGGCAGGTGAAGTCCCAAGTCTCGACGGCACTGATCATACACTGCGATCCTCCTCGACTAGTAGGATACTGGGAAGAATCCAATCGCTAAAACATGTAGCAGAAATTCCTAACCCATACCCATGCAAAGATGCTGATGCAGATGCTCAACTAATAATGCAGAAGAATGCAGCGGTAATGAAATACTCAACTCAGCTAACAGAAATAAAATCATACCTGCTGCGACAAGATCCGCTGCCGGGGTGTCCTCTACCAGGGCTGCATAAACCCGACCACTGGGTGCTGCAGATCGTCGTCCCGTCTGTCCCGACGTCGTGGCCCACTCTGTCTGCTGGTGTGCCAGAGGGGCTTCCGCTGCATGGATAGGCAAGGGGGGTGCTGTCGCAATCGGCCGCACTGACAAAATGGCCTGGGGGCAAGCTGCGCGGAAATGTCCCAACTCTCCACAGAGGAAATACCGCCCCTGTCTCTGATCACACTGTGATGGTGGATGAGGCCCGCCACAAATGACACACCGCTCCTGTCGCTGCTGCTGCTGGGGCCCACATGATCTCCGGCGCCTACGAAACCCACGACCCTCAGGATAAGATCGTGGAGGTCTCGGAGGTCCCTGCCGGCTCGTCTGACCCTCATCATCCGGTGCTGGGCGCTTCGCCCCCGTAATCTCTGCGGGAGCTGGGACCACCTCGACCATAACCGCCTCTCCGTGCTCCACATAGAGGGTC
The DNA here is from genome assembly GCA_029204045.2 of Tillandsia leiboldiana. Lineage (NCBI taxonomy): Eukaryota > Viridiplantae > Streptophyta > Magnoliopsida > Poales > Bromeliaceae > Tillandsia > Tillandsia leiboldiana. The sequence continues at coordinate 44,339,779 of CM055060.1, read as the reverse complement.
TGGTCCATAGAGGCATCCAGAGTCTGCAATCTCTGCGAGCGGACAAACTGGTAGATATCACGGCGCAGTCCTCGCTCAAACATGTAAATCCGGTGCGCCTCATCCCTAGCCGCGTGGGGTACACAAGCCAGCAATTGGTTGAACTCAGCGATGTACTCATGCACCGGCCGATCTCCCTGTCGGAGATTCCTCAGCTGCTCCTCTAATCTCTGTCTGACGCTCTCCGGAAAAAAGGCTCCAAGTAGTAGACTGCGAAACTCCGCCCAAGTAAGCAGCTGGGTCCCAGGTGGACCAACTGGTCGAACACGCTGCCACCAGGCATCGGCGTTGCGCTCCAAAAAGTGAGTCGCCAACAGGACCTGAAACCGCTCCTCGATAAATAAGCTCTCGAAATGGCGCTCCATAGCCGTGATCCACGACTCTGCCTCCCACGGCTCTGAACTCTGCCCCGAGAAACGAGGTGGGTTAAACTGACGGAATCTCAACAACAAATCCACCACCTCTCTCTGCTCTGCCCGGGTCAACTGCCCTGCCGTCCCGAACGGCTGTCTACCGGTATCTGGTGCAATAGGGGCTACCTGCACTGCTGGATCAACTGGGGGTGCCACAGCTGGTGACGAAGGTGCGGGGGAACTCCCTGGGGGTGCTACAACTGGCTGTACCCTCTGCTCCAACATAAGCATCATCCGACCCATGGCCTCCTCCTGGCGCCGTGTAGCCTCCTCCTCGCGCCGTACAGCCTCTGTCAACTGGGCCATCTGAGCCCGAAGCTCCAGCACCTCACTCTGCTGACCCTGTGCTGGCTCCTCCTGCCCAGGCTCATCGGATGGGGAAGGCTGAGAACGCGTCTGTACCCTGCGTCGGGGAGGCATCGTGCTCACCTGCAACACACATGCAAACATCAGGACAGTACCAAACAACACTCGACCCAATTCAGCGAAAGTCAAAAGCATGTCCCCCTTCCCGTAGTACTATGTTGTCTGCAGCCATCATAGTTGCCACCGAAGGAAGACATGTCGGTCACTCATCCCATCCCCTGGAAGAGTTGGAACCCAATCTGGACTCTCGCTAGCAGTCACGACTCTCACGTAGTCATCCTAATGTCCAACCACAAGCCTAGGGTTTCTAAGTCCACAATGACCTACAATCTAGGCTCTGATACCATCTAATCTGTCATGCCCCGGCGTCGAAACTGCGACCCGGGCTCGCCAACAGATCCGCCGCCCATACGGGAAGCCCCGTATAGACGAAGCGACTAACCTGCAAAAGATCAACTATACTATACAGATATCAGAGCTGAAAGTAAACTGCTAGAAAAGAGAAAATATATACAACACAAAGCCCTCACCAAAAGTACATAAGTCTCTCAAGCAGTAAAATAAAAGTACAACTCTATACCTCACTACAAGATCTCTCAACATGAACTCACAAAAGTAAGGGGTACATCTACTCTCAGGACGATGACTGGTAGGGAACTATCTCGCGACTCCCTTACCTCGATCAGAAGAAGCAGCAACAGGAGCAGGAGTAGAAGACCCTGTGGGAAAAGACACCACGACGGGTGTGAGAACTACGTCCCAAGTAGTTCTCAGTGGGTGCCGCCAACAAGCCCGACGGTCTGCCCACTAAGTCTACTAGAGGCATAAAGTAACAATATAAAACTGAAATGAAAGGGCTGGGAAAGTAACTCTACAGCTACTATGCCTCTATCTAGATGCTCAAGAAAATGGAACAGATGGAACATGATGCATCTACTAATACACACAGTACTCACCAAATCTAAACTGACTGCCGCAAAGGGTCCAGTCAAACCTGTGCCCACCTACTGCCGCACATCCTCAACAGGACGGGTCTACCGTAGGGTGTCCGTGACTGCCAAAACTGGCCCAGCCAGAGGGACTGCGTCGACAAGTCGCGATAGCAAGTAACAGGCCCAACTCCGGAGTGGCACTCGAGGGGTGCGACCCCAACGAGGAAAGTATCAGCGCATCTCTGTCGAGCTCGAATATGGCTCATGCAGGCTAAAGTCCAAACCACGATCACAAGATCGACTAACAACACCAACGCTCACACACAGGCTGGAAAACCACACAGCCGGGGGCCACCGTCCACCAGACGGCTCCCACAACAGAACACTAAACTCACAGGAAAGGCCGACACCATAAGGGTTCGGAAACCCGATAGGCCGGTGCTTAGAACCCTATCAAACAAGAACAGACTCTAGGCTCCGCCTATCGAAGTTCCCGACCCCCTTATAGTTCGGGGACATAACAATCACGGTACTACACGCAGAAGACACCAACAGGGCCCGAAAGTCCCGGAAGACCTACACCTACAACCCTATCAAACAAGAACAGGTTCCAGGCTCGGCCCCCGTGGCTTTCGTCCCGACAAAAGAACGACCCCTAGAACCCGGATCACTCGAATCCTTTCGAGTGAGGAGATTTACAAGAAAAAGGTGACATTTGTTATTGAAAATCATTTTGATCTAGAAGAAATCCATATTTAATGATTTTAGTTCTTTTTAGGAAAACAGTTAGAAAAATAAGTGTTTTACCCAAGCCCCGAAGGGCTGATGCCTTTGTCCAATCAAACAAGAACAGACTCCAGCGGCCCTTCGATGCTTGGAAGAAAACATTGGTAGGCTAAAATCATGTGTATGTCGAAAAGGGTTCTGGGTTCTAGGTCCGGCTAACACTAGTAACTACTGCCACTAACACAGTGGCGACAACCCAAACAGGGAAAAAAACAAGATCTCCCGGGTCCACCGTTTATCCCAAACGGTTCCCGGTACAGACAAGCTGTGACTCCCCCGGAATTTGGATTAGTCATATATATAAATGATATAATAGGACTAAATCTCTTAACCCGGCTATAGCATTTTGGATGGTAGCAAGATCCAAGAGGTTATGAGAGTTAAGCGTGCTAGAGCTAGAGTAGTTCTAGGATGGGTGACCCCCTGGGAAGTGGGGCGCCACAGTGGTATCAGAGCCATTCACCAGCCGAAAATGTGAGAGGAGTCTCGGCTGAGGCAGGGTTATATAGCGGGTAGAGCGAGGCTCCCCGGCTAATGACCGTTGTGAGTGGAGTGCAGCTCCTCACAAGGTCGGCTAAGGCTAGCGAGACAAGTCTCACATTGCCTGGTGCTTGTGAGTGTGCTTGAGCCTGACGTGGACGTCAGGGCTTAAAGGGGGGAAGAATGTGACACCCCCGAAATTTGGATTAGTCTATTTATAAATGATATAATAGGACTAAATCTCTTAACCCGGCTATAGCATTTTGGATGGTAGCAAGATCCAAGAGGTTATGAGAGTTAAGCGTGCTAGAGCTAGAGTAGTTCTACCCCCTGGGAAGTGGGGCGCCACACAAGCGAACCACAATATCTACCAGACTCCACTCGGCTCCCAAGCACGAGTGCAAATGCATCCCACACTAAAACGAAGTCCCGACCGCTCGGCCCACTACCCGGGCGAGGATAACACTAAGTCCAGGAATGAAACATAAAGTGGGGATGTCTAAACATAAATAACCCTAGCCCAAGTGAGGGTTTTCTACTGGTCTGGTTACACATACAACATATGACGGGGGTGCTAGGTCAGGTTCCAAGATAATAAAATATTTAACAAGTGGTAGGAAGCAGAAGAGATCATACGATCATAAGATAATTACAAGAATAATAACATTCGAATTCTAGCATGCTACCCAATCCAATCACTATCATGCATGAATCTATATCAATAGAATTAGAGCACAGTCCATAGATCTTGAAAGCAAGCCACCTACCTGAAAACGCTAACTGTCCGGAGTCGTACAGCTGAGAAAACCAGGAAAATAACAGCTCTATGTCCAACAGGTTCAGCACAGTCCACAATCTCTCCTGGGTACAATATAAGGCTACAGTTACACATAAGTTCCCAAAACTGCTCTTCCAACCACATACAATTTCAGTGCCAAAGATGCTTAAATTTCACCTGCTGATAATGCCCAAAAAATTTCCAGAAAAATATCACAGCGATCCTCGCGTCGATACCTTCGAAACGGCTATTTACATGCCCAAATCTGAGTTCAGTAAGTCAAGATATAAATTCGGCAAGGTGGTACACCCAACAAAAACTGTATCAAAAACTGTAGCACTGTTCACAGGGAAACAGAAATTTTCACCTCCAAATAAATCTCTTAAAAATCCAAGAAAAATACGAGCGCGTTCCTTGCGATCTGTAGATGAAAAAGTTGTATAAGCACGTTTCCGTCTGACGCTCTTGCGCGAAGATACTACCAAAACACTCTGCTGCTGTCACAGAAATCCACACAGAAAAAGGGGTCACTGTGTTGCCTCGGGATCCGTGCCAAAACCTCGAAACGGGAAGGTGCAATCAAAACGAAAGATGAAGCTCTACCTCTTAGGAGTCTGTCGGCGCAAGAATCACAGAAAAAGGATCTCGGGGTAGACCAGGGGAGCTAAAACACTGCTGCTGCGCCGAAGAAGAACACAGGAACCACAACGTCGCGCCGCGCCGTAAAATAGAGAACCTCGGGATTCGAGCCTCCAAAAATTCTGAAACTCCGCAGGAAGATCAAGGATTAAGAGAGGAAAAAAATTCATCAAGAGGAGGCTCGGGGAGATCTTGCACAGACTGAGAGAAAAAGGGCTGCAAAGAGGGCTCGGGCTGCCTATTTATAGGCTGAAGAAAACATTTGGGGAAATTCCCATTTTGTCCAGAGATTCGGGCGCCCGAAATCTTTCGGGCGTGTGACGCCCCACTTCCCAGGGGGTCACCCATCCTAGAACTACTCTAGCTCTAGCACGCTTAACTCTCATGTTCCTCTTGGATCTTGCTACCATCCAAAATGCTATAGCCGGGTTAGAGATTTAGTCCTATTATATCATTTATATAGAGGACTAATCCAAATTCCGGGGGTGTCACATTCTTCCCCCCTTTAAGCCCTGACGTCCACGTCAGGCTCAAGCACACTCACAAGCACCAGGCGATGTGAGACTCGTCTCGCTAGCCTTAGCCGACCTTGTGAGGAGCTGCACTCCACTCACAACGGTCATTAGCCGGGGAGCCTCGCTCTACCCGCTATATAACCCTGGCTCAGCCGAGACTCATCTCACATTTCCGGCTGGTGAATGTCTCTGATACCAACTGTGACGCCCCACTTCCCAGGGGTTCACCCATCCTATAACTACTCTAGCTCTAGCACGCTTAACTCTCATGTTCCTCTTGGATCTTGCTACCATCCAAAATGCTATAGCTGGGTTAGAGATTTAGTCCTATTATATCATTTATATAGAGGACTAATCCAAATTCCGGGGGACTGACCTATCCCTAAGCTCTGATACCACCTAATCTGTCACGCCCCGGGTGTAAACCAGAACCCGGGCTCGTCCACAGATCCGCCGTGCACACGGTATTTCCCGTGTACACGAAGCGCTGGTAACCTGCTCAGATATAAAGAAAATGATACAGGAGCATAACAACAGAGCTAACTAAAACTAGTACATCTCAGACAAATGCTGGAAATAAAAGTACAACATAACTCTCAAATATACATGTGTCTCTCCCAGCTCACGAAAAGAATACAACCAGCTGGCCGCAGCCAGACCCAAAATAAAAGAAAATACAACCGTCTGAGTGTACAGGGGATACATCAAAATCTACCGAACTCTGGATCAGGGAAGCAGCTAGCAATCAACGATCCTCTTACCTCGGTCCTGGGAAGAGGGTCCCGCAACTCCCGCAGAGGACTCTGCAAAACAAAGGGGAAAAAGAAGAGGAAAAGGGGTGGGGGTGAGAACTACTATAAAGACAGTAGCCTCCCCTAGTGGGTAAACCTCAACTCGAACATGCCCACTAGGACTACCAGAGGCTAAAAGAATAAAGGTGGTAAACTATAAGTATGACTAGTGATAAAAGCTACCACTAATATGCCTCTACATGCCCAGCTATAGAATAGCTAATGTATGCATCAGAATAACAAAGCCTGTCTGATAAAATCCAATCTATACCCCCAGTAAACATTGGTACTGCCTGCGGTGCCTGCCAAATCGGGTATGCCAGCCTACGCATAACACCGATAGGGGATAGGAGTCTCAAGGACTCAAGTCTGAATATCGCGCACTCCGGAGTGGCACTCGAGGGGAGCGACCCACACGAGTAAGAAGCCTGAGTAATAAGTATCCAAGAAGAAAAAGTCCGCAGGACTGGACCATGACACTGATCTATAGGGAAAAGTACCATCCACTAAAAGAACCCGAAATCCTCTCCCCGATCTGATGCAATATCAACTGTCCGGTCAACCGCCCAAAATCCGCGGTTGCCGCAATACCCTGCCATCACAGCCTGTCCGTCCCGAAACCCAAGTATCTGACTACACTATCCCAGCCCCTGCTCTAACCCGAGCATGATATCCCCTAAGTCTAGATAACTGGAGAAAATAGAATCATGGTTTCTCCTAAGTCAATTCCAGCATGATAGTGCAGCAGAAAAATGTGGCCTAACTAGGTGACCATTCAAGCATGCAAAAGTCATTTTCCTTAACAATATAATTTCAGTGTTCCAATTCTCACAAGAATTAAAGTATGCCTTTGTTTAAATATCAGAAGTACTAATGCGCCATCAGCGAATTTATACACATGCATAGGTTTCCCAATTATACATAAAACATGATATGGTATAGCCGATTATTACCAAAAAGGTTTAAGCAATTGTTCCCAGGAATTCTAATCAACTTAACACTTGTAAGAATTACCATTATTAGCACCTAGTCCTCTAACGGTGCAAGTATCAACCATAAGTCCAATTCTTCCCATTTAAGGATGCCATAATCATTCCACTAGTATACTAGCAACATTACATAAGACTAGCTCCAATATGCCTAGTGGGTTATCACAAGTAGGAGGTTAACAACGGTACCCACTTCGAGCGCTAAATCCTGGTCCCCAAAGGTGCAGTCCACGCTCGGCCGAAACCAACCCTACAACACAGCACAAAATTCCCCAGAAGGATATACATATTTTAATCACACCTTACCTCACAAAATCTGTCCCAAAATACACAGTCCAAAGTTCCTCTGTTTTCACCAGAGAAAAATACCCGGAAAAATCCACGAAAAATACTATCGCGATCCTCGCGACGAGCCCGTCGAAACGAGTACCTGCACGTTCAATTCTGAGTTTTCTACGCTGAGATAAAAATCTGGCAAGGGAAACACCCCAAACTAACTGTCCAGAAAAACTGTAACACAGAACCACAGTAAAAGGGGACTTTCACCTTCGGGAAAATATTCCAAAAATTCAGGGAAAAATCCAGGAGATTCCTTGCGAAGTGAAGATGAAAAATTCCTTTTGAATCGCCCCGTTCCGACGCCTGTGCGAAAAGATACGGCTAGAACACCGGAGTGCTGTCCAAAAATCCGCGAAGAAAAAGGGGTCAAATGGGTGCTCAGAAAACTCCAAGATCAGCACGGAGATCGAGGAAGCTCGAAGCAGAGAAGTTGAAGTCCTACCTGTCGAGAGTCCGATGGCGCAAGAATCGTCGAAAAAGGAGGTCGGGGTGAGTCGGGAGAGCCCAAACACAGAGAAGGAACGAAGCGGGTCGCCGGAGAACGAGCGTCGCGCCGCGTCGGAAAATCGCAAGCCTCGGGATGCGTGCCTCCAAAAATCCTCAAAGTCCTCCAATGGATAGTGCACTGTGTGAGGGAAAACTCCTCTGAAGACTCCACAGTGAAAAGGTGTGTAAAAAGCCCGAAGAAGACCCCAGGAAGCCTATTTATAGGCACAGCCCAAAGGCTGAAGTGGGCCGGATTCGGGCGCAGAATTCGGGCGCACTGCGCCCGAATCCGGTCGGACGATCCCCCATCCGACGCGCCCGGAAGTCTCTGGTGAAGCCACGTGGCCCTGCAACAGGGAACAGCGGTGCAAAGGCACCGCTGTGCGCCACGCGTCCCCCCGCGGTCAGCGGGGGTAGGTACGGCCCGCCAATGGCGGGCCGACACGTGGCCCGCACTCGAGTGCCCCGACAGCGCCGCCTGCGCCACAGTGCGCTCCGTACCGAGGCACCTCCACCGTGGACCGCGACTTCCAGAGCCAGCCAGTACCGTTCCGCCACGTGCCATGCGCCCGGTGCACCCATGCCGCGCAAAATCCCTGAGCCGCGCCGCGTGTGCCATCCACTACGCGCGCGCCACGTGGCCCGCCCGCGCGGTTCATGCACCAACCCGCTTCCCCCGTGGACCGAGCTGCGTGAGCCGGCCAATGACAGGCCGCCACATGGCTCTAGCCGGTCCACGGTCACCTCCCATGCACCAAAAATTCCCAAAAACTTCCGGAAGCCCCTTTTTGGTCATCCGGACTCCAAATTTAACAAGCAAATAGCCGTTTTCAAGCGTTTTTCCGCGCTGAATCCAAATCCAACCTCTGATTGGCTCGAAACCTTTTCTAAAATTCGGCATATGCAGCCGAAGGCCAAATCATCTAACAATGTCTCACAGGGTCCATCTGTGGCATCCCTTTGATGCACCATGGGCCAGACACACCACACAAGGTGTTCTACATAGTGGATTCATCGGAAAGGTCGCATGGAAAAACCAGAACACTACATCCTCCCCTACAAGAAAAAGTTTCGTCCTCGAAACAAAAGTCATACCTCAAGCAGGGGCCTCGAACAAGTGGGGGTAAGCATCCATCATCGCTGACTCCAACTCCCAGGTAGCCTCGCGCTCCTCATGACTGCTCCAGAGGATCTTCACATAAGGGATGGCCCGACTGCGCAACTCCCTAACCTCACGGTCCAAGATCCTCAACGGCCGCTCAACATAGCTCAGGTCCTCAGTAACCTCCAGTGGGGCGAAATCGATGATGAGAGATGGGTCATGAACATACCTCCTCAGAGTCGATACATGAAAAACATCGTGAACACCTGAAAGCCTGGGAGGAAGTGCAAGCCTGTAGGCAACTGGCCCTATGCGCTCTAATACCTCGAAAGGTCCAATGTAGCGAGGGCTCAGTTTCCCCCGAATCCCGAATCTTCGGATCCCCTTTGAAGGCGAGACTTTCAAAAAGACATGATCCCCAACCGCGAACTCCAGGTCTCGCCTCCGCACATCTGCATAGCTCCTCTGTCTGCTCTGTGCTGTCTGAAGGTGCTGCCTGACTATCCTGACCTTAGCCTCCGCCTCTCGTAGCAACTATGGCCCCAATGTCCGCCTTTCACCCACATCGCTCCAATAAAGAGGGGAACGACACTTGCGTCCATACAATGCTTCAAACGGAGCCATTTGGATGCTCGCTTGAAAGCTATTGTTGTACGCAAACTCTGCCAATGATAAGTGTCGCACCCAACCCCCTCCAAAATCCAGCGTGCAAGCCCGGAGCATGTCCTCAAGAATCTGTATAGTACGCTCTGACTGTCCGTCTGTCTGTGGGTGAAATGCTGTGCTGAAACTGAGCTGTGTCCCTAAAGTGGCCTGTAGGCTCCTCCAAAAGTGCGAAACAAATCTCGGATCTCGGTCAGATACAATGGAGACGGGTACACCATGCAGCCTCACTACCTCATCTAAGTACAGCTGTGCCAGCCGCTCGAGGGACCAAGTCACCTGCACCGGTAAAAAGTGTGCGGATTTGGTGAGTCTATCCACGACTACCCAGATAGCATCCGCTCCCGTCTGTGCTCTCGGCAAACCAGTGACAAAATCCATGGTAACATGTTCCCATTTCCATTCAGGGATTGGGAGACTCTGCAACTTGCCAGCAGGTACACGATGCTCAGCTTTTACTTGCTGACAAGTTAAACAGTGTGCTACAAATCTCCCAATGTCTCTTTTCATCCCATTCCACCAAAACTGTGCCTTAAGGTCCCTATACATCTTAGTCCCACCAGGATGGATGGTATAAGGTGTATAGTGGGCCTCCCTCAAGATCTGCTCTCGAATCTCTGCATCTATAGGCACACAAGCTCGGTCCCTGTACCGCAGTACTCCCGAAGCATCGACTAAAAAGTCCCCTGTCAAACCAGTCTGTATCTGCTCTCGAATCCTCATCAGGTGGGGGTCCTCACTCTGTCTCTCTCGAATCCTGTCCAACAGAGTGGGCTGCACGACTAGAGACATAAGTCTAGCAGAGACCCCAGGGGACACAACCTCGAGCTCTAACCGCCTCATCTGCTCAAGTAATGGCGCCTGATCAGTGATCATCAAAGATAGACCCTGTACTGCTCTCCTGCTCAGGGCATCAGCAACCACATTGGCCTTGCCAGGATGGTATAAAATGTCTACATCGTAGTCCTTTAACAGTTCCAACCATCTGCGCTACCTCAAGTTGAGCTCCTTCTATGTGAACAGGTATTTCAAGCTCTTGTGGTCGGTGTAGATCTCGCAGTGCTCCCCATACAGGTAATGGCGCCATAACTTCAATGCGAAAATCACCGCAGCTAGCTCCAAGTCATGGGTAGGGTAATTCTTTTCATAATCTTTTAGTTGCCGAGAGGCATAAGCGATTACCCTTCCCTCCTGCATCAGCACGCAACCAAGTCCACTGTGCGATGCATCGCTGTAAATCACATATCCTTTCCCCATAACAGGGAGTGAATGGATAGGAGCCGACATCAATCTGTTCTTTAATTCCTCAAAGCACCTCTGGCAATCCTCACTCCAAATAAACTTAATCCCTTTTCGCGTCAGACGAGTGAGGGGTGTGGAAAGTTTCGCAAAGCCTTCCACAAACCGACGGTAATATCCAGCTAAGCCCATAAAACTGCGGACCTCTGATACCGTCGTCAGTCGGGGCCAATCCCGGACTGCCTCGATCTTCGCCGGGTCTACTGCCACTCCAGCGGCTGAAATCACATGGCCCAAAAAGACAACCTCCCGAAGCCAGAATTCACACTTAGAAAACTTGGCATACAACTTCCTTTCTCTCAGAAGTTGCAGCACAATCCTCAAGTGCTCCTCGTGCTCCACATCGCTCCGGGAGTAAACCAGGATATCATCAATAAAAACAACGACGAACCGATCCAGGTATGGTCGAAAAATTCTGTTCATTAAATCCATAAAAGCAGCAGGGGCATTTGTCAATCCAAATGGCATGACGGTGAACTCATAATGCCCATACCGCGACCTGAATGCCGTCTTAGGGATGTCCTCGGCCTTCTCCTTCAATTGGTGGTAACCAGACTGTAAGTCAATCTTGGAGAAGACACAAGACCCTTGCAGCTGATCAAATAAGTCATCAATGCGCGGCAAAGGGTACTTGTTCTTGATGGTCACTTTATTCAGCTCTCGGTAATCAACACACAGTCGAAGCGAACCATCTTTCTTCTTCACAAATAGCACCGGCGCTCCCCAAGGCGATACACTCGGTCTCACAAAACCTTTATCCATTAAATCCTGGAGTTGCGCCTTTAACTCTCGCAGCTCAGCCGGTGCCATTCGGTAAGGAGCCTTAGAGATTGGCGCAGTTCCTGGGACTACGTCAATCAAAAACTCAACCTCCCTATCCGGCGGCATACTAATCAGCTCAGGAGGGAACACATCTGGGAACTCGTGGACAATAGGGATATCCGCGAGTCCCGGTGCCGCCGTAGGCTCCTTAACCACAGAAGCCAAAAAGGCCACGCATCCACTGCGCATCATCTGCCTCGCACGAGAGGTCGAGACCATAGAGGCAAAGAAAGCACTCTGGCACCCCCCGTAAACGAACACCTCCTGGCCTGGCTCGCTAAAAATAACAGTCCTCGCGGCACAATCAATCGTCGCGAAATAGCGAGCCAGCCAATCCATCCCCAGTACAATGTCAAAATCTCGCAGCTGACTAAGGACCATCAGGTCCGCCGGCAAAATCCAAGACTCAAGCTGTACCGGGCAAGACCAACAACACTCCTCTACATGTAATGTATGATCAGGAATATGTACCTCTAATGCATCTGGCAACCGACCTAACTCTAGTCCATGAGATGATGCAAATACTCTACTGATAAAAGAATGTGATGCACCGGTATCAAATAATGTGCGAGCTCTAGCACCAAAAAGTAAAGTGATACCTGCCACCACGTGGTCGGCTGCTGCGGAGTCCCCTACCTGAGCGGCGTAAACTCGCCCGCTCTGTGCTGGTGGTCGGTAGTCTGCGGGCTGGGAGGAAGGAGCCCTGCTCGCTGGAGCATAAGGCCGCTGCTGGGGCACCGAAGGGACTGATGCTGAAGAAGGAGCCTGCGGTGTCGCGAAAGGGCAAGTAGCTCGAATGTGGCCGGACTGTCCACACCGGTAACAGCGGCCATACCTCTGGTCACAAGTATCCGACGGGTGCTGTCCCCTGCAAAAGATACACCTGACCGCAGACTGGGGCTGCCTCGACTGCTGCTGCTGCTGCCTCTGCCGCTGTGACCCCTGCTGTCGCGACTGCGACCTCTGCTGCTGCGAGTGCTGCTGCTGTCGCTGGGGCTGCTGCTGATGCTGCGGGGGCCTCTGGGATCCCCCAGGCCCTCGCCGCTCCGAACGCCCACGGCCGGTAAACTGAGGCGGTGGTGGTCGGGGCGGCCTCCCGGAACTGGCCTGTCCCCCATCATCAGGCACCGGTCGCTTCCTCTCAGAACTCTGAGCGACGGAGCCTCCACGTCTAGCGACAACGTGGTCTCCCCTCTCGACCCACTGTGCATGATCCACTGCCTCCGATAAGGTCTGAAGCCTCTGGGCGTGCACCAAGGTATAGATCTCAGGGCGCAGACCTGTCTCAAACAGCTCCACCTGGTGCAGCCCATCCCTGGCAACATAGGGTACGCAGTTGAGCAACTGCGTAAACTCCTGGAAATAATCCCACACTGGCCGATCCCCCTGCTGCAGGTTCTTCAAGTCATCTTCGATCTTCTTCTTCACGCTCGTGGAGAAGTAAGTATCAAGGATCATCCTCCTGAACTCCGACCAGGGTAGCTGTCGGGTGACCTAAAACTCTAAGGGCTCAACCCGACGCCACCAAGCATCTGCATCCCCCTCTAGACAGTGTACTGCCAAATGCGCTCTGTATCTCTGGTCAATGAAGAAGTCCCGAAACAACTTCTCCATTGATGCTAGCCACGATCCAATCTCCCATGGGTGAGTGCTCCGCCCCGAGAACCTAGGGGGTCCTCGCTTACAGAACTGGGTGAGTTTGTCAGAAAACTCCCGCTCCTCCACTGGGGTCAATGGCCTGAACATCCCCTGGGCCCCACTGCTCGACGACGGTGCCGTAGGGACTAGTGGAATAACCGGCGGTACAACAGGTGGTACGGGGGCCTCTGCAGTAGTAGGGGGAGGAGCCGCAACCTGAGCAAGCAACTGCTCAAACCTCTGCTCCTGTCGGCGGTGAATCTCCGCCAACTGGGCCACCATGGCCCTCAGCTCACTGATCTCAGAAGGCCCGGGCTGCTCTGGCTCCTCCGGGGGGTAGGAGTCCCCCGGGTAGGAATCTGCCGCCTAGGAGGCATCCTGCCACACAAGAAACCACGGGTCAGTAAACAAAACCACTCTCGACCCAATCCAGCGAAAGTCATAGACATCCCCCTATTTCTGTAACCTTATGTTGTCTGCAGCCAACATAACAGTCCACCAGAAATAGGCTATGCCAATCCCTCTCCACTCACAGGAAGAGTTTAATAATAAATTGCCGACTTTCGCAAAATATCGCGTCACTCACGCCCTGCCTTCCTAGGGTCCGCCAAAAAGAAGCCTAGGGTTTCCTAAGTCCCAACTGACCTATCCTAAGCTCTGATACCACCTAATCTGTCACGCCCCGGGTGTAAACCAGAACCCGGGCTCGTCCACAGATCCGCCGTGCACACGGTATTTCCCGTGTACACGAAGCGCTGGTAACCTGCTCAGATATAAAGAAAATGATACAGGAGCATAACAACAGAGCTAACTAAAACTAGTACATCTAAGACAAATGCTGGAAATAAAAGTACAACATAACTCTCAAATATACATGTGTCTCTCCCATCTCACGAAAAGAATACAACCAGCTGGCCGCAGCCAGACCCAAAATAAAAGAAAATACAACCGTCTGAGTGTACAGGGGATACATCAAAGTCTACCGAACTCTGGATCAGGGAAGCAGCTAGCAATCAACGATCCTCTTACCTCGGTCCTGGGAAGAGGGTCCCGCAACTCCCGCAGAGGACTCTGCAAAACAAAGGGGAAAAAGAAGAGGAAAAGGGGTGGGGGTGAGAACTACTATAAAGACAGTAGCCTCCCCTAGTGGGTAAACCTCAACTCGAACATGCCCACTAGGACTACCAGAGGCTAAAAGAATAAAGGTGGTAAACAATAAGTATGACTAGTGATAAAAGCTACCACTAATATGCCTCTACATGCCCAGCTATAGAATAGCTAATGTATGCATCAGAATAACAAAGCCTGTCTGATAAAATCCAATCTATACCCCCAGTAAACACTGGTACTGCCTGCGGTGCCTGCCAAATCGGGTATGCCAGCCTACGCATAACACCGATAGGGGATAGGAGTCTCAAGGACTCAAGTCTGAATATCGCGCACTCCGGAGTGGCACTCGAGGGGAGCGACCCACACGAGTAAGAAGCCTGAGTAATAAGTATCCAAGAAGAAAAAGTCCGCAGGACTGGACCATGACACTGATCTATAGGGAAAAGTACCATCCACTAAAAGAACCCGAAATCCTCTCCCCGATCTGATGCAATATCAACTGTCCGGTCAACCGCCCAAAATCCGCAGTTGCCGCAATACCCTGCCATCACAGCCTGTCCGTCCCGAAACCCAAGTATCTGACTACACTATCCCAGCCCCTGCTCTAACCCGAGCATGATATCCCCTAAGTCTAGATAACTGGAGAAAATAGAATCATGGTTTCTCCTAAGTCAATTCCAGCATGATAGTGCAGCAGAAAAATGTGGCCTAACTAGGTGACCATTCAAGCATGCAAAAGTCCTTTTCCTTAACAATATAATTTCAGTGTTCCAATTCTCACAAGAATTAAAGTATGCCTTTGTTTAAATATCAGAAGTACTAATGCGCCATCAGCGAATTTATACACATGCATAGGTTTCCCAATTATACATAAAACATGATATGGTATAGCCGATTATTACCAAAAAGGTTTAAGCAATTGTTCCCAGGAATTCTAATCAACTTAACACTTGTAAGAATTACCATTATTAGCACCTAGTCCTCTAACGGTGCAAGTATCAACCATAAGTCCAATTCTTCCCATTTAAGGATGCCATAATCATTCCACTAGTATACTAGCAACATTACATAAGACTAGCTCCAATATGCCTAGTGGGTTATCACAAGTAGGAGGTTAACAACGGTACCCACTTCGAGTGCTAAATCCTGGTCCCCAAAGGTGCAGCCCACGCTCGGCCGAAACCAACCCTACAACACAGCACAAAATTCCCCAGAAGGATATACATATTTTAATCACACCTTGCCTCACAAAATCTGTCCCAAAATACACAGTCCAAAGTTCCTCTATTTTCACCTGCGAAAAATACCTAGAAAAATCCACGAAAAATACTGTCGCGATCCTCGCGACGAGACCGTCGAAACGAGTACCTGCACGTTCAATTCCGAGTTTTCTACGCTGAGATAAAAATCCGGCAAAGGAAACACCCCAAACTAACTGTCCAGAAAAACTGTAACACAGAACCACAGTAAAAGGGGACTTTCACCTTCGGGAAAATATTCCAAAAATTCAGGAAAAAATCCAGGAGATTCCTTGCGAAGTGATGATGAAAAATTCCTTTTGAATCGCCCCGTTCCGACGCCTGTGCGAAAAGATACGGCTAGAACACCGCAGTGCTGTCGAAAAATCCGCGAAGAAAAAGGGGTCAAATGGGTGCTCAGAAAACTCCATGATCAGCACGGAGATCGAGGAAGCTCGAAACAGTGAAGTTGAATCCTACCTGTCGAGAGTCCGATGGCGCAAGAATCGTCGAAAAAGGAGGTCGGGGTGAGTCGGGAGAACCCAAACACAGAGAAGGGACGAAGCGGGTCGCCGGAGAACGAGCGTCGCACCGCGCCGGAAAATTGCAAGCCTCGGGATGCGTGCCTCCAAAAATCCTCAAAGTCCTCCAATGGATAGTGCACTGTGTGAGGGAAAACTCCTCTGAAGACTCCACAGTTAAAAGGTGTGTAAAAAGCCCGAAGAAGACCCCAGGAAGCCTATTTATAGGCACAACCCAAAGGCTGAAGTGGGCCGGATTCGGGCGCAGAATTCGGGCGCACTGCGCCCGAATCCGGTCGGACGATCCCCCATTCGACGCGCCCGGAAGTCTCTGGTGAAGCCACGTGGCCCTGCAATAGGGAACATCGGTGCAAAGGCACCGCTGTGCGCCACGCGTCCCCCCTCGGTCAGCGGGGGTAGGTACGGCCCGCCAATGGCGGGCCAACGCGTGGCCCGCACTCGAGTGCCCCGACAGCGCTGCCTGCGCCACAGTGCGCTCCGTACCGAGGCACCTCCACCGTGGACCGCGACTTCCTGAGCCAGCCAGTACCGTTCCGCCACGTGCCATACGCCCGGTGCACCCATGCCGCGCAAAATCCCTGAGCCGCGCCGCGTGTGCCATCCACTACGCGCGCGCCACGTGGCCCGCCCGCGCGGTTCATGCACCAACCCGCTTCCCCCGTGGACCAAGCTGCGTGAGCCGGCCAATGACAGGCCGCCACGTGGCTCTAGTCGGTCCACGGTCACCTCCCATGCACCAAAAATTCCCAAAAACTTCCGGAAGCCCGTTTTTGGTCATCCGGACTCCAAATTTAACAAGCAAATAGCCGTTTTCAAGCGTTTTTCCGCGCTGAATCCAAATCCAACCTCTGATTGGCCCGAAACCTTTTCTAAAATTCGGCATATGCAGCCGAAGGCCAAATCATCTAACAATGTCTCACAGGGTCCATCTGTGGCATCCCTTTGATGCACCATGGGCCAGACACACCACACAAGGTGTTCTACATAGTGGATTCATCGGAAAGGTCGCATGGAAAAACCAGAACACTACAGGGCGCGCACAGTGCGGCCCGGCCTAAGACTTTCGGGCGCGTACAGTGCGGCCCAGCCCAACCCGCGTGGTCGGACGGGATCCAGGCTTCGTTCGACCCGCCCCGGCGCCCGCCACGTGTCCCCCGAACACGCTGCAGCCGTGCAAGACGCCGCGGGGAGCGCCACGTGTCCCTTCCCGCGTCAACGTGGTAGGTGGCGCCCGCGAATCAGCGGGCGCCACGTGGCGCTGCCCTCGTCGCGCCTCACCTGCCCGCGGTACGGCACCTGCCCGCGGTACGGCGCCTGTCCCCGACACCTGCCCCGCGCGCTGCGTGGACCGTGCGCGCATGCGCCCGCCAACCGGGTGCTGCCACGTGGCGCGCCCCCGGTCCACGCCTCCCCGCGCACTCCCGCAGATCGAGCGCACCTGAGCCGCCCAATCAGGCGCTGCCACGTGGACACCCGCCGGTCCACGCGCCCCGCGGTGCACCCCGGCCCATTCCCCTACGCTCCGTGGACCCAGCTGCGTGCGCCGGCCAATCAGGGCCTGCCACGTGGCACCCCCGCCGGTCCACGGCTCCCCCATGCACCAGAAATCTAATAAATTTTCCGGGAGTCCGTTTTTGGGCATCCGGACTCAGAATTTGGCAAACAAAAAGCCATTTTCAAGCGTTTTTCCGCGCTGAATCCAAATCCAACCTCTATTTGGCCCAAAACAATCCCGAAAATTCGGCAAATGCAGCCGAAGGCCAATCCAGCTGTGGATATCACACAGGGTCCATCTGTGGCATCCCTTTGATGCACTATGGGCCAGATACACCAACACCAGGTGTTCTACACCACGGTTCATGGGAGAAGCAACACGGGGATCAGGGTCACCACATCTCCGCTCGCTCCACAACGCGCATCGAATCCACGATTTGCGTCCAACGCCGAATCCACGACGTCCAACCGAATCCACGGTCTTCACCAATATAGCACTATCGATCACACGAACGCGCCTCTCTTCGAATCCACCAAAGCGGTAGCACTTTGAATCCACAAGGCCACGCGAATCCATGCGCCGATTGTCCTTTCTGAAATCGTTGTTTTGTTTATTAGTGGTGATAATCGAATACTTAGATCATATAGATAGACAAGGAAAACACCTTCTAAGTATTCATCGATTTGATTCTTCGAAAGAAAAGAGATTGAAAAACCTTGAATCAAATCGATAAATATAGAGAAAGAAAACCTAAAATCAACGGTGTTTACATTTTTTTCTCTATACGTGGATTACCTTTTTATTTCTTTTGGGATATACGAAGTTTAGGAACCTTCGGAATAAAATAGGAATACCCTAAAAGATGATATTAGGGTCTATTTATAGGCTAGAAACCTTTTGGAAGAGGATAAGAATCAAAAACTGACTTAACAGACTTTTTCCCGCACGGTGGTCCGGACTGGATTTGGCTGATCCGGACTGTCGTCTCTTTTCAGAGAATTTCCTGAAAAAATAGTTTGGGGTCCGGACTGGAATGGCCTGATCCGGACTGGTTCATGCGATTCAGCAAACACAAGGTTCCGGGTCCGGACTGAAATGGGGATGATCCGGACTGAAGTTCCGCATGAACTAAACCTTGTTCGGGGTCCAGACTGGATGTGGCTGGTCCAGATCCTGAACATGTAAAATGTCCAGTTCTTGATTTTTATGCAACAAAAACTTTTCCAAGTGTTTCTAAACTATAAGAATGTATTCAAATCACCAAGAATATTTAGTTAAACGTACCTAACAATTTTAAATCCATTCTTCTTGAGATTGATGTATGTGATCCACAATTCTTCAACTTCAATCTTCAAGGCTCAAAACACTTCACGAAATACGCCAATACAAAAATCCTTAACAATCTTCCCCTTTGGCGGTTTCGTGACAAAACATGTAATCCACAAAAATAAACAAAAAGATATTTTTGTTGCTATCACCATATAACAAAAATTTACATTAAAGGTCCAAATAAAGTGTAAATACAAGAGATAAACTCCTATTACAAACTCTAGACATAGACGCTTGTACTCTCTGCAAAAGAAATAATTCTTGACAAAAGAAATCATCAGATACATCAAGAATTTAAAAATTCAATAAGCAATCAGAGAGATAGAGTTTATACACATGTAACTTATGACATTATTTAATCAGATATGTATGAAAGTCGACAATTAAAGATTCACTTATCATCTAATATCAATAAAGTTCCAAATGTCATAGTTTCACAAGAGTTAACAAGTTCAAAGTTAAGTTGTGTCAGTTGTCGCAAGTCACATGTTAGAAATATTACATGCCCAAATAGTTAGTCAAATAGTTAGTCATATGGCATGTTATCACAGGTTTAGTCCTACTTACCTTCAAGTTCCACATTCTCAAAAGTTTCAAGTTCTCTCCCTCTTTTTGTCACAATCGCCAAAACAAAATAACACGGAGGAAAAAGTTCAAAAGTAATGAAAACTTAAGGTAAAGAAACAAAAATGAAAAACCTGCAAAACAAACAAAAAACTGTCATGAAAAATCATCAATCTTGTCCTTTAAATCTTCAATCTAATCCAGATTCGTTTGAGCTACTGCACCCCAGCTTTGCAAAAAAATATTTTACCAACTTCGTCAAAGAATTATATTTTTTCTTTAATTCCACCTGGGCTGCAGTAATCCTTTGTAGGTCAAGAGAAATTCGACATTGTTCCATAGAAATCCTTTCCTGCTCAGATGACAATCGTTGTTGTTCGCGATAGATTGAGGTTACAGAGGCTTCATGTAATATCATAATTTTTCATGTAACGTTCTACCCTCCTGCTAATAAAGTTAAGTTATGGGAAACTGAATTAATGGGTTTACTTAAGTTGATAATCTTGAGGTGCGGGTATTTTTCTGTGATAGAGCTCGAAAAACGGTGAACAGCGGTGCGACCAGATCCGGATTCCGACTTACGGATCCCCCAGGAAGGGATGGTTAGGATCGCGGTAACCGGGATGTGCATCGAAATCCGTGCAAGTGATCGTGCACACTTTTCAAGGAGATAAGGAATTATCTCTAAGGGATTATCGCTAAGGAATTATCTCTAAGGAATAAATAAATAATTAATTAATTAAAGATTCAATTACCCGATGGGGATTCCGACGGTACGTACCAAGAAACAGATTTTACTTCTCCCGAAAAAGAAACCCTAGCCGGAGAGAAAAGAAAGAAAGAGGGAAAAAGTGAAACCCTAACCGGAAGAGAAAAGGGAAGAAAGAAGGAGAAAGCGGAGGGACCCGTTCGACCCCGACGAACGTGCCGGAGCCGGGAGCGTGAACGGATTGCCTTCTCCGACGAACCGCGGTAAGCGATGTTCTTTTCGGTTTTCGTTTCGGAGTTTTGTTGTCGTCGTTTTGGTTTTGCTATTCTTGTCAACTTTATCGCCGCCGCCGTCGTCGCCGCCGCCGCCGCGAAGCCCTAGGGCACCGCCGCCGCCATAACGCGTGCGGCGCCGCGCGGGGCAGGCGCCCACGCGGCTGCACCGCACGCGGTGCACGCGTGCCGCGCGGGGCTGGAGCCCTCGCAGCTGCGCAGCATGCAGCGCGCGGGCTGGAGCCCGCGCGGTCACGCAGCATGCAGCGCGCGGGCAGGAGCCGCGCGGCCGCAGCATGCACCGTGCGGGGCTGCCGCCCGCGCAGCCATAGCATGCGCCGTGCGGGGCAGGCGCCAGCGTGGCCGTAGCGTATGCCGCGCGGGGCTGGCGCCCGCACGGCCGCGGCATGCGCCGCGCGGGGCCGGTGCCCGCGCGGCCGCATGGCATGCAACGACGTGGGGGTGGCCATGTCGCCCGTCGCGCGTCGTCGCCACCGCCGTGCTGAGTCGTTGCTAGTGTTTCTGGGTTTTGGACTCCGTCTATTTACAGATTATGTTTCCATTCTGACCGCGGTTCTTTTGGGGACTATTTTTAGGTCCGAGTGCAGATTGTGAGCGTGGTTCGGTCTCAGGTGTTCCGGTCAGCACATTCGAGGTGGGTACCTTTGGTTATTTTCGGTGTAATGTCGTTCCCGAGTATTTTGCATGATAAAGTAGATGTTTTGGTAAACTGTCTAACCCCATTGCATGTAAATCCCATTTACTATTTTAACTAAGGCGGTTGAGGTCGCAGTATCGTTTTATTATTCTAACCGAGGCGGCTGAGGTCGCAGTATTGTTTATATGCTCATATTGCTTACACGCACACCGGCGGTTTGGCCACCGCACAGGGTGTATTTTTCCGAAAAGATGGTAAGGATTACCCGTGTACCCCACGACTATGGATGATGGGGACCCCTCAAGGAGAAGCGGCTGCTACTTGGGCAGTCGAGGGGTTGGTGGCACCAAGAAAATGAGTACGGTATCTGGGGTTGGTGCCCAACTTGTTTTTAATTCTGGGGTAGGAGCCCAGCGTGTTTGTAACAGGGATTTAGCGACTCATGAGCGGGAAGTGAATACTCTGGAGTATCAGTTTGTCTTTTCAGTTATTGCCTTTACTGTTTATATCTACTTTATCAGTCACTGACTACCCACGCTGTGACAGGTTCGAGCAGGGGTGGGAACCGGGACGACGGTGAGGCATCGGTTAGAGGACCCTAGCCATGGTGGCTATTAAACGTTAGAGTTTATGGTTATTTCTTTAATGTTTGGTTAGTATAACTGTGAATTACTTGTGTATGGTTTCTTGTGGATGTTGGATTGAGGACTTAGCGTAGGAATATCTACTAATATCTATGAATCTTGAGATGTGTGGATGCGGCTCGTTTTCAAATACAAACATGGTTTCAAAAGCATTTTCAAACCAAGTGTCGTGTGAGCACTGATTTCAAAACCCGTGGATTTATCCTTTCAAGCAAGGTGGCCACTTAAAAGAGATTGCGAAAATGTTTTGTAAAACCGGGTGTCGAGTGGACACCGACTTTCAAACCTATGGGTTTATGCTGTAGTTTCAATATGATAAATGTGACTGTATGGTTAAGTGTAATCTCTCCTCGTCGTCGTTCATTATTTGCATGGTTAGAGTATTTGTCGTGCTCGGAACGCCGTACATATATAAAGGAGGCTCCGCCCGTTTGGGGAGTGAATTTGCATATGTGGCAGGTCTGGCGTGCACTGGAGGCGAGGTACATTTAAAGAAAAAAAAATGTGATACGTTTTTCGCTCTTTTAGAACCTCCGGGGCGTGACAGATTATATGGTATTAGAGAAAAATGACTTTAACCACTGCGGTCAGTGACCAACATCCACAGAGTGTAATACCACAAGTAACTGACCAAATTGATAACCAAGGTGTAGGTGTGCAACGTATGAGCGTGAGCGCAGGGGGAAAAAGGGATAGAGTCCCAGAGTTCGTAGGTCAAGATGTTAGACCAATTGAATTAGGATTAATGCTGTTTTCTTTGCTCTCAGTGGAGAATGGCTTGTACGAGATCATCGACCGATAATGCCGGAGCGGACAACGCGGCTCCAGCAACCGCGGATAATGAGCTGCTCCGCCAACAGCTACGTGAGATGGCTGGACAGCTGTCGACCCTCACGGAGCACGTGCGCCAACTGACGCAACAACAGCAGGCCGTGCCAGTGGAGGGCGCCCGGGTTCCGCCGCCCGAACCAACCACACCTATGGCGGGACCATCGGGAACGGACGGTGAGACCGCGGCCGCCCCTCCCCAGACCGCGACCACCGGTGTGTCAACGGATCAACCGACGGCACCTTCTGCCGCACCCAGCCCAACGACTTCGGGACCCGTCACGGGCAAAGCCTCTACCCAACGGACTGAACGGGACAGGGTGAGTGCGAATTTGGCAGAATTCAAGAAACACGGCCCGCCTGTATTTGAGGGTGAGACGACCGATCCCTGGGTCGTGGAGAAATGGGTGGATACTATGGAAAAGTTGTTTGAGGACCTGATGATGGAGGAACATGAACGGGTCCCCCTTGCGGTTCATTGTCTTGAGGGAAATGCCCGGATGTGGTGGAAAACGGTGCGCCCTGACCCCACGAAGGGTAACGCTGTCACGCCCCGGGTGTAAACCAGAACCCTGTCTACAGATCCGCCGTGCACCCGGTATTTCCCGCGTACACGAAGCATCGGTAACCTGCTCAGATAGAAGAAATAATAATAAAAGAGCATAAAATCAGAGCTGAACTAAAAACTACAACATCTCAGACCAAAGTTGAAAATAAAGTACAGAACGACTGTACTTAAATAAATACAAGTACTCTCCCAGCTCACCACAAATATACAACCAGTTGGCTAATGTCAGACCCAAAAGAGAGTACAAAAGACTGTCTGAGAAGATAAGGGTACATCAAAAGTCCAGCTAGCTACTGTCGGGTGGACTCTCTATCTAGTCCGCCATCCTCTTACCTCGATCAGTTGCTGACGACCCAACAACTCCCGCAGAAGACTCTGCAAAACAAAGGGAGAAAAACAAAGAAAGGACGATGGGGGTAAGAACTACTATAAAAACAGTAGCCTCCCCTAGTGGGTAAAGCCTCAACTCAGATATGCCCACTAGGTCTACCAGAGGCAAAAGGGGAGAAAAGATGGTAAGCTATAAAGATAACTACAGATGAGAATGCTACCACAAGTATGCCTCTAAAATGCCGAGCTAAAAGAATAGCTAAATGTATGCGTCAATACATGAATGCCTGCCTGAATAAACCCAATCGATAGACCAGTAATCACTGGTACTGCCTGCTCTACTGTCGAACTCCAGATCTCAATCGCGGGATACAGACCGACTTCGGACCGGTACGGTCGCATCCCAAAGTAAGTAACAGATCGGCATCGAACCGTCCGATCGCACACAAAAGTAAGTAACAGACCGGCATCGATCCGTCCAGTCGCACACTCCGGAGTGGCACTCGAGGGGAGCGACCCACACGAGTAAAGTTACTCAGTCATCAGTATCACAAGTATCTCTGTATCGAGTATCACTGTAGCAGGACTGGATCATGACAATGATCGAAGTGGGGAAAACCCCCCCACTAAAGATAACTCGCTCCCCCAATCTAATGCAGCTCAATAAGTGGAAACTCCGTCCACTAAAGGAATCCTATCCCCAATCTGATGCATAAGTAAACATCCGGTCAACCGCCCAATGTCCGCGATTGCCGCAATAACCCAAAACCCCAATCTGGTATGACATACCCACTCAACAAACCCGGCTACACTATCCTACATCCCTGCTCAACCCGAGCAATACCCCAAAGCCTCAAATGAACGGAGAAAAGAATAATAAACAGGGTTTCTCCTAAGTCAATTCCAGCATGATAGTGTAGCAGAAAAAGTGGCCTATCTAGATGTCCATACAAGCATGCAAATGTCCTCATCTAGAATAGAAGGAAAAGCGTCCAACAATGCACTCACATATAATACATCATAAAGTCCCAATATACCAATCTGTTCACGTGAATAACATGATATAACAATGAACTCCAATACCAATGTCTCAAAGTGATGATCCATTCTTGCATAATACACTAAGTACTAACATACAACTGATCATGTTGTTCCAGATAAATAAACACTTTAACAGGAGTGATTATGGCATAATGATCATGTTCCAATACCATTGTCTCAATTCTATGGATAGGCTATCAATTAAGTCGTCCCTGTTTGCATGCAAGGTTATCAATATTTGATCAATAATTTCTAACATCGGGTAATTCCGATATTCCTAGTGAGCATACCAAAGGAGAGGGATACAACAACCACCCACCTGAAGAGCTGACTGTCCAAGTCCCACAGCTGAAAATACCAGGAAATCCAAATCTCCGACTCCAATGGGTCCAGCAATACCCGCAAACTCTCCTGGGTACAATACAAAGTTCACAATTACACTTAAATCCCAAAAACTAACCACGCATACACATACTGAAAATCAGTCCCAAAGATGCACTTATTTCACCTGCTGAAAGTGCCCAGAAAATTCCCAGAAAAATATCGCAGCGATCCTCGCGTCGGTACCTTCGAAACGGCTGCTTGCACGCCCAAATCTGAGTTCGGTCAGTCAAGATATAAATTCGGCAAGGTGGTACACTCAAACAAAATCTGCATAAAAAACTGTAGCACTGTTCACAGGGAAACAGGAATTTTAACCTCCAAATAAATCTCTGAAAAATCCAAGAAAATATGAGCGCGTTCCTCGCGATCTGTAGATGAAAAAGTTGTATATGCACGTTTCCGTCTGACGCTCGTGCGCGAAGATATGGCCAAAACACTCCGATGCTGTCCCAAAAATCCATACAGAAAATAGGTCACAGTGATGCCTCGGGATCCGTGCCAAAAACTTGAAACAGGAAAGCGCGATCAATATGAAAGATGAAGCCCTACCTCTTAGGAGTCTGCCGGCGCAAGAATCACTGTAAAAAATGTCGGGGTAGCCCAGGGGAAAATTTACACCAAACAGCGACGAAGAAGAACACCGGAAATGCAACGTCGCACCGCGCCGTAAAATCCGGAATCCTCGGGATGCGTCCACGAAAAACTCAAAACTCTGCAGGTGGATCAAGAACTTAAAGAAGAACAAATCACCTTAAGGGAGCTCGGGCAGAGGAGGCTCGAAAATGGGAGAAAAACCTCCAAAAAGGCAGCTCGGGCTGTTATCTATAGGCTGAGGGAAACAAATGAAGAAATTCCGGATGTGTCCCATTTTTCGAGCGCCCGGTCCGGCCCGCCCGGTTTTCGGGCGCGCACAGTGCGGCCCGGCCCGCCACTTTCGGGTGCGCACAGTGCGGCCCAGCCCAGCCCGCCCCGTCGTACGGGATCTCGCCTCCGTCCGACCCGCCTCGGGGCCCGCCACGTGTCCCCCGAACACGCGGCAGCCGTGCAAGCGCCCGCGGAGAGCGCCACGTGCCCCCGCCCGCAGTCAACGCGGTGGGTGGCGCCCGCGAATCAGCGGGCGCCATGTGGCGCTGCCCACGACCACCCCACCTGCCTGCGTACGGCCACCTGCCCCGACACCTGCCCCGCGCGTTGCGTGGACCGCGCACCCGTGAGCCCGCCAATGAGGAACTGCCACGTGGCGCGCCCCCCAGTCCACGACTCCCCGCGCGCGTCCGTGGACCGAGCGCGCGTGGGCCGCCCAATCGGGCGCTGCCACGTGGACACCCGCCGGTCCACGCCTCGCGCGGTGCACCCCGGTCACAATCCAACCATTCCGTGGACCCAGCCGCATGCGCCGACCAATCAGGTGGCGCCATGTGGCACCCCCGCCGGTCCACGGCTCCCCCATGCACCAGAAATCCAATAAAACTTCCGGCAGCCCGTTTTTGGGCATCCGGACACAGAATTTAGCAAACAAAAAGCCGTTTTCAAGCGTTTTTCCGCGCCGAATCCAAATCCAACCTCCGTTTGGCCTAAAACCTTTTCTAAAATTTAGCAAAAGCAGCCGAAGGCCAACCTAGCTAACAAAAGCTCACAGGGTCCATCTGTGGCATCCCTTTGATGCACTATGGGCCAAATACACCATCAACAGGTGTTTGCACAGTGGATTCACGGGGAAAAAGCTGCATGGGGTTCGGGGGTCCTACATCCTCCCCCACTAAAAAAAAGTTTCGTCCTCGAAATAAGGAAATACAAGCAGACGTACCTCAACCGGAAGTCTCGAACAAAAAGGGGTAGGCATCTCTCATTTCTGTCTCTAGCTCCCAAGCAGCCTCTCGCTCCTCGTGATTGCTCCATAAGATCTTCACATACGGAATGGCCCGGTTGCGCAATTCCCTCACCTCACGAGCAAGAATTCGCAACGGGCGCTCCTCGTAGACCAAGTCCTCGCCGATCTCCAACGAAGTGAAGTCAATCACGTGTGACGGGTCAAAATATAACTCCTCAGAGCTGAGACGTGGAAGGCATCATGAATTCCGGCCAGGCGTAGGGGTAAGGCAACTCTGAATGCCACAGGACCAACTCTGTCAAGTACCTCAAAGGGTCCAATAAAGCGGGGACTGAGCTCCCCCCCCCCGCACTCCAAATCTCCGGACCCCTTTCGAGGGTGAGACCTTTAAGAAGACATGATCACCAACCTGGAACTCTAGGTCTCGCCGTCGAGTATCGGCGTAGCTCCTCTGACGACTCTGGGCTGTCTCAAGATGTCGGCGAATAACTCTGACTTTCTCCTCAGCCTCTAAAAGTAAATCCGATCCCAAAGTCCTCCTCTCACCCACGTCACTCCAATACAGGGGAGACCGACACTTGCGTCCATACAACGCCTCAAACGGAGCCATCTGGATGCTCGCTTGATAGCTGTTGTTGTACGCGAACTCAACCAATGATAAGTGTCGGTACCACCCTCCTCCAAAATCCATAACACACGCTCTCAACATATCCTCGAGAGTCTGTATGGTGCGTTCTGACTGTCCATCGGTCTGTGGGTGGAAAGTGGTGCTAAACCTGAGCTGAGTCCCCAATGCTGACCGTAAACTCCCCCAAAAGCGCGACACGAATCTCGGGTCCCTATCTGACACAATCGAAGCAGGTACCCCGTGAAGCCTCACTACCTCATCCAGATATAACTGTGCCAGACGCTCCGGTGGCCAAGTCATCTGAACAGGCAAGAAATGTGCGGACTTGGTAAGTCGATCCACGATAACCCAAATCGCATCTGCACCGCTCTGCGCCCTCGGCAATCCAGTGACGAAATCCATAGTGATGTGGTCCCATTTCCACTCGGGAATTGGAAGACTCTGCAACTTGCCAGCAGGAACCCGGTGCTCTGCCTTCACTTGCTGGCAAGTTAAACAATGAGCTACGAATCTCCCAATGTCCCGCTTCATTCCGGGCCACCAAAAATGTGCCTTGAGGTCCTTATACATCTTAGTACCACCAGAATGAATGGTATAAGGTGTATAATGGGCCTCCCTCAAAATCTGGTCTCTAATCTCATGATCCATAGGCACACATACTCTGTCCCTATAGCGCAGTACTCCCGAGCTATCCACAGAAAAATCCCCTATCTGATCCCCCTGAATCTACGTCCTGATCCTCGTCAAGTGGGGGTCCTCACTCTGAGTGTCCCTGATCCTGTCCAACAGAGTGGGCTGCAAGGCCATAGACATAAGTCTAGCAGAGACCCCAGGGGATACCACCTCCAACTGTAACCGCCTCATCTGCTCGACCAACGGCGCCTGCTGCGAGATCATCAAACTCAAACTCGTCCTCCTACTCAACGCATCCGCCACAACATTGGCCTTGCCGGGATGATACAGGATACTCAAATCATAATCCTTTAACAACTCCAACCACCGGCGTTGCCTCAAATTCAGCTCCTTTTGAGTGAACAGATACTTCAAGCTTTTATGATCAGTGTATATCTCGCAGTGCTCTCCATACAATTAATGCCGCCACAGCTTCAGAGCAAACACCACCGCTGCCAGCTCAAGATCATGAGTAGGGTAATTTTTCTCATAGTCCTTTAATTGCCGTGAAGCATAGGCAATCACCCTACCATGCTGCATCAACACACACCCCAGACCACTATGAGAGGCATCGCTGTAAATCACAAATCCTTCTCCCATCATCGGGAGAGCCAAGATCGGAGCGGTCATCAACCTCTGCTTCAGCTCCTCGAAACTGCTCTGGCAAGTCTCGCTCCAAATAAACTTAACCCCTTTCCTGGTCAGACGTGTGAGGGGAGAGGAAAGCTTCACAAAGCCTTCCACAAATCGCCGATAGTAGCCAGCCAATCCAAGAAAGCTCCGTACCTCGGTGATAGTCGTCGGCCTCGGCCAATCTCGAATAGCATCCACATTGGCCGGATCAACCGCCACTCCTGCAGCTGAAACAACGTGGCCCAGAAAGGCGACCTCCCGGAGCCAAAACTCGCACTTCTTAAACTTGGCACACAACTTCTTCTCTCGCAGAAGCTGTAACACAATCCTCAAGTGCTCCTCGTGCTCCACATCACTTCGGGAATAGATCAGTATATCATCGATAAACACCACCACAAACCGGTCCAAAAACGGCTGAAATATCCTGTTCATCAAGTCCATGAATGCGGCAGGGGCATTAGTCAACTCGAAAGGCATCACCGAAAACTCATAATGCCCGTACCGAGATCTGAATGCCGTTTTGGAGATGTCCTCGGCCCTCACCCTCAGCTGGTGGTAACCGGACTGCAGATCAATCTTCGAGAACACAAACGGTCCCTGCAACTGATCAAACAAATCATCTATCCGAGGAAGGGGATACTTGTTCCAGATGGTCACTTTTTTCAACTCCCTATAACCCACACACAATCGAAGCGACCCATCCTTCTTCACAAATAATACTGGCGCTCCCCACGGAGAAACACTGGGCCTGATAAAGCCCCTGTCCAAAAGATCCTGAAGCTGGGCCTTCCACTCCCTCAATTCGGCAGGCGCCATCCTATAGGGTGCCTTTGAGATTGGTGCAGTCCCTGGAACCACATCAATCACAAACTCTATCTCCCTTTCCGGCGGCATACAATCAACCCTGGTGGAGAAATATCCGGGAGCTTGCGAACAATAGGGATATCCCCGGGTCCCGGCACCGCCGTAGGCTCCTCAACTACACTAGCCAAAAAGGCTGCACATCCACAGCGGATCATCTACCTCGGTCGGGAAGTTGAACCCATAAGGCAAGGAAAACACTCGGACATTCCCGATACACAACATCTCTTGGCCTGGCTCGCAAAGGGTGACCGTCTTCGCGGCAAAATCTAATATCACGAAATACCGAACCAGACCATCCATCCCGAGGACCACATCAAAATCCCACAGCCGTCTCAAGACCAACAACATTCCTCTACGTGCGATGTGTAAACGAGAGTCAAAACCTCACGTGCCCGCGGTAACCATCCTACCTCTAACCCATGCAATGATGCACATTCCACAATAAAAGAAAAGAGATGCTCCGATAACAATAAGATACGAATCCAACCGCCAGAAATAAAACATACCGGCCACAACTCGGTCAGCGACAGTAGAATCCTCCATCTGTGCTAGGCAATCCTGGCCGCTCGACAACGGCCGTCTCTCACCAGATAAGCAGGGCGGCGAAGATCAGTCTACCTGGAGATCCGTCGGTGGAGTTCCCGATCGTAGCTGGGAAGTAGTAGGAACAAACCCTGAAGTGGGTGCTGCAGCTGTCCTTGCGGGGCACGTCGCTCGCAAGTGCCCAGGCTGTCCACACTTAAAACAGCGACCCCACCTCAGCTCACAAGTACCGGCGGAATGCTGGCCCGCGCAAAAGATGCACCTTACAGCCTGCTGGGGCTGCCTCTGCTGCTGCTGTCGCCTCTGCTGTTGTGACCGCGACCTCTGCTGGGATGCGATAGGGGCCAACGCCGAAGAAGGTGCTACAAAGGTCGGAAAGGGGCAAGTAGCTCGGATGTGGCCCGGCTGCCCACACTTGAAACAACGCCCCTGCCTCAGATCGCAGGTATCAGATGGATGCTGTCCCCTACAGAAAATACACTTGCTGCGAAGCCGAGGCCGTCTCTGAGAACTGGCCTGTCCATCGACATCCGGGGCTGGGCGTTTTCTCTCAAACTGCTGCTCTCGAGCCCTGGCCCTCTCCCCGACTGCCGGATCACTCCTCTGCGCCAACAGTTGCTCCAAGCGCTGGTCCTGTCGAAAGCTCCTCGCCACCAAATGGGTCACTAAGGCCCGCAGTTCCCCCAACTCGATGGATACTGCCTGTCCAGGCTCCACAGAGGGAGTGGGGGTATCATCGGCGGAAAAACGACGCCGGGGCGACATCCTGCCACAAGAAACCACAAATCAGAAACAGAGCCCCACACGACCCAATCTAGCGAAAGTCGAAGACATCCCCCTATTTCTGTAACTTTATGTTGTCTGCAGCCAACATAACTGTCCAACAGAAATAAGATATGTCAATCTCTCTTTTCTCACTGGAAGAGTCAAATAATAAATCACTGACTTTCGCAAAATGTCATGCCACCCACGCCCTATCATCCTAGGGTCTACCCAAAAGCCTAGGGTTTCCTAAGTCCCAATTGACCTATCCCTAAGCTCTGATACCACCTAATCTGTCACGCCCCGGGTGTAAACCAGAACCCGGGCCCGTCTACAGATCCGCCGTGCACCCGGTATTTCCCGCGTACACGAAGCGTCGGTAACCTGCTCAGATAGAAGAAATAATAATAAAAGAGCATAAAATCAGAGCTGAACTAAAAACTACAACATCTCAGACCAAAGCTAAAAATAAAGTACAGAATGACTGTACTTAAATAAATACAAGTACTCTCCCAGCTCACCACAAATATACAACCAGCTGGCTAACGCCAGACCCAAAAGAGAGTACAAAAGACTGTCTGAGAAGATAAGGGTACATCAAAAGTCCAGCTAGCTACTGTCGGGTGGACTCTCTATCTAGTCCGCCATCCTCTTACATCGATCAGTTGCTGACGACCCAGCAACTCCCGTAGAAGACTCTGCAAAACAAAGGGAGAAAAATAAAGAAAGGACGATGGGGGTAAGAACTACCATAAAAACAGTAGCCTCCCCTAGTGGGTAAAGCCTCAACTCAGACATGCCCACTAGGTCTACCAGAGGCAAAAGGGGAGAAAAGATGGTAAGCTATAAAGATAACTACAGATGAGAATGCTACCACAAGTATGCCTCTAAAATGCCGAGCTAAAAGAATAGCTAAATGTATGCGTCAATACATGAATGCCTGCCTGAATAAACCCAATCGATAGACCAGTAATCACTGGTACTGCCTGCTCTGCTGTCGAACTCAAGATCTCAATCGCGGGATACAGACCGACTTCGGACCGGTACGGTCGCATCCCAAAGTAAGTAACAGATCGGCATCGAACCGTCCGATCGCACACAAAAGTAAGTAACAGACCGGCATCAATCCGTCCAGTCGCACACTCCGGAGTGGCACTCGAGGGGAGCGACCCACACGAGTAAAGTTACTAAGTCATCAGTATCACAAGTATCTCTGTATCGAGTATCACTGTAGCAGGACTGGATCATGACAATGATCGAAGTGGGGAAAACCCCCCCACTAAAGATAACTCGCTCCCCCAATCTAATGCAGCTCAATAAGTGGAAACTCCGTCCACTAAAGGAATCCTATCCCCAATCTGATGCATAAGTAAACATCCGGTCAACCGCCCAATGTCCGCGATTGCCGCAATAACCCAAAACCCCAATCTGGTATGACATACCCACTCAACAAACCCGGCTACACTATCCTACATCCCTGCTCAACCCGAGCAATACCCCAAAGCCTCAAATGAACGGAGAAAAGAATAATAAACAGGGTTTCTCCTAAGTCAATTCCAGCATGATAGTGTAGTAGAAAAAGTGGCCTATCTAGATGTCCATACAAGCATGCAAATGTCCTCATCTAGAATAGAAGGAAAAGCGTCCAACAATGCACTCACATATAATACATCATAAAGTCCCAATATACCAATCTGTTCACGTGAATAACATGATATAACAATGAACTCCAATACCAATGTCTCAAAGTGATGATCCATTCTTGC
Organism: Tillandsia leiboldiana; assembly: GCA_029204045.2. Classification (NCBI taxonomy): domain Eukaryota; kingdom Viridiplantae; phylum Streptophyta; class Magnoliopsida; order Poales; family Bromeliaceae; genus Tillandsia; species Tillandsia leiboldiana. Next base: position 44,307,291 of record CM055060.1, on the reverse strand, counting down.
ATAATACACTAAGTACTAACATACAACTGATCATGTTGTTCCAGATAAATAAACACTTTAACAGGAGTGATTATGGCATAATGATCATGTTCCAATACCATTGTCTCAATTCTATGGATAGGCTATCAATTAAGTCGTCCCTGTTTGCATGAAAGGTTATCAATATTTGATCAACAATTTCTAACATCGGGTTATTCTGATATTCCTAGTGAGCATACCAAAGGAGAGGGATACAACAACCACCCACCTGAAGAGCTGATTGTCCAAGTCCCACAGCTGAAAATACCAGGAAATCCAAATCTCCAACTCCAATGGGTCCAGCAATACCCGCAAACTCTCCTGGGTACAACACAAAGTTCACAATTACACTTAAATCCCAAAAACTAACCACGCATACACATACTGAAAATCAGTCCCAAAGATGCACTTATTTCACCTGCTGAAAGTGCCCAGAAAATTCCCAGAAAAATATCACAGCGATCCTCGCGTCGGTACCTTCGAAACGGCTGCTTGCACGCCTAAATCTGAGTTCGGTAAGTCAAGATATAAATTCGGCAAGGTGGTACACTCAAACAAAATCTGCATCAAAAACTGTAGCACTGTTCACAGGGAAACAGGAATTTTCACCTCCAAATGAATCTCTGAAAAATCCAAGAAAATACAACCGCGTTCCTTGCGATCTGTAGATGAAAAAGTTGTATAAGCACGTTTTCGTCTGACGCTCGTGCGCGAAGGTATGGCCAAAACACTCCGATGCTGTCCCAAAAAGCCATACAGAAAATGGGTCACAGTGATGCCTTGGGATCCGTGCCAAAAACTCGAAATGGGAAAGCGCGATCAATATGAAAGATGAAGCCCTACCTCTTAGGAGTCTGCCGGCGTAAGAATCACTGAAAAAGAAGGTCGGGGTAGCCCAGGGGAAAATTTACACCAAACAGCGACGAAGAAGAACACCGGAAATGCAACGTCGCACCGCGCCGTAAAATCCGGAATCCTCAGGATGCGTGCACCAAAAACTCAAAACTCTGCAGGTGGATCAAGAGCTTAAAGAAGAACAAATCACCTTAAAGGAGCTCAGGAAGAGGAGGCTCGAAAATGGGAGAAAAACCTCCAAAAAGGCAGCTCGGGCTGCTATTTATAGGCTGAGGGAAACAAATGAAGAAATTTCGGATGTGTCCCATTTTTCGGGCGCCCGGTCCGGCCCGCCCGGTTTTCGGGCGCGCACAGTGCGGCCCGGTCCGCCACTTTCGGGCGCGCACAGTGCGACCCAGCCCAGCCCGCCCCGTCGTACGGGATCTCGCCTCCGTCCGACCCGCGTCGGGGCCCGCCACGTGTCCCCCGAACACGCGGCTGCCGTGCAAGCGCCCGTGGAGAGCGCCACGTGCCCCCGCCCGCAGTCAACGCGGTGGGTGGCGCCCGCGAATCAGCGGGCGCCACGTGGCGCTGCCCACGACCACCCCACCTGCCTGCGTTCGGCCACCTGCCCCGACACCTGCCCCGCGCGTTGCGTGGACCGCGCGCCCGTGAGCCCGCCAATGAGGAACTGCCACGTGGCGCGCCCCCCGGTCCACGACTCCCCGCGCGCGTCCGTGGACCGAGCGCGCGTGGGCCGCCCAATCGGGCGCTGCCACGTGGACACTCGCCGGTCGACGCCTTGCGCGGTGCACCCCGGTCACAATCCAACCATTCCGTGGACCCAGCCGCGTGCGCCGACCAATCAGGTGGCGCCACGTGGCACCCCCGCCGGTCCACGGCTCCCCCATGCACTAGAAATCCAGTAAAACTTCCGGCAGTCCGTTTTTGGGCACCGGACTCAGAATTTAGTAAACAAAAAGCCGTTTTCAAGCATTTTTCCGCGCTGAATCCAAATCCAACCTCCGTTTGGCCTAAAACCTTTTCTAAAATTCGGCAAAAGTAGCCGAAGGCCAACCCAGCTAACAAAAGCTCACAGGGTCCATCTGTGGCATCCCTTTGATGCACTATGGGCCAAATACACCATCAACAGGTGTTTGCACAGTGGATTTGGCGACGCGACCCACCTCCCCGCTTTCCAACATAGCGGTCGTAGGGGATTTTCCGGGCATTTTTCCGACCGAACTTCCGGGGATGCCGCCCGGACGTGAGGTTGATTTCTCTATTGAGTTAATTCCAGGAACGAAACCTGTCACGAAGGCGCCATATAGAATGGCCTTCGTCGAACTAAAGGAACTGAAGGCACAACTAGAGGACCTTCGGGATAAGGGTTTCATCAGACCGAGTGTGTCTCCATGGGGAGCGCCTGTTCTGTTTGTAAGGAAGAAGCATGGGAGCTTGCGTTTATGCATAGATTACCAGGAGTTAAACAAGGTCACTGTGAAGAACAAGTACCCCATGCCACATATTGATGATCTGTTCGATCAACTGCAAGGGGTGACGGTGTTCTCGAAGATCGACCTCTAGTCTGGCTATCACTAGCTCAGAATCAGGGGCGAGGATATACCGAAAACAGCTTTTCGAACTCGTTACGGCCACTACGAGTTCACTGTAATGCCGTTTGGGCTTACTAACGCCCCAGCGGTGTTTATGGATATGATGAACAGGATCTTTAAACCGTTCCTGGACCAATTTGTGGTGGTCTTTATCGACGATATCCTCATCTACTCCCGCACAGATAAAGAGCACGAGGAGCACCTGCGAGTGATCCTCCAGACCCTACGGGATCAAAAATTGTATGCCAAACTCAAAAAGTGTGAGTTTTGGCTCCGCGAGGTCGACTTTCTGGGACACATAGTCTCAGCCTCGGGAATTGCGGTGGACCCGAGGAAGATAGAATCCGTGACCGACTGGGCTCGTCAACAACGGTGACAGAAATTCGAAGCTTTCTAGGACTGGTGGGGTACTACAGACGCTTCGTGGAGGGCTTCTCAAAGATAGCCACTCCCCTGACTCGACTAACCCGGAAAGGGGAGAAGTTCGTCTGGACGGCCCAGTGCCAGAAGAGCTTCGAGGAACTTAAAGACAGACTCACACGGGTGCCGGTACTCACATTGCCGCAGCCCGGTGAGGACTACGAGATCTATTGTGATGCATCTCGAAGCGGTCTTGGAAGCGTATTAATGCAACAAGGGAAGGTCATAGCATACGCATCAAGACAACTCAAGGATTACGAGCAGAACTACCCTACACACGACTTGTAGCTCGCGGCAGTCGTGTTTGCCTTGAAGCTCTGGAGACATTATCTCTACGGGGCGCACTGTAACGTGTTTTCTGATAACCAGAGCCTCAAATACCTATTTACACAGAAGGAACTGAACTTACGGCAAAGGCGATGGCTGGAACTACTAAAGGACTACGATTTGTCCATCCACTACCACCCCGGGAAGGCAAATGTGGTGGCCGACGCCTTGAGCCGGAAAGGACAGACGGGGGAAACGGCACGGAGCACCCTTACCCAACAGGATCGTCTAATTGCAGAGTTCTCGCAATTGAGGCTGGAGGTTGTGCCAGCAGGTGCGGTTGCGAAACTTCTGTCCTTGGTGGTGAAGCCTACGCTGATCGAGAGGATCTTGGAAGGCCAAACAACGGACACGCAACTACAACTGGTGCGGGACAGAATATCCTCAAAGCAAAGTGGGGATTTCATGATTGGCACTGATAATATGATAAAGTTCCGGGGACGAATTTGCGTGCCCGACATGCCAGAGTTGAGGAAAAAAATTCTAACGGAAGCGCATAATGCCCCCTACACTGCGCATCCCGGAGGTACAAAGATGTACAAAGACCTGAGGCAGACCTTCTGGTGGCCCAAATTGAAGAATGATGTGACGCAATTTGTGGCGCATTGTTTGGTGTGCCAACAGGTGAAAACGGAACATCAGCGACCGGTGGGAAAACTACAACCATTGCCCATACTAGAGTGGAAATGGGAATGCATTACCATGGACTTCGTAACCGGTTTTTCGCGATCGCAACTTGGACATGACGCGATATGGGTCATAGTGGACCGTCTGACGAAATCGGCCCACTTTCTGCCTATCCACACGACGTGGACCCGAGATCGGCTAGCGCAAACCTACATCGACGAGGTGGTAAGATTGCATGGAGTACCATCATCGATAACTTCTGATAGGGACACACGCTTTGTGTCAAATTTCTGGCGGAGCCTGCAGCAGGCACTGGGGACCAAACTGCAGTTTAGCACGGCCTTCCACCCGCAGACAGACGGGCAATCGGAATGTGTGATCCAGATCCTCGAGGATATGCTTCGAGCTTGTGTGCTAGATCTGGGTGAGGGATGGTCGCGTTACCTACCTCTCGTGGAATTCGCCTACAATAATAGTTATCAAGCTAATATTCAGATGGCGCCGTACGAAGCCTTGTATGGGCGTCGATGTCGATCGTCTATTTGCTGGGACGACTTGGGGGAGCGGAAGCTTTTGGGGCCTGACCTTATAGAGGAAACGGAGGCAAAGGTATGCCTTATCAGGCAGTGGCTGTTGACCGCCCAGAGCCGGCAGAAGAGCTACGCGGATCAGAGGCGACAGGAATTGGAATTTTTGGCGGGGGAACACGTGTTGCTTCGTGTATCACCGTCTAAGGGGACAAGACGGTTCGGCTTACGAGGAAAGTTGAGCCCACGGTACGTGGGACCGTTCGAAATCTTGGAGCGCGTGGGCCCGGTGGCATACCGGTTGGCCTTACCGCCAAACCTCGAACGGGTACACAATGTGTTTCACGTCTCGATGCTCCGAAACTACCTTCCCAACCCGTCTCACGTCCTCGATGCCTCTGCCGTCGAGTTGCGTGAGGACTTGAGCTTCGAGGAAACGCCGATACGGATATTGGCACGAGAGGAAAAGAAACTTCGCAACCGGACGATCCCCTACATAAAGGTGCAATGGAGTAACCATAAGGAGCACGAGGCAACCTGGGAACTTGAGACGAAAATGAGGGAGTGTTTCCCTGAGTTATTTAGCGAGGGTTGAGGTTAAGTTTCGGGGATGAAACTTCTTTTAAGGGGTGTGTGGTGTAATATCACAATTTTTCATGTAACGTTTTACCCTCCTACTAATAAAGTTAAGTTATGGGAAACTGAATTAATGGGTTTACTTAAGTTGATAATCTTGAGGTGCGGGTATTTTTCTGTGATAGAGCTCGAAAAACGGTGAACGGCGGTGACCGGATCCGGATTCCGACTTATGGATCCCCCAGAAAGGGGTGGTTAGGATCGCGGTAACCGGGATGTGCATCGAAATCCGTGCAAGTGATCGTGCACGCTTTTCGAGTAGATAAGAAATTATCTCTAAGAGATTATCGCTAAGGAATTATCTCTAAGGAATAAATAAATAATTAATTAATTAAAGATTCAATTACCCGATGGGGATTCCAACGGTACGTACCAAGAAACAGATTTTACTTCTCCCGAAAAAGAAACCCTAGCCGGAGAGAAAAGAAAGAAAGAGGGAAAAAGCGAAACCCTAACCGGAAGAGAAAAGGGAAGAAAGAAGGAGAAAGCGGAGGGACCCGATCACCCCCGACGAACGTGCCGGAGCCGGGAGCGTGAACGGATTGCCTTCTCCGACGAATCGCGGTAAGCGATGTTCTTTTCGGTTTTCGTTTTGGAGTTTTGTTGCCGTCGTTTTGGTTTTGCTATTCTTGTCACCTTTATCGCCGCCGTCGTCGTCGCCGCCGCTGCCGCGAAGCCCTAGGGCATCGCCGCCGCCACGAAGCCCTAGGGCACCGCCGCCGCCGCACCGCGTGCGGCGCCGCGCAGGGCAGGCGCCCGCGCGGCTGCACCGCACGCGGCGCACGCGTGCCGCGCGGGCCTGGAGCCCGCGCGGCCGCGCAGCATGCGGCGCGCGGGCAGGAGCCGCGCGGCCGCAGCGTGCGCATCGTGCGCCGCGTGGGGCTGGCGCCCGCGGGGCCGGTGCCCGCGCGGCCGCATGGCATGCAACGACGTGGGGGTGGCCATGTCGCCCGTCGCGCGTCGTCGCCACCACCGTGCTGAGTCGTTGCTAGTGTTTTTGGGTTTTGGACTCCGTCTATTTACAGATTATGTTTCCGATCTGACCGCGGTTCTTTTGGGGACTATTTTTAGGTCCGAGTGCCGATTGTGAGCGTGGTTCGTCCTTAGGTGTTCCGGTCAGCACATTCGAGGTGGGTACCTTTGGTTATTTTCGGTGTAAAGTCGTTCCCGAGTATTTTGCATGATAAAGTAGATGTTTTGGTAAACTGTCTAACCCCATTGCATGTAAATCCCGTTTACTATTTTAACTAAGGCGGTTGAGGTCGCAGTATCGTTTTATTATTCTAACCGAGGCGGCTGAGGTCGCAGTATTGTATATATGCTCATATTGCTTACACACACACCGGCGGTTTGGCCACCGCACAGGGTGTATTTTTCCGGAAAGATTGTAAGGATTACCCGTGTACCCCATGACTATGGATGATGGGGACCCCTCAAGGAGAGGCGGCTGCAACTTCGGCAGTCGAGGGGTTGGTGACACCAAGAAAATGAGTACGGTATCTGGGGTTGGTGCCCAACTTGTTTTTAATTCTAGGGTAGGAGCCCAGCGTGTTTGTGACAGGGATTTAGCGACTCATGAGGGGGAAGTGAATGCTCTGGAGTATCGGTTTGTCTTTTCAGCTATTGCATTTACAGTTTATATCTACTTTATCAGTCACTGACTACCCACGCTGTGACAGGTCCGAGCAGGGGTGGGAACCGGGACGACGGTGAGGCATCGGTTAGAGGACCCTAGCCATGGTGGCTATTAAACGTTAGAGTTTATGGTTATTTCTTTAATGTTTGGTTAGTATAACTGTGAATTACTTGTGTATGGTTTCTTGTGGATGTTGGATTGAGGACTTAGCGTAGGAATATCTACTTATATCTGTGAATCTTGAGATGTGTGGATGCGGCTCGTTTTCAAATACAAACATGGTTTCAAAAACATTTTCAAACCAAGTGTCGTGTGGGCACTGATTTCAAAACCCGTGGATTTATCCTTTCAAGCAATGTGGCCGCTTAAAGGAGATTGCGAAAATATTTTGCAAAACCGGGTGTCTAGTGGACACCGACTTTCAAACTTATGGGTTTATGCTGTAGTTTCAATATGATAAATGTGACTGTATGGTTAAGTGTAATCTCTCCTCGTCGTCGTTCATTGTTTGCATGGTTAGAGTATTTGTCGTGCTCGGAATGCCGTACATATACAAAGGAGGCTCCGTGTAGTGTCCTGACGTTTCTGGTGTCGCTGTCGACCCTTGTCGCTTAATGTTAGTGGTAGGTGCCCTTTCTGATCGATTTTTTTAGTGCTTTGGGTTTTGGGGTGGGTTAGTATTTTTCGGTGATAGGGCCCGAGAAATGGTGAACAACGGTATGTCCGGATCCCCGTTCCGACTCCCGGATCTCCCGGAATAGATTTTGAAGCACGGGGTGTCGATAACGCGCATCGGAGTCCGCGCCGTCCTTCTCGCACGACCTTCTGGGATGATTAGGGATAAGTTCGCGTCGGGTCTGGGTCGCGGTGTTTAGTTGACGAGCGTCAGAACGGGGTGTGGTTCCTGCCTTGACCTAATCCCCCTCCCCTAAGCGGTGCGGCACGCTCGAGGTTAGGGTTAGGGTTTTTCTCCCCAGCGGTATTTAAATGCGATTTATTTTGACTTCCCAAGAGAAAAACGCGTTGGACCTAGCCGTCTGGAGAAAAAGGGGAGAGGAGATCCCATCTCGTCTTATCGTGCATGCCGGAGGCGGAAGTCATGGCAGGATCGGATCCTTTCCGCGGGGACCTCGGGGTGAGTAGTCGTCCCTCCTCGCTTTTCCTTTTGGGGTCGCGTTGTGTTTTGGGGGCAGGGGGGGAGGCTCGGGGGTCGCTGTCGCCGCAGCGCTTTGTTGCTGTCGCCGCAGCGCTTTGTTGCTGCCGCCGCGCCGCCGCCCGAGCAGGGTGGCACCCGCGCGGGGTGCCTTGTTGTTGCCGCCGCGCCGCCGCTGCGCGGGGAGGCACCCGCGCGGGGCGCTTCGCTGCTGCCGCCGCACCGCCGCTCGCGCGGGGTGGCACCCGCGCGGGGCGCTTCGCTGTTGCTGCCGCCCGTGCGAGCCAGCGCCCGCGCGGAGCGCTTCGCTACTGCCGTCGCGCCGCTGCGTGGCTTGGTGCCACGCGGGGTTTCGCCTTCACCGCCGCTGCGGCGTCGATGCCGCTGTCGCGCCGCCGTCGTGCGCCGCCCGCGTGGCTTGGTGCCACGCGGGGCTCCATTGGCGCTGTCGCGTCGCGCCGCCGCGTGGATTGGTGCCACGCGGGGTTTCGCCTCCGCTGCCGCTGCCGCGCCGCCGTCGTGCGCCGCCCGCGTGGCTTGGTGCCACGCGGGGCTCCGCCGGCGCTGTCGCGTCGCGCCGCCGCGTGGCTTGGTGCCACGCGGGGTTTCACCTTCGACGCCGCTGCCGCGTCGCTGCCGCTGCCGTGCCGCCGTCGTGCGCCGCCCGCGTGGCTTGGTGCCACGCGGTGCTCCGCCGGCGCTGTCGCGTCGCGCCGCCGCGTGGCTTGGTGCCACGCGGGGTTTCGCCTCTGCTGCAGCTGCCGCGCCGCCGTCGTGCGCCGCCCGCGTGGCTTGGTGCCACGCGGGGATCCGCCGGCGCTGTCGCGTCGCGCCGCCGCGTGGCTTGGTGCCACGTGGGGTTTCGCCTTCGCCGCCGATGCCGCGTCGCTGCCGCGTCGCTGCCACGTCGCTGCCGCTGCCGCACAGCCGTTGTGCGCCGCCCGCGTGGCTTGGTGCCACGCGGGGCTCCGCCGACGCTGTCGCGTCGCGCCGCCGCGTCGCTGGGTGCCACGCGGGGTTTCGTCTTCGCCGCCGCTGCCGCGTCGCTGCCGCTGCCGCGTCGCTGCTACTGCCGCGTCGTTGCCGCTGCCGCGCCGCCGTCGTGCGCCGCTCGCGTGGCTTGGTGCCACGCGGGGCTCCGCCGGCGCTGTCGCGTCGCGCCGCCGCGTGGCTTGGTGCCACACGGGGTTTCGTCTCCGCTGCCGCCGCCGCGTCACTGCCGCTGCCGCGCCGCCGTCGTGCGCCGCCTTTGCCTTCGCCGCCGCTGCCGCGTCGCTGACGCTGCCGCGCCGCCGTCGTGCGCCGTCCGCGTGGCTTGGTGCCACGCGGGGCTCCGCCGGCGCTGTAGCGTCGCGCCGCCGCGTGGCTTGGTGCCACGTGGGGTTTCGCCTTCGTCGCCGCTGCCGCCGCGTCGCCTCCGCCGCGTGGCTTGTGCTCGTCGTCGCCGCTCGTTCCCCGTTTTCCCGCCGGGTGCATGTCACGCCCCGGCGTCGAAACTGCGACCCGGGCTCGCCAACAGATCCGCCGCCCATACGGGAAGCCCCGTATAGACGAAGCGACTAACCTGCAAAAGATCAACTATACTATACAGATATCAGAGCTGAAAGTAAATTGCTGAAAATGAAAATATAAACAACTCAAAATCCGCCCCAAAAACATAAGTCTCTCAAGCAGTAAAATAAAAATACTACTCTATACCTCACTACAAAGGTCTGTCAACATGAACTCTCAAAAAGTAAGGGGGTACATCTACTCTCACTACAAGGAAAAGGACTTTTGGTGGCGACTTTTTTGTGGCGACAATTATTGTCGCCACTAATTGTAAAGCTATAGTGGCGACATTTAATTGTCGCCACAAATAAACAAGATACAGTGGCGACATATATTTGTCGCCACCAATAAATAAGCAATAGCGGCGACTTTCATATGTCGCCACTAATACTTAGTAATTAGCGGCGACGTTTGTCGCCGGAAAAAGTTAAAGATATAGTGGCGACTTTTGTCGCTACCAATAAATAAGATACAGTGGCAACATTTATTTGTCGGCACCAATAAATAAGCAATAGTGGCGACATTAAAATGTCGCCACTAATACTTAGTAGCTATATTTTTTAGTAAATATAGTTAGAGATATAGTGGCGACTTTAGTCGCCACTATATTTTTTATTTCCCACCAAATTTTCCCTCCTTATTTTTCAACCAACCAAAACCCTTTTTTTTTTTTTTTTTTTTTTTTTTTTTGTGAGATGCGAACCCGGGCCCCTACATCACCCGCCCTCTCCCCCTTCCCCATTAATTAACCTCTCTCTCTCACTCACTCACTCTCTCTCTCTCTCTCTCTCTCTCTCTCTCTCTCTCTCTCTCTCCTTCCCCAAGCCCGTCGCCCATCGACCCGCCGTCGCCCCTCCGTTGCCCCTCGCCCCTCGCCCCACCGACCCTCCGCTGCCCCTCCATCGCCCGTCGCCCCTCGCTCCTCCGTCGCCCCTCCGACCCTCCGCCGCCCCTCTATCGCCCGTCGCCCCTCGCACCTCCGCCGTCGCCCCTCGCCCCTCCGCCGTCGACCTGCCGTCGCTCCTCGCCCGTTGACCCGCCGTCGCCCCTCCGTCGCCCCTCGCCCCTCGCCCCGCCGACCCTCCGCCGCCCCTCCATCGCCCGTCGCCCCTCGCCCCTCCGTCGCCCCGCCGACCCTCCGCCGCCCCTCCATCGCTCATTGACTTTGGAGGTAATTTTTATGCATTTATGATCTGATGCTCATGTCTACAATGGTAGCTTTTAGCTTAAGCTTTCAAACTTTTGCAGGGAGTGGTGTACGTCGTTGATAGTGGGTTCTCAAAGCAGCGCTTTTATAATCCGGTACTGAAGTGTACTTTCTTATTGATTATAATCTGGAGATGATTATTTATTGCATTTATAGAACTTATAGCAAATGTTTCATTTTGGCATTGTCACATATGGTACTTCAATTGTTGATTTCTATATCGTTTATTATTGTAGTTCTTTTGTTAAGAAAAGTTGATATTGTTCCACATCTATGTTGTATTAATGCCTATATTCTGAGGTTCTTGGCAGTTACATTAGCTACTCTTTTGCTAGGTGCTTAATTCTAATATTGTATTCTTTATATACATAACTCAGTTACAATTGATTCAACAGTAAATTATTTTGTCAGATTTTTGATATTGAAAATCTGGTGGTGGCACCAATATCAAAAGCTTCTGCACGACAAAGGGCTGGGAGAGCTGGAAGAGTACAACCTGGGAAGTGTTATAGGTATACATCTCATATTGAAAATTTTTAGCTAGCACACTAATTATTGAATTTCAATCTGGCCTTTTTTATTTCTAGAAAGATATTTCATACTCTCTGGTGTATATTTCTGTACTTGCACATTTGCTACTGTAGTTTGATTTGGCTTGTAAGAACTTTTCTTTATTTATTTATATAATTTCTCTGCCTTTGTTTCCTTTCAACGCATAAAAGCTTGGTGAGGACTGCAAATAGTATGCTCGATATTTTCGTGAAATATCAGTTGTATATTTTATGAATAATTCTTCCTCCTGGAAATCTGCTTGTTCTGCTACTGGATGGATAGCCTTTATGAGCTTCCTTGGAAGTATGTAGGATCTGTTAACACTGATATTGTTGACATGAATATGGATTTCCTGTACTATCTTTGGTATCAGGAACCAGCTGTTCGTGGAAAAGCAGGTGGACAGTCTAGTTATAGTGGAGGTCCATTCTATACAACAGTAAGCCTATTCTACTTGACTATTATGCAGCTAACATCATCAATTAGAAAACAGAAAACCATGTTCTTTATCTGCATAGGTTTGCCATCTACATGTAGCTTCTATGTAATTTATTTTGGCTGATTAGTAGCCTAATGTCCAGCACCCCGGAAGCGTTCCCGCAGCTTCCAATTCTCGGCATTCACCTCTTCCTCCAGAACCTGCCGATTTCTACAGTGATCGTGGTGCCACAATTGATATTCCTCTTGATTCAACAAAGGTATGTAGACACTAGCTGAAGAAGTTGTTGGAATAGTTGCTATTCGATACCTTTATTCCGAGACTTGTTAATTTGATTGTTGGAATTGGAATTGGAATTGGAATTGATATTCCTCTTGATCTCGATGTAATTGGAATAGCTGAAGAAAGAATCTATAACTGAGCTTCGATTTAACTTGATTTTAATTTTCAGTTTTACCTTGGTATAATTTTCAGCATTAGCTTGATGTTAATTTTCAGCTTTAACTTGCTCTAATATTTTACTTCATTTTAATATAGGAGGATGAGAATTGATAGAAGTTGGATGACACTTACGAATCGAGCATGTAATGAATATGAAAAAGGGATTGACACTTTTTTAGATTTTGCATTTAAAAGATTAGGAAATGTGAAAAGAATTCGTTGTCCATGTGCAAAATGTTGCAATGTTAGACTAAAAAGCCGAACAGAAGTAAAGTATGACTTATTTCGTAATGGAATTCTTTTGAGTTACACTAAATGGCATCATCATGGTGAATTATCAGATGAATCAAATGGTGAAAGTGATGCGGATGATGCCAATACTCCTATAAATGAGAGATGCAAAAATATGGAAACAATGCTTGAGGACTTATTTGTGCATGAAGGAAAGTCCACAATTGATGACATAGATGATAGAGAGTGTACTAATCCTGAAGAACCTATTCCTGAAGCTCAAAATTATTATCGATTATTAGAAGATTGTAAACAAGATATATTGTGAGGACCTGGATCCCCACGATGTGATTACTGGTTGATCAGCAGCTCCTGGTGGCCTAGGTGGCGTGTCGGTGGCGTTTGTACACCAATTGGACACTTTTGATGGACTCGGTGTGTTAAATGGATCACGTGGGTGATCAAATGGCCCCATAGAATGCTTAGAAGTGGTTTCGCGCGCAATGGATATTAAAATTGGACTCGGGGCGAAGTTTGGATAAAGGATCACCTCTCCGGTTGCCTTCGGGAATTTTTAGAGTTGGAATTTGGCAAATCGGATTTTTGGTATGGACCCGGCGCGAAAATTGGATCAAGTAGGCTTTCCGGGGGCTTTCAGCAAATTTTCGGATGAGAATTTGGAGAATCGGACACCATATTTGGATTCAGCGCGCGAAATCGTTGAGAATGGACTATTTACTTGTTTGTTTTGGAACCCGGTTGACGTGCGCGTTTTTCGAGGCGACGCAGCACGAATCTCGAGGCTTGGCGCGATGGCACGGATCCCGAGGAGGCGCTGGCGTGCAGTTCGGGGCGTACGGAGCGCAGGCTGGCGCGCTGGGGAAGCGCGCCTGCGGTGCGTGACGCGGGGGGGCCGCCACGTGGCGGGCCCCCACTGGTGCGCATGGTCACGCGGGGGGGCGCGCGCCCGTGTGGCGCGTGGCATGTCCCGCGCCTGCGCGGCGTTGGGTGTCACGCGCCCGTGTGGCGCGCGGCAACCGCGCCCGCGTGGCGCAATGGCCGTGCGCCGCGTGGACAGGCAGGCGTGTGCCTGCGCCTGGCGCACGAGACCCTGTGCGGTGGACCGGCTGACAGCGGCCGGTGCACCGTGGACCCGGTCCACCGGGAACCCCCCTCCTCCCTTTTCTTCTCTTCTTCTTCCTTTTTCTCCCCGCACGCCATCTCTTTGTCCCTTTCTTTTCTTCTTCTTCAACCGAGAGAGAAGGAGTGAGGGAAGAGATTTGGTGAGGGTGCGGCGGGGCGCCGCGGACCTCGCGGAGCGCGCGAGATTTTTCCAGCTGGACGGATGCGCGGCGCGACGCTCGTCTTATTGTGTTCCCCTTCGTCGCGTTTCGGTGCACGAGCTTCCCCGGCCTACTCCGACCTCAGTTTCAGGCGATTCTTGCGCCGTTGGATCCGCGACTGGCAGAGCTGCAATCTTGGTATTCTCTTCTCCCCCTAGTTTCGCGCTTTTCGAGGTGTTTGTTCGAGCTTACTGTGACCCCATTTCTGTGATGGAGATTTGGACAGCGGCGTGGTCTTTCGGCGTTATCTCCGCAACCGGGCATCGTATGGCGACGTGCTTATACACTTTTTTCATCTAATCGACGCAAGGAATATCACAGTATTTTTCTTGGATTTTTCTGAGTTTTGCCCGAAGGTATATGTTCTTCCCCTTATCTGTAAATGGAATTACAGTTATGTTGCTGTGTGGTTTTGCGCACCTGTACTGTGGAATTTGTAACTCGGCCTACGTGGCTCGGAATTGGACGTACAGGTACTCGTTTCGAAGGTATCGACGCGAGGATTGCTGTGATATTTTTATTGGATTTTTCTGGGCACTTTCGGCAGGTGAAATAAGCATATCTTTGGGACTGATTTTCTGTGTGTTTGTGCGTGGTTAATTTTGGGAATAAAAGTGTAATGTTGGACCTTATTGTTGTACCCAGGGGTATTTACAAGTGTTGCTGGACCCGAGGGATCTGTAGACTTTGATTTCGGGGTACTTTTAGTTGTTTGGAGCCAAGGCTTGCGCGGCATGTACCGAGGATGCAGTTTCGGCAGAATTTGGACTGTGGGCGTCTGCGCTCTTCACCGACTTCAGGTTTGCCTTGGTTTAAGCGCTTCAGGTGGGTGAGCTTAATAGTGGTAACTGTATAAGCTGTTTATGTTATGACGAATATAAGTGCGCTCGTGGGGAGGTCACCCCTCTATGATTGGGGACATGCATATTTGTGGTACGACCGATATGAGCGAGAGGTAAGCAAGGAATGGGCTAGATTATGTGGTTCTTGTACTTGTTTATTCATTAGCCTACTTGTGTGAGATTAGTACAGCATAGTAGGGACTTTTTGGCATGCTTTGCTGTTACATGTTTCACCCGCTTCTATCATTTCTGAGGACAAAAGCATGCTTGTATGGTCATATAGTTAGGCCATCTTTTACTGCTGCACTACTTATTGGAACTTGACTTAAGAGAAACCATGCTTTTCCTTTCTCCTTCTTGTTTGTCAGGTAGTCAGTGTTGCTCGGGTGCGAGCAGGGGTCTGGGTAGTGCAGTCGGGACTTTGTGTCTGGGACAGGTTGGATTAGTGGTGGGGCTTTGCGGCAACCGCGGATATTGGGCGGTTGACCGGATGCTTATCTATGCACCAGATTGGGTATCAGTTTTCTCTAGTGGATGGAGTTTCCCACTTATCGTTTAGTTGCATCCGACTGAGGTCGGGTCTTTCTTTAGTGGTTGAGTTTTCCCACTTTGATCAGATTGTGATCAAGTCCTGCTATACAGAGATACTTGTTACTTGTGATACTGATGACAGGGATACTTTACTCGTGTGGGTCGCTCCCCTCGAGTGCCACTCCGGAGGTAGGCTTTTCGGACCCAGCCTTGTGTGCCGGTCTGATATTGATGTTGGGATGCGAGCCGTGCGGGCCGATCCCGCGGTTTCCAGCCTTGTGTGCAGATTCCGCTGATGTTGGGATGCGAGCCGTGCGGGCCGATCCCGCGGTTTCGAGCCTTGTGTGCAGATTCCGCTGAGCAGGCATTGCCAGTTTTACTGGTGGCATTTTGGATTGGGTTTATTACAGATATTTGCCTTATTGTTGAACTCGTGTCAGGGGGACCGAGTGGGGTCTAGTAGCTATGTTTAGACCTGTGCTAGTGTTGTGGGGATCCATTTGGGGACTGTGGTCCCGTGGTCTTTGTGAGTTGTTGACCGTTGTGCGAGAGGCTTGGTGATCTTGAGTTTATCCGTCCTGAGAGAGAGAGAGAGAGTGGATTTTGACTATAGCCTGCATGAGCCACTACTCGATAGCGAGTTAGTCCGTTTGGACACCCTACGTAATTCCTGCCCGTCAGCGGGAGGTGGTTGTAGGTGGGCGCAGGTTTGACTGGACCAGGTGTGGCAGTCAGCTCGATTGGGTCGATTGTGCACTTCATGTGCTGGTGGTTGCATACCATCATTTGGTTCTCCCCTTTTGAGCATATAGATAGAGACATGGTAGCTGCTGAGAGTCTCCTGTTTCCTTATTTCAGTCTTTACAGCTTGGGTCAGTTTTTGTCTCTCGAGGACTTGGTGGGCGGACCGCCGGGTCTGGCGGTGGTACCCACTGAGAACTCCCTTTTTGGTGTAGTTCTCACACCCTTTGGGGGTTTTCCCCCTCCTTTTTCCTTCCTCTCCCTTGTTTTGCAGAGTCTTAGCGGGTGTTGCGGATTCTGCGGTGGTTGTTCGAGGCGAGGGAGTCGCGTGCTAGATCCCTACCCGTCGTTGGAGAGTAGCGGTACCCTTCAGAGGAGATCTTCTGTAGATTAGCTATTTCTTTTTCCTCTTTTGAGAGACTGATGTAGTGAGGATTTGATTTGTATTGAGGGCCTGTACACTGTTGTGTTTATTGGAGATACCTCCCTGTTGAGCTATGAGTTTTGTATCTGAGGATATTGTACGGTTATCTTTTGGGAGGTGGACATTGTTGTATTATTTTTCCAGTCGTACAGTGATTGATTTTAGTTTTACAGCAGATTTTCTTTTATAGCTCTGATATCTGTTAGCGGTAGTACTTATCTTGCAGGTAGGACGCTTCGCCTATGCGGGGTTTGGCATAGGTGGCGGATCTGTTGGCGAGCCCGGGTCGCAGTTTCGACCCCGGGGCGTGACATATATATCCGGGTTGCAAACGATATTCCAAATTATCCTTTTTAGTACAGTTGTTGAATCTCAAATGTCTCAATGGTTGGACCGATAAGTCAATTACAATGTTATTAGAGTTTTTGATCGACTTACTACCGGATGGTGCAAATATTCCAAAATCCTATTGTGAGGCAAGAAAGATAATTAAAGATTTAGGAGTGGATTATGTGAAGATTGATGCTTGCAAGAATGATTGTGTGCTTTTTTCGAAGAAATTTGCAAATAATCATATATGCCCTATATGTGGTGAGTCTAGGTGGATCTCGAGTAACAGAGAGGAAGAAGTAGACTTAAGAAAGCAAAAACAAATTCCTCAAAAGGTTTTGCGTTACTTTCCAATTACATCGAGATTACAAAGATTATACATGAATAAAGAGATGACCAGTAATATGAGGTGGCATAATGATGCAAGGCAAAACGATGGAATTTTACGGCATCCTGCTGATTCATCGGCTTGGAAGCATTTAGATCGTAATTATCCTGAGTTTGCCGTAGAGCCACGTAATGTAAGATTGGGCTTAGCAAGTGATGGATTTAACCCCTTCGGAAATATGAGCATCACACACAGTGTTTGGCCTGTTATTCTAGTTCCATACAATTTGCCTCCATGGTTGTGCATGAAAAGTGATTATTTTATGATATCACTACTTATTCCTGGCCCAAGAGCTCCCTGTAATGATATTGATGTATATTTGGAGCCTTTAATTGATGAGTTGAATGATTTGTGGACAGAAGGGATTAGAACATATGATGCGTCCAAAAAAGAAATTTTACTATGCGTGCTGATCTTCTTTGGACTATAAATGATTTTCCAGCATACGCCAATTTATCTGGTTGGAGTACGAAAGGAGGTCTAGCATGTCCTTGTTGCAGCAAGGATACAGTTTCGATGAGATTGAAGTTCGAAAAAAAGTTTTGTTATATGGGTCATCGTCGTTTCTTGCCACTTAATCATAAATGGCGTAATGACAAAAAATTATTTGACGGAACAAAGGAGAATCGTCTTGCACCTAAGACTTTATCCGGTGATGAAGTGCTAGAGCAATTGAGTCAAATGAAGCAAATAACTTTTGGGAAAGTATATATAAAAAAAAAACGTTCTCAACTACAACTGTGCTATTTAAATTGGCGAAAACATAGCATTTTCTTCAACTTGCCGTATTGGCATACGTTGTCGTTACGACACAATGTGGACGTTATGCACGCTGAGAAAAATATTGGTGATAATGTAGTTGGCACACTTATGAATACAGATGGAAAGTCCGAAGATACCCTAAATGCACGAAAGGATTTGATGTCGATGGGTTTAAGAAAGGAGCTTCACTTGATACCAATGGAGGGGAAGGTGATGGCCATACAAAATGAAATTGAAACAGTTGCTAGCAGCAAAACATATAAAATGCCTAGTGCTTATTACACATTTTTCAAAGATGAGAGGCAATTATTTTGCCGATTTCTAATGTATTTGAAGCTTCCAGATGGATTTTCATCAAACATTTCTAAATGTGTCAATAAACAAGAAGGTAAGCTTCAAAACTTGAAGAGTCATGACATTCATTGTTTATTGCATCGGCACCTCCCATTAGCAATTCACGGATTATTAAGGAAAGATGTTTCTAATGCCTTAATGGAGTTTAGTGCCTATTTTAGAGAATTATGCTCCAAATCATTGAGAGTGAGTGATTTGGAGCGACTTGAAAATTCAATTGCATTGACATTTGGAGTAGCAGGTCTCAAGCAGCAGTAGCTCAGGCTGCTGCTGAAGCAGCAGCTCAGCAGAGCTGCTGCTTGAGCAGCAGGTCTCAAGCAGCAGCACAGCCTGAGCTGCTGCTCAAGCAGCAGCAGCTCAAGCTCAGGCTGCTGCTCAAGCAGCAGCAGCTCAGGCTGCTGCTCAAGTCCCCGTTCGCCGTTCGCCGTTCGCGTTGAGAGTTTTTGAAGCTTTTTAGGTTGGAATTAGGTTGGAATTGAGAGTTTTTGAAGCTTTAAATTGCAAAGCTTAAGTCCCCGTTCGCCGAATTTGTAAAATAGCGAAATGCGGCGAAATGACCTGTAACATATTTTAAATATGATTATAGTCGAGTTCGGTGCGTTTCGGACCGACGCGGAGTGCATCGGGTCAAAAAGTGAGTTGAAGTTCAACGAATTAGCGAATTTCAGAAATTCTGATTTTTGTTATCGGCAAACTTTTTCGAGACCCTATTTTTTACAACTCAACCAATTAGGAGAAGCTGCTGCTCAAGAAACTGCTTGACCAGCTGCTTGAGCAGGAGCAACAAAATTGCAAAGCTCTTGAGCAGCGAAATGCGGCGAAATGCGTCGAATTTGCAAATTTGCAGAAGCTGCTGCTTGAGCAAAGCTGGTTGAGCAGTAGCTGCTGCTGCTCCTCAAGCAGCAGCTCAAGCAGCAGCTTGAGCAGGCTTGAGCAGCAGCACAAGCTGCTGCTTGAACAGCAGCACAAGCTGCTGCAGCAGCTTGAGCAGCTGCTGCTCTGCAGCTTGAGCAGCAGCTGCTGCTGCTGCTCAAGCAACAGCACAAGCTACTGCTGCTGCTGCTCAAGCAGCAACTTGAGCAGCTGCTGCTGCGGCTGCTCAAGTATGACCCGAACTTTCTAATCTCCAGGAATCTGCTGAGGAGTTGGAAGAAACCTCAGTTGATGATACGGAAGAAATAACTGAGAGTTTTTTGGCGGATAAGGAGGCCTCGGAGGTTTCTAGTACACCAGATATTGATATTGATGCAGATAGGGGATCAAGTAATTTCCCAATAGAGGATCAAGGAGAAGCGAATAGTGATCAGACATCAATCATGGTAAGTTGACAAAGTTGTGTTTGCTCTTCAAGGTCTTCGAAAGCACTAGCAAGTGGCAGCGTCACTTCCATATGCAAGATAACTTTTTGTAACCAGATCATAGTACCTAATTGCTAGTCTCCTTGAAGATAGTTTGCTGCTTACATAGTCCCATAGTTTGAAGGCCATTATTATAAACCCACAATTGACCATAAAAAATTTCCTAGATTGAAGACTGGTTTCAGTTGTTTTTTATGTTTTTTTTTTTTTTTTTTATCCAAGTATTTGACTATTGATACTTACTTTCTGGTCATTTACTAGGAACAACTTAGAGAAGAGGATGATCAGACCAACAGCAATGTTGAGGTTGTGAGCCCTAACAGGTACTTTTGTTCTATTAGTTTAACTTCTAAGTGTTTTAAGTTTCTTTTTTTAAAAAAAATACAATTATAGTAGCTTATAATGTTGTCAATCGGTTGTGAGCCCTAACCTGTAATTTTGTTAGTATGTAAATTTTTTTTTTTATTTTATCTTGATATTTATAAAGAGTTGATGACAATATTGTTTTTTCTTTTTTTACAGATTTATAAGAGAGATGACAAAATATTTTGGTGACATTTTGACAATATAAATTAAAGTAAGTTTAGAAATTTTGGTATATTATGACAAGTTTGCATTTTATATTATGTGAAATGTGGTCTGAAACAAATATTATACTTTCATCTCAACTTTTTATTTTTTGGATGTGAGTTGGATGATTGTAATGTTACAATGATATATACTCGAACTTTATTTCTCTAAGGCTATCTTAATTGCTGATTTTTTTTTTAATAGTTATTCTGTTAAATATTTATAATTTCATTCAATCTTATTTATTGTATGAATCTTATAACCAAATACATTATAAAGAAATCACTATTGGAGTCATGGTGCTTATATTTAATTTGATTTTGAGATTCCGTTGCTTTTAGTATTTTTACAACGGGTAATTAATGACGATTATAAATCACTACCAATAATTTTTAATTATTTTTTTTTTTGCCAAATTAGCCATTCTTAATCACCTGCGATAATTATCGTCATTTTTTATTAAAATATTTAGCCGTCTTTAATTAAAAAATTTAGTCGCGACAATTTGTCGCTGCTCGCCAAATCATTTTTCAACATTTAGCACCCTTTTCTTCAAAAACTGTCGCCGCCTTTTCTCTAGACATTTGGTGACGACATTTGTTGCCGCCTTTTCTCTAGACATTTGGCGGCGACACTTGTCGCCGCCTTTTTTTCAGACATTTGGTGGCGATATTTGTCGCCAACGTTTTATCAAACATTTGGTGGCGACATTTGTTGCCACCTTTTCTTCAAGCATTTAGCGGCGACATTTGTCGCCACTAAAAAGTGTCGCCGCTAAAAAATGTCGCCGCTAAAATATGTCGCCGCTATATACTTTTGGCTACAGGCTTTGAGGTGGCGACATTTAGTCACCGCCAAAAATATTTGTTGGCGACTTTTTGGCTTATGGTGGCGATTTTTGTCGCCACCAAATGTAATGATTGTAGTAGTGTCTCTGGACGACGACTGGTAGGGATCTATCTCGCGACTCCCTTACCTCGATCAGCCGAATCAACAACTGGAGCAGCAGGAACAGGAGTAGAAGTCCCTGGGGAAAAAGACACCACGACGGGTGTGAGAACTACGTCCCAAGTAGTTCTCAGTGGGTGCCGCCAACAAGCCCGACGGTCTGCCCACTAAGTCTACTAGAGGCATAAAGTAACAATAATAATAGTGAAATGAAAGGGCTGGAAAAGTAACTGACAGCTACTATGCCTCTATCTAGATGCTCAAAAATGGAACAGATGGAAACATGATGCATCTACAACTCTCAAAGTACAGTCACCCAATCTACACTGACTACCGCATAGGGTCCAGTCAAACCTGCGCCCACCTACTGCCTCACATCCTCAACAGGACGGGTCTACCGTAGGGTGTCCGTGACTGCCAAAACTGGCCCAGCCAGAGGGACTGCATCGACAAGTCGCGATAGCAAGTAACAGGCCCAACTCCGGAGTGGCACTCGAGGGGCGCGACCCCACCGAGGAAAGTATTCGCGCATCTCTGTCGAGCTCAATATGGCTCATGCATGCTATAGTCCAAACCACGATCAACAAGATCGACTAACAACACCAACGCTCACTCACAGGCTGGAAAACTACACAGCCGGGACCACCGTCCACCAGACGGCTCCCACAACAGAACACTAAACTCACAGGAAAGACCGACACCATAAGGGTTCGGAAACCCGATAGGCCGGTGCTTAGAACCCTATCAAACAAGAACAGACCCTAGGCTCTGCCTATCGAAGTTCCCCACCCCCTTATAGTTCGGGAACACAACAACCTCGGTGCAACACGCAGAAGACACCAACCAGGGCCCGAAAGTTCCGGGAGACCTACACCTACAACCCTATCAAACAAGAACAGGTTCCAGGCTCGGCCCCCGTGGCTTTCGTCCCGACAAAGGAACGGCCTCTAGAACCCAGACCACTCGAATCCTTTCGAGTGGGGAGGTTTACAGGAAAAATGTGACATTTGTTATTGAAAACCATTTCCACTCAACCCACACAGGGTGAGGATTAAAAGTAGTTCCCTTTTTGGAAAACTATCTTGATTTGATGAGAAACCCATTTTTTAATGATTTTTAGTTCTTTTAGGAAAAACAGTTAGAAAACAAGTATTTTACCCAAACCCCGAAGGGCTGATGCCTTTGACCAATCAAACAAGAACAGACTCCAGCGGCCCTTCGATGCTTGGAAGAAAACATTGGTAGACTAAAATCATGTGTATGTCGAAAAGGGCTCTGGGTTCTAGGTCCTGCTAACACTGGTACACTACTGCCACTAACCTAGTGGCGACAACCCAAACAGGGGAAACAAGACCTCCCGAGGCCACCGTTTACCCCAAACGGTTCCCGGCACAGACAAGCGATCAACTACATCTACCAGACTCCACTCTGCTCCCAAGGACAAGTGTAAATGCATCCCACACTAAAAGAAAGTCCCGACCGCTCAGCCCACTACCCGGGCGAGGATAACACTAAGTCCAGGAATGAAACACAAAGTGTGGATGTCTAAACATAAATAACCCTAGCCCAAGTGAGGGTTTTCTACTGGTCTGGTTACATATGCAACATATGACGGGGGTGCTAGGTCAAGTTCCAAGACAACTATAATTAAACAGATGATAAAAGGCAAAGAGGTCACAAGATCCTCAGATAATAAAAGGAATTACCATTCCTACATTCTAGCATGCTAAAAAGTACTACCATGTATGATCCTACATCAATAGAGTTACTGAACAGTCCAAAGGTCATGAAGACAAGGCCACCCACCTGAAGGCGCTATCTGTCCAAAATCCTACAGCTGATAATACCACGAAATCAATATATCCAGATCCAACGGGTCCAGCAATACCCGCAAACTCTCCTGGGTACATCACAGGGCTCACAGTTACACTTTATTCCAACAATTAACCAAATACACGCAGTCTGAAAAATCAGTCCCAAAGATGCAATTATTTCACCTGCTGAAAGGGCTCCGAAAAATTTGATAAAAATACCACAGCGATCCCCGCGTCGAGACCTTCGAAACGGGTACCTGCACGCCCAAATCCGAGCATCGTAGGCCAAGTTACAAATTCCACAACACAGGGTGCTCATAACCTCACAACAACACGACTGTAATCCATGCACAGTTAAGGGAGAAGATTATACCTCCGGGCAAGCCTCAGAAAAATCCAAGAAAAATACTGTGATAATCCTTACGTCGAGTAGATGCAAAAAGTGTATAGGAGCGTCTCAATCCGATGTCCGAATGCGGAGATAAAATTCCATCAAGGTGCTGCTGTCAAGACAATAACCCAGCGACAAAGAGGGTTAAAAACGTACCAGGAGCCCCCTTAAAAGCTCAGATACTAGGAAAGTGAACAATACGAAAATCATAGGTCTACCTCTCGTGAATCCAACGCCATGAAAAGCGTCCAAAAATACTGTGGGGTAGCTCCGTGGACCTCTCAGACCGAAGTGCGACGATCACGAGCCTCCGATGAAAATATGTCGCTCTGCACTACGATGCCGAAGTCGCCGACGCCGCGGCCTCCAAAAAATCCGGGCCTTCACCACGAGATGCACAGCGAGGAGATCCGCAACTTTGAAGAAGGGTACTGGGCCAAAAGAGCTCGGGAAAAGCCTCTAAAGGCAGAGGACAGGGCCTTTATATAGGCCTCACCCGAAAAAGAAACCAAAAACCAGAAAAATGGGCTTTTGGGCCGCATTTCCGGGCGCCCGGACGAACCGGGCGGCTACAGTGTTGGGCCCGGCCCAACACTGTGCGCGCCCGGATTAACCCCGGGATGCCACGTGGCTCGCAAACAGGGAACAGCCAGAAGGGCCACCAGGATGCGGCCACTTGGCCCCACCCGGTCAACCGGGTGGTTGGCGCCCGCCAATGCGCGGGCGCCACGTGTCCGCTGCGACAGTGCCCATGTGCGGCTCGACAGCCGCCTGGCGTCCTGACGCGCACGCGCCCCGAGGCGGGGTCCCATGCCTCCGTGCGCCGCGCGTGAAGAGCCAACCAATAACGCGCCGACACCTGTCCCCTGCACCCGGTCCACGCACCCAACTTCAGGATTCCGTGGACCGCGCCGCGTGCACCGTCCAACCGGGGGCCGCCACGCGCCCCCGCCCCGGTCCATGCACCGCACGCCCGTTCAGTAGACCGCGCCCTCTGAGCCTGCCAATCAGGCGGCGCCATGTGTCCCTGCGCCGGGCCTATGCACCCAGCCGCTGCGCTCTGTGGACCGAGCGCTGCAGACCGGCCAATGATAGGCCGCCACGTGGCAGCCGGCGGTCCACGGCCTCTCCCATGCTCCTAAATTCAGCGAAAACTTCCGGGAGTCCTTTTTGGGCCTTCGGACTCAGAATTAAACAAGCAAATAGCCGTTTTCAAGCGTTTTTCAGCGCTGAATCCAAACCCAACCTCTGTTTGGCCCAAACCCACTTCAAAAATTCAGCAAATGCAGCCGAAGGCCAATCCAGTTGTGGATATCACACAGGGTCCATCTGTGGCATCCCTTTGATGCACTATGGGCCAGACACACCAACACTAGGTGTTCTACACCACGGTTCATGGGAGAAGCTACACGGGGATTGGGGTCACCACAGTGCATCCATACTTTTTCCTTCCACCTTTTGTACGGACAGGTTGCCCTTTTGTAGTATCTCCGCTACGCTGGTTTTAATGTTTACCTTTCTGGGGACTTCGTAGGTCGGGGTGTCGGTCGGGGAGGTGGGTGCAGCGAGTCGACTTCTAGCGTACCGACCAGGCGCTGTACAGGTGGGTGCTCTCCTCTATCACTTCGGGAAGGTGTACGTTTTAACATGAGTAAAGCAACATACATTTCATAATCATATCTAACCCCCGTTTTACATCAGCGTGTTATTATTCATATCTCTGACAACTGTGGGTACGACACACCGATTTATCACACATTTTGAGCCCAAGTTTTGCTTGCACGCACACTGGCGGTTTGGCCACCGCACTGGTGTATTTTTCCGGAAAGATGGCACGTTGGCCCGTGTACCCCACGACTAGTGGTGATGGGGACCCCTCACGGCTGCTCAGACACCGCACGAGCGCCGGGGAGGGGTATAAGCAAATCACGAGAGGCAGGTGCTTCGATTTCTATTGTTACAGGGGTACTGTGGAATATCGAGAAGGGAAGCTTAGATTTTTCGAGTGGTTTCGGTTTGCTTTGTTTACAAATTTCCTTTATCACGCATATTACGTTACCATGATCAAATTGTACCTTGGCAGTGTCATTGACTTCCCACTCTGTGACAGGTTGGTCGGGCGCGATTACGGGACGACGGTGAGGACGGATTGCGAGGACGTAGCACGAGTCTAGCTTACTTGAGTGACATGTTAGGTTTTTAATTATTGTAGTTATCGTTTCGGTACCGTCTACGGTGCGTGTGGGTGTGTCTGTGCTGTGGTGTGTATGTGGCTATTTCTGTGGCGACTCTGTTTCCTTTCGTACTCGGTAGTTAGCGGTCTATTTTTGAATAAAGAAAAACGTTTACGAAAACGGCTTTTAAAATAACGAGTGCCGTGTTGGCACCGATTGAAAACACGTGGATTTATCCTTTCTAAAAATTGATGACCGTGTTTTATAGTTATTGAACTCTTTCTCTTGTGTAGGCTGTGACTGTGGTTAATGTATGGACAAGTTCGAGAGCGGCCAACTCGCCCGGCTCTGTTGGGGCCGCCGTGCACGTGCGGATGAGACTCCGCCGATAGAGTCGGGGAATCCGCACGTGTGGCGGGTCTGGCGCGAACCGGGGGACCTAAAAAAAAAAATAATAAAAAAAATATATGCAAGTGTTTGTAACGATCCCCATTTTCCGTTCAACCGAAAAACCCCTGGGTCGTGACAGATTAAATGGTATCAGAGAAAAACCGGATTAACCACAATGATCAACACCCAACACCATAAAGCACCACACCGCTGGTGGTAAGTAGCGCGTAAGTCGAGTCTAGGTACGGAGAGCGCGGGTGTCTCGAGAGGGGTGGTAGGAATCCGTTTCTAACCGTTTATTAGGGTGCTAGCACCGCTGAGGCTTGCACTAACCTCTCGTTCCTGTGTGTTCAGTTGCAGGTCAGACCGAATCCTTGTTTCCATCAACGCGGGGATGGACGTAACAACAAACGCGGCGCTTCTGCGTTTACGCCAGCAACTACGGAACGTGGCCGACCAGATGCAGATCCTCGCGGGGCGCCTATACGCCCTGGCGCGGGACCCCGCCGAGACTAACCATATCCCTCAGCCGGGGGAAACCAGGCCCTATGCCACGCATGCTATCAGAGAGGGACTCAGAGGAGACGCATGCCATGTGGTACCGACTGTAGCCATGCCCACCTTCTGGGAGGCGGTCGATCTGGCTTTGCGAGCAGAACAAGAACTGTCCGACTTGCGGGTTCGGTGGAAGGATGGAGAACGCGGCCGGGGTCAGAAACGGCCCTCCCCACGCCCCGGGAAAGACGCTATCAAGGACAAACCCCCAGTCGGACACGTAGGGAAGAAGCAGAAAGGCCGGAACACGCAAGCAGGGGATCTGGGGCCGGGAGTGAGGCCCTGCGTGATCTGCGGAGGACTGCACAGAGCCACCGAGTGCGTCTGGAAGGAAGACCATTGTTACCGGTGCGGCAAACCGGGACACCTTCGCTACTTCTGCCCCGCAGCGAAGACAGGAGTACCCCTCGTGCCACGACAGCGGAAGGAGAACGCCGCCCTCGCTCTGCAGGAGCCTCCGACCGCCGACCAGTCAGAAGAGGACCCGGCAGAAGAAGAAGACCCGTCCGAGGAGGACCCGATGGAGGACACCGGAACCCTTCCGCAGAAACCCCGAGCCACCGGCTCACCTGCTGACGACCGTAGGGGATCCGGGACCGGGGGGTGCTTCGCCATGAGTCATTGGCCTACAGGTTGCGGCAGAGACCCCCGCGCCTGGCTAGCGGAGGACGCACTATCCCGGATGGGGTGACATCAGGTACTTTCTTATTGGTGGCCCATTTTCTTTTGACTCTCCCATGTTTTCCTCCTCTCATTTTCGTTGCTATCTTTCCCGTTTCCGTCTACCGCTGGAACGCCTCCACCCTCGCCCCCGCTTAAACCTCTCGCTTTCACCCGGTTAGTGAAGGAGTGGGAGACAATGCTCTTGTTTTGTTGTTGGGCAGGTGGGGTTTGTGTTAAGTTTCGAGGACGAAACTTCTTGTAAGGAGTGTGTGATGTAGTGTCCTGACATTTCTGGTGTCGCTGTCGACCTTTGTCGCTTAATGTTAGTGGTAGGTGCCCTTTCTGATCGATTTTTTAGTGCTTTGGGTTTTGGGGTGGGTTAGTATTTTTCGGTGATAGGGCCCGAGAAATGGTGAACAGCGGTATGCCCGGATCCTCGTTCCGACTCCCGGATCTCCCAGAATAGATTTTGAAGCGCGGGGTGTCGATAACGCGCATCGGAGTCCGCACCGTCCTTCTCGCACGACCTTCTGGGACGATTAGGGATAGGTTCGCGTCGGGTCTGGGTCGCAGTGTTTAGTTGACGAGCGTCAGAACGGGGTGTGGTTCCTGCCTTGACCTAATTCCCCCCCCCCCCCCCCCCAAAGCGGTGCGGCACGCTCGAGGTTAGGGTTAGGGTTTTTCTCCCCGGCGGTATTTAAATGCGATTTATTTTGACTTTCCAAGAGAAAAACGTGTTTGTGATGACCTAGATCTCCGCAGAGCTGTTGCAGTGCGTTGGGTGGCTTCTGGAGGCCTACATGGTGTGTCGGTGGTGATTGTGCACAATTTGGACACCAGTGTTGGACTTCGGGCTTAAAATGGATCACGTGAGTGATCGGAGGACCCCGTTGAGTGTTTAGAAGTGTTCTCGGGCGGAACAGATATCAAAATTGGACTCAGTGCAAAATTTGGGGTAAAAACACTTGTCTGGATGCATTCGGCAAATTTTGGAATTAGAATTTGGCAAATCGGACCGCGGATTTGGATTCAGCGCGCGAAAACGGTTAAAATGGACTACCTACTTGTAATTTTCGGAGCCCGGATGCGAAAACATTGATTTCGAGGCTTGGGTACTGTTCCGGCGGCCGGCGGGCAGCG
Organism: Tillandsia leiboldiana; assembly: GCA_029204045.2. NCBI lineage: Eukaryota > Viridiplantae > Streptophyta > Magnoliopsida > Poales > Bromeliaceae > Tillandsia > Tillandsia leiboldiana. The sequence goes on along the minus strand of CM055060.1, from coordinate 44,279,358 downwards.
TCGGCAGCCGGTGGGCAGCGGCGGCGGCGGCGGGCAGCGGCGGAGCACGGCGGGCAGCGGCGGTGGCGGAGCACGGCGGGTAGCGGCGGAGCAAGGCGGCGCAGCGTCGCGGGCAGCAGCGCGGGCAGCGCGCAGGCGCGGGCAGCGCGGAGGCGCGCGGGCAGGCGCGAGGTCCACGGGCAGGCGCGAGGTCCACGGGCCGGCGTGCACCAGAGAGCAGGACACGTCGCGTGTTTGGATTTGTCGGTGTTGTGGGCGCGGTTCACGGAGTGAGGCGTGGTGTACGGTGGACCGGGCTGGGCCACGTGGCGACCGATGGTTGGCCGGTCCACGTGTGCCCGGTCCACGGAATTGGTGTGGCGGCCTCGGGATTCGCGCCTGGCAGGGGGCGCAGGCGGCACTTGGGCGCGCTGACCGCGTTTTGAAAAGTTTTCCCGTGATCGGGCCCGCCACGCGTCGTCGCCTCGTTGGGCCACGCGTCGCGCGGTGGATGGCCCGCGCGGCTGTCGGCTGTTTGCGGGGCGACGTGGAGGCCCATGAGGGATTCGGGCCCGCACAGTGTTGGGCTGGGCCCAACACTATAGCGGCCCGAAAATTTCGGGCGCCCGGAAGTGGGGGCTTATCCGTCTTTTTCCGAATTGTTTCTTCCAGCCTATAAATAGGCCGAGAACAGCAGCCTTTATCTTTTTTCCTGCTCCTCTTCTCACAGTGCAACCTTCACGAGATTTCCTCCTCTCCCAAAACTGGTTCCACCTGTGGATCATCGGACTTTTTCGTGGCTCGCATCCCGAGGTTTTCATTTTTACGGCGCGGCGCGATGCTCGTTCATTTGTGGTCTCCTTCGTCGTGGTTTTGCTGCGAGGATTCCCCCGGCTTACTCCAACCACCGTTTTCGTCGATTCTTGCGCTGTTGGCTTCACGACAGGTAGGGCTACGATCTTCGTGATTTGAGTTTCCCCTCGTTTCCAGTTTATCTTGGAGTTTCCCGAGCTTTCTTTTGTCCATTTTTCTGGGGCGGAGTTTTGGACAGCACTGCGGTATTTCGGCGATATCTTTGCGCACAGGCGTCGGATCGAGGCGTGCCAAGAGGTGTTTTTCATCTACACAGCGCAAGGAACACCTTCAAATTTTCTGGAAATTTTTTGAATATTTTTCGAAGGTGAAAAACCTCTATTTACAGAATGTAGTGCTACAGTTTTTGAGATCGGTTTATTTCGGGGTGGTTCCCTTGTCGGATTTGTTTCTCCGTGTAGGAAACTCGGATTTGGGCGTGCGAGTACTCATTTCGATCGTCTCGACGCGAGGATCGCAGCTGAAATTTTTCAGGAATTTTTGGTCTCCATCTCGCAGGTAAAAACAGGGCATCTTTGGGACTGAATTCTGGACAGCATGTATTTGGATACTTGTGTCCTTATTTGTGTGTATATTGGGGATATTTTGTACAGTGATCGCGGCGGTTTATCTGTTTGGGCGAGAGCTCTATTTGGACTTGGATTTAGCGATCGAGGTGGGTGGTTGTTGCTTACCTCTATTTTGACATGCTCACTAGGATTATTAGAGTGATCTCCTTATGTTAGGATTATTGATTAACAAGTGGGGATGGAACTTATGCATGCTTGTTTGGGCATATGATTGGCTATGTTAGCGGTTAACTTTGCATGTGGAATTGAATCTTAAATTGGGATAATTAGATTACCTTGATGGTTGGTACTATTTGAGGATTTTATGACATGCATAGGTGGATAGTAATGCTTTATTATGGAACATGGATTATAGACATGTGTGGTTGGATAATATTTTAGCATGATGGTTATATCTATGCGGAGCTATTAATTGTTACACATGTGGAACCACTATTGGTCAACTTTTCTTTTATCTTCCTTGAGGACATATGCATGCTTGTATGGACATCTAGATAGGCCATTTCTTATCGCTACACTATCATGTTGGAACTTGACTTAGGAGAAACCATGTTTGCTTCTTTTCTCCTTTTCGTTAGTCAGGTGGTTCTTGTTGCTCGGGTTTGAGCAGGGGTTTGGGATAGTGTAGCCGGGGCCTGGATTGTGGATTATGGGTTTTGGCGGCGACCGCGGATATTGGGCGGTTGACCGGATGTCGGTTATAGGACATCGGTGTTAGGGCATGATTATGGACTAGAGGGCTTTGTGGCAACCGCAGATTTTGGGCGGTTGACCAGATACATATTATTTTATCCGATTTGGATTGGGGAATTATAGCGGCTACCGCGGATAGTAGGCGGTTGACCGGATGTCGGATGTGGGACATGATTGTGATTGTGGGCTATTCCGGCGACCGCGGATATTGGGCGGTTGACCGGAGGTCGGTTGTGAGACTTGGTTGTGGATTGTGAGGTATTGCGGCGATCGCAGATTTTGGGCGATTGACCGGATGATCACTTATGCATAAGATTGGGGATCAGTTTTCTTTTAGTGGAGGGGTGTGTTCCACTGTGGTTTTATATTGATCCAGTCCTGCTTTTGATACTTATCACACCGGTGCGGTTATTGCCCGGTGATGCTTTCCTCGTGTGGGTCGCTCCCCTCGCGATCCCCTCCGGAGGCTGGGGCCAGAGAGTTATTGATAGTTTTGCTATCACATCGGCGCGGCTTATTTGCCCGATGATGAGGGCGGCAGCAGGAGTTTTGCTATCACATCGGCGCGGCTTACTTGCCCGATGATGAGGGCGGTACAGATTGGGTTCATCTGGGACGGTTGGTTACTGTTGCATACTGTTATTCCAGTCTAGGACTGCATTTTAGAGGCATAGTAGTAGTAGTTTCCTTTCTTCAGCAGTCATTATTACTTACCACACTTCTTTCCTTTTTGCCTCTGGTAGACCTAGTGGGTGTGTCAGAGTTTGAGGTTTTACCCACTAGGGGAGGCTACTGGTTTACTAGTAGTTCTCACCCCCATTCTTCTTTCCTTTTTTTCTTCTTTCTTGTTTTGCAGTGTCTTCTGCGGGTGCTGCTGGGCTTTCAGCGGCGGGTCGAGGAGAGAGGACGGCTGAGTAGATAGATCTCGAGGTAGGATGAGCGAGTTAGCTGGACTGTTGGTGTACCCATGTGTCCTCAGACGGTTGTACTTTTACTTTGGGACTGGCTTTTGCCAGTAGGTTGTATTTATTTTGGTGAGCTGGGAGAGACAGATGTATCATTTATACAGATGTATTGTATTTTATTTCCAGCTCCAGTCTGAGATGTATTAGTTTTAGTTCAGCTCTGTTTTTATTGCTCTTTTATTATTATCTCTTATATCTGAGCAGGTTTGGCGCTTCGTGTACGCGGGAAATACCGTGTGCACGGCGGATCTGTAGACGGGCCCGGGTTCCGGTTTACACCCGGGGCATGACAGATTAGTTGGTATCAGAGCTTAGGGATAGGTCAGTTGGGACTTAGGAAACCCTAGGCTTTTGGGCGAACCCTGGGCATGACATAAAGTTACAAAAAATAGAGGGATGTCTTTGACTTTCGCTAGATTGGGTCGAGTGTTTGGGGTGTGCTGATTTGCGGTTTTGTCGTGGTGATCGGTGTCTCCCCGACGTTGGGCCCTGACCCGGGTGCACCTTGGTGCGACAGTTGGGTCTGAGCTGGTTGTTTCGGGCCGGATACCAAGATTGGAGTCTGAGAGCTCCGGACCCGAAGGGTAGGTGTGTTGGAGGCAGATCAGCGGAGCAGTGACACAGTTGTCGGAGCAGCGCAGTGACATAGTTGTCGGAGCAGCGCAGTGGCACAGTTGTCGGAGCAGCACAGTGACATAGTTGTCGGAGCAGTGACACAGTTGTCGGAGCAGCGCAGTGACACAGTTGTCGGAGCAGCGCAGTGGCACAGTTGTCGGAGCAGCACGGTGGCACAGTTGTCGGAGCAGCGCAGTGGCACAGTTGTCGGAGTAGCGAGTAGCCCCCTCCGTCCCGACGTTTAGTGCTAGGGCACCAAGGCAGGGTGGATAGTTGACAGTGGGAAAGCTGTGGGATTGCTTTGATCGAGTGAGCCAGTTTTGGCGGATGAGTCACCCCGATTTGTGGGATTGAGTATGGAGCCTTGGGAGATAGGGTCTTGTTCGGTGGGGGATGGAGAGTACTTGGAAGCCTCTTTGTGTCAAGAGTTAACGCAGTTGCGGAACTGCACGCTCCATGTGTAGAGGGACGGGGATACCTTTTAATTCGTTGGGTCCCTCCATTACGGATTTGGGATGCCTCATTGGAGTAGGCGCCGGGTATGGAGCGTGGCATTGTAGTTCCTTTGGATTGGGATCTGCCGCCTGAGGCGAGTTCTGATTGAGGCGCTTGGCGCCGGGTGATGGAGGACAGATCAGTCGGATGAGGCATTCCCGATTTCTTTTTCCAGGATAGTGGATTTTTGAGACTGTCAGAGCACAGAGGTTATAGCGGTCGGTGTGGTGGTAGGTTTAAGTTGTTCCGGGCTCGTGGGTTCGTATCTTTTTGACACGGGAGTATTCCCTTCTTGGTGGGTAGTGCTTTTGCTTCATTGCTTGGATTAGGGGTAGGATGGTCACCACGTGCACGGGAGGATTATTTTCCCGATCACACTTGGCACGTGGAGGACAGTTGTTAGTCCTGCCCGGTGCAGCTTGAGTCCTGGATTTTGCCGGTAAACCTGATGGTCTTGACTCAGCTGCGGGGTGTTGTTGTGGTACTCGTTGGGCTGGCTGGTTCAGTTTTTCTTTCGCGGCGGTTGATTATGCCGCGAGGACGGTTTCCTTGGGGAGCCAGGCCCGGAGGTGTTGGTGTACTTGGGTTGCATGAGGGTTATCTTCGCCTCTATAGTTTTGACTTCGTGAGCGAGGCGACTGTTTCGCAGGGGATGCGTAGCCTTTTTGGCTGGTGTGGTTGAGGGACCTACGGCGGCGCCGGGACTCGGGGATACCCCCCTTTGGTTGCGAGTTCCCGGCTGTTCTCCTATCGGAGTTGTCTAGCATGTCACTAGTTTGGGGGTTGAGGACACAACTCCAGTATTCGATGTTTTGGGAATTTTGTCAGACCAAGTGTGTCGCCTTTGGGGGCGCCGGTGCTATTCGAGATGTGGAAGGTTGGTTCACCTCGGCTTTTTGTGGATCCCCGGAAATTTGATGAAGTGACCATCTGGAGCTAACACCCTTGTCGAGCATGGAGGATTTGATTTACCAGCTGTAAGGGTCCCGGGTCTTCTTGAAGGTGGATTTGTAATCTGGTTTTCTCGACTGCATATGGCTATGTGTTGATGCCGGAGAGTTGGGGAATTGCTTCTACATCCCGACGGTTTAAGGATTAGAGATCAGAGTCTACGTGATCAGTTGGGGGAATTATATTGGATACCTTGGGAGTACAGAGGTATTTGGATTGAGCTTTTGTGCCGATGGACTTGTGGTAGGGTTATCGGGGCCCTGGGAGGAGCGGATGCTTGTACCGATGCAGACAACTTGGTAGCTCGAGCGGTTAGCCCAGCTGTACTTGGTTGAGGTGGTGCGGTTTTCTAGAGTGCCCGCCTCTATTTTGTTCTGGTTAGAGACCCGAGGATTGCATCGCGTCTCCGGAGGAGGTATTAGACAGCCTTGGGAGCTTGAGTGGTGGATGATAGGATATTTACCCCCCTCTACTTGGTTGAGGTTCCGGATTGAGGAATGACTTTAGTTTCGAGGACAAAACATTCTTTTAGTAGGGGAGGATGTGATGACCTGGATCTCCGCAGAGCTGTTGCAGTGCGTTGGGTGGCTTCTGGAGGCCTACATGGTGTGTCGGTGGTGATTGTGCACAATTTGGACACCAGTGTTGGACTTCGGGCTTAAAATGGATCACATGAGTGATCGGAGGACCCCGTTGAGTGTTTAGAAGTGTTTCCGGGCGGAACAGATATCAAAATTGGACTCAGCGCGAAATTTAGGGTAAAAACACTTGTCTGGATGCATTCGACAAATTTTGGAATTAGAATTTGGCAAATCGGACCGCGGATTTGGATTCAGCGCGTGAAAACGGTGAAAATGGACTACCTACTTGTATTTTTCGGAGCCCGGATGAGAAAACACGGATTTCGAGGCTTGGGTACTGTTTCGGCGGCCGGCGGGCAGCGGCGGCGGCGGCGGGCAGCGGCGGAGCACGGCGGGCAGCGGCGGAGCAAGGCAGCGCAGCGTCGCGGGCAGCAGCGCGGGCAGCGCGCAGGCGCGGGCAGCGCGGAGGCGCGGGCAGCGCGGAGGCGCGCGGGCATGCGCGCGGGCAGGCGTGCGGGCAGGCGCGCCATCCACGGGCCGACGTGCACCAGAGAGCAGGACACGTGGCGTGTTTGGATTGGTCGGTGTTGTGGGCGCGGTTCACGGAGTGAGGCGTGGTGTACGGTGGACCGGGCGGGGCCACGTGGCGACCGTTGGTTGGCCGGTCCACGTGTGCCCGGTTCACGGAACTGGTGTGGCGGCCTCGGGATTCGCACCTGGCAGGGGGCGCAGGCGGCATGTGGGCGCGCTGATCGCGTTTTGAAAAGTTTTCCCGCGATCGGGCCCGCCACGCGTCGTCGCCTCGTTGGGCCACGCGTCGCGCGGTGGATGGTCCGCGCGGCTGTCGGCTGTTTGCGGGGTGACGTGGAGGCCCATGAGGGATTCGGGCCCGCACAGTGTTGGGCCGGGCCCAACACTGTAGCGGCCCGAAAATTTCGGGCGCCCGGAAGTGGGGACTTATCCGTCTTTTTTCAAATTCTTTCTTCCAGCCTATAAATAGGCCGAGAACAGCAGCCTTTATCTTTTTTCCTGCTCCTCTTCTCACAGTGCAACCTTCACGAGATTTCGCCTCCGCTGCCGCTGTCGCGTCGCGCCGCCACGTGGCTTGGTGCCACGCGGGGTTTCGCCTTCGTCGCCGCCGCCGCCGTGTCGCCGCCGCCGTGTCGCCGCCGCCGCGTGGCTTGTGCTCGCCGTCGCCGCTCGTTCCCCGTTTTCCCGCCGGGTGCATCCATACTTTTTCCTTCCACCTTTTGTACGGACAGGTTGCCCTTTTGTAGCATCTCCGCTACGCTGGTTTTAATGTTTACCTTTCTGGGGACTTCGTAGGTCGGGGTGTCGGTCGGGGAGGTGGGTGCACCGAGTCGTCTTATAGCGTACCGACCAAGCGCTGTACAGGTGGGTGCTCTCCTCTGTCACTTCGGGAAGGTGTACGTTTTAACATGAGTAAAGCAACATACATTTCATAATCATATCTAACCCCCGTTTTACATCAGCGTGTTATTATTCATATCTCTGACAACTGCGGGTACGACACACCCATTTATCACACATTTTGAGCCCAAGGTTTGCTTGCACGCACATCGGCGGTTTGGCCACCGCACTGGTGTATTTTTCCAGAAAGATGGCACGTTGGCCCGTGTACCCCACGACTAGTGGTGATGGGGACCCCTCACGGCTGCTCAGACACCGCACGAGCGCCGGGGAGGGGTATAAGCAAATCACGAGAGGAAGGTGCTTCGATTTCTATTGTTACAGCGGTACTGTGGAATATCGAGAAGGGAAGCTTGGATTTTCCGAGTGGTTTCGGTTTGCTTTGTTTACAAATTTCCTTTATCACGCATATTACGTTACCATGATCAAATTGTACCTTGGCAGTGTCATTGACTTCCCACTCTGTGACAGGTTGGTCGGGCGCGATTACGGGACGACGGTGAGGACGGATTGCGAGGACGTAGCACGAGTCTAGCTTACTTGAGTGACATGTTTGGTTTTTAATTATTGTAGTTATCGTTTCGGTACCGTCTACGGTGCGTGTGGGTGTGTCTGTGCTGTGGTGTGTATGTGGCTATTTCTGTGGCCACTCTGTTTCCTTTCGTACTCGGTAGTTAGCGGTCTATTTTTGAATAAAGAAAAACGTTTACGAAAACGGCTTTTAAAATAACGAGTGCCATGTTGGCACCGATTGAAAACACGTGGATTTATCCTTTCTAAAAATTGATGACCGTGTTTTATAGTTATTGAACTCTTTCTCTTGTGTAGGCTGTGACTGTGGTTAATGTATGGACAAGTTTGAGAGCGGGCCAACTCGCCCGGCTCTGTTGGGGCCGCTGTGCACATGCGGAGGAGACTCCGCCGATAGAGTCGGGGAATCCGCACGTGTGGCGGGTCTGGCGCGAACCGGGGGACTAAATAAAATAAAAAATAAAAAATATATATGCAAGTGTTTGTAACGATCCCTATTTTCCGTTCAACCGAAAAACCCCCGGGTCGTGACACTCCGCCCGTTTGGGGAGTGAATTTGCATATGTGGCGGGTCTGGCGCGCACCGAAGGCGAGGTACATTTAAAGAAAAAAAGAAAATGTGATACGTTTTCCGCTCTTTTAGAACCTCCAGGGCGTGACACTTCATCCTCTGAAGTTTCAAAAATTGTAGGTCCTGAAGCTGTTGCTGTTGCTGCTTGAGAGGAGGATGGTCGCTTGCCGCGAGGAGGTGTTGGGGTGTCATCAGGTTTCTTGGGTAGAGACTTCACCACAGTTGAGTCATTAATTGTTCACAAACTATGCATGTAGCTTGACGATCGAATGCCGACGTCAAATTTTCGTAAAATCTACATAATGATCATTGGGAAGGGAAGTCTCTCCGTTTGATGAGGATGCTCCACGTAGCGAGCCGTCCTATTCCAAATGATGTATGGAATATTAATATTCAATCATCGAGCTGCTGTGGGATGCCCTAGGAGATACAGAAATAACATCCTGTCCCATCGAAGTACATTTGTTTGCATATTTGACAAGATATTATAGCAAACGATGAAATTAAGAAATTGGTATTCTGGTCGAAGTTCTTTTGACAATGCCGAATTTCCTGCCGATCGAGTTTCCAGCATACAGATACCATCCACAACTCTTCGCCAATCCAAGCTTGTCACAGGGCAACTCTTCAAATAATGAGTTCCCTTAAGATTAGCACTCATACCCAAAACCTCTCCGACAAGCTGAGGTGTTATTGTGAGTTTGTTGTTCCGTACCATTGTCTTAAACACCATTGGTCCACCTTCAACATCCTGAAGCTGATTCGCACAAAGGTAGAAAGTTCTAATCAAATGAATACAGTAACCTATGGTCTCGGAAAACTTACAGATTTGAGAAAGATCGGCTCGATAAAAAAGAACATCAAAAGCCGTAGATCGGTCTCGCAAATTCCCAACATTGACATGTTGTTCTCCGATGCATTCTCTGTTTTCAAATGCTTTCATTCGGTCAGAATTTAATTGAACAACATCTTCTTCAATCGGAGATTGCTCGCTAGCTATCGGTTCTTGGATCTCAATTCCTCGAGATCGACCTCTCTTTCGTGCAACGCTCTTTCTCTTCATTGACGTTGGTTCCATGGGAGCCTTTCCTTTCTCTGCTGCAGTTGGTGGAGTCCTAGCTTTTCCAGAAACTGGAGTTTTCCCTTTGGAAGCAGCCGATGCCTTTGCTTCAGCAATTTCTTTCGCTCCTTCCACTATCTTTTTCCAATCCTCTGAGTCGGTTTCCGAGCCATCCAATGGCAAGAGCTCAAGTTCTCCTTTATCTTTTCTTGCTCTTTTGAGTTTGTTGGTCACTCTGGTGCTAACCATAGCCGTTATGAACATAATCAACCAAGCAAACGCCATTTGAAAGTTTTCAAAAATTAACCTGTGAGCAAGAACTCAAAAACATGGAAAAAATTGTTTAATTTTAAAAATTTAAAAAATTTTACCCAAACAATCCTTGTCACATGTAGAAGCTAGGAATCAAGATAATTTTGTAAAAAGAATTTTGAAACTAGATCAATCTCATGATTTTTGAAAAATTCCAAAAATTGCTCTATAACCGTCATTTCTGAAATCGAAACCTAAAAATCCATTTAGAAATTGACAAACAATCATAAAAAGGTTTCTTAGGCATCCAGAGTTCAGATTTCAAAAGAAATTTGATCAAAAACTGTGCAAAATTGAAATCATAGCATGAAATCCATCACGTTTTGATGAACAGAAGCAAAAAACTGTAAATGAGATGTGTTTTGATCAAAATACTTACTTGGATTGAGAGAAATCGAGTCAAGAGAGATCCAATAGCTCTTGGTTCTAGAGAGAGAAACTCAGGAAAGTAAAAACAAAGATTTGAAGCTAGTGAATGGGAAATCAAAAACCAATCTGTTTTAATAAAAACCTAGCCGCGGTCCGGATCGGATTATGAGTTCAGTTCGGATCGGCTTTGCGCTGAAAATCCCATGGTTCGGGATCCGGACTGAGTCAATCCAGTCCGTTCTACATGCAATTTTTTCTTCAGAAAATTTTTGAAAAATTCTATAAATCCAGAAAAAACATGTAAGCATTCTTACATATCAACTTTATACAAAAAGTATCGTTTCATATGAAGAGAATTAGATTATGAAAAATATATCAATAATATCCCAAATTTTGAAACAAAAATTTATAAAAATTAGTAACCTATAAAGTTGAGCAAGTTCAAAACATCAAACACGATCTTATGAGTAATGAATTTATCAAATCATCAATTGAGCAAAGAAAATGAATTACCAAGATCGATAGATGTTTAAAATCCCAAATAAATTAGATAATATATCTAGTCAATATATTTAGGGAGTGGCTCTTTGAGCATTTTTCAATATGAAATCCCACCTTATACCAACATCGGAATTTGACAGAGTCAAGTATTCCAAAAAGTATTTTATCAAATAAACAAGAACACCATGCTTGGTAAACATGTGGTAGCTGCACACAGTACTCGGACGACCGAGGTGGTAGCTCTTTCCTCCATGTGGTGGTAGTTTTCACACTCTACTAAGGGATGTAACTCTTTCCACATCTTTTGAGCATGAATAACTAAAAATTACTCCCCATCAATTGGCTATCAATTATATAAAATATTAAGTATTCAACCAACCATTGATCTCGTTGTAGTGACACGACTTTTTAGGGTAGATCTTCTGCGCTTGCGAGTATTTTTCTGTGGTAGAGCTCGTTAAACGGAGAAGGACGATGCGATCGGATCAGAAGTCCGACTTACGGATCTTCCGGATTGAGGGTTTTAGTGTTAGCGGGTCCAAAAAGGTAAGTTCTGACATCCTAGGAACCCGCTATGTGTTATTGGTGCATCGGGATCCGTGCTAACGGTTGCGGGATGGTTCGGAGGATAGGCACGCTTATCGAGGAATCGGCTAAAAATATCTTTAAAATATCGGATATTGGGATTTTCGTACGTACAAAGATAAATAAATAAATAAAATATTAATTAAAAGATATTAATATCCCAAATACCGTATAACCCTAATTTTGAGAAAAGATCGTTCCTCTTCCACTTTTCTCGTTGCGCGTGCCGAAGACCGAGAACGGAAGCGTCGCCGATATCGAGGAGCGGATCCAGAAACACCACCGTCCGCGGAGTTCGGGATCGCGTTGTCTTCTCCGTCAGAGCTAGGTTAGCACCCTTTTCGTCTTCGCATTGTGAATCTTGACCTTTGGTCATCGTTACTTTAGTTTCTTTGCGTTCTTGATTGTCGTTGGTCGGTTCCGTTCGTCGGTTTTTGATCGTTAGTATTTTCATGATTCCTGTTGTGGGCCTCGTCTCTCAGTTTTTGGTAATTTAGTTTTGCGTTAGGGTTCGTTGGTTTTGTTAGTTTTGATCGTTGGTTCGTATGATGATTTTCGTTCGGTGATTTCGTTTGGTTTGATCGTTGGTTCGTGAGATGGCTTTGGTTCGTTGGTTTTGTTCGGTTTGATTGTTGGCTTCCGTTCTAGGTTTTGTTCTTGGTGACGAGTTTTTGGGGTTTTCGGCGGGGACGCCAGGGATCGTCTACGGTGGCTCCATCGCCGCTCGATGCCCTAGCCGAGCCGCCGCCGCCGCTCGATACCCTAGCCACCACCGCCGCCGCCGCTCGATGCCCTAGCCGAGCCGCTGCCACCGCAGGCCGCGCGCCGCCGAGGCGCCGCGTCGCGCGCTGCAAGGCGCTGCCGCGCGCAGCCATGCGGTCGTGTATCTTCGTTTCAGGTGGGTACCTTTCTCTTGCATTTTGGTTGTGGTCTCATATGTAATACGTAAGAGTAAAGTAGATGTGCTAATGATTTTTGACTAACCCCTTTTTGTATGAGTATCCCTATTTTCACACATTGACTTCGATCATTATGCTCATGGCTGCTTGCACGCACACCAGCGGTTTGGCCACCGCATCGGTGTACTTTTCCGGAAAGGTGGTACGTTGACCCGTGTACCCCACAAGATGACATAGTGGGGACCCCTCGAGGTTACTTAAGGTGCTGCACAAGTGCCGTGTAGGGGTTAAAAGCAACAAGGTGCGAGCAAGGTGTTTTCTTTGGCATGCACTATTTCAGCAAGGTGTTTTCTTTTGCATGCACTGTTTCAACAAGGTGTTTTCTTTTGCATGCACTGTTTCGAGTTACAGGGGGTTACTATTGATCCATGCGGGAGAGTGTGGATGCTCTTGTTTTCGGTTTGCTTTATTTCCAGTATTTATAGCCTTTTACACATCTTACTTTTACCTCTTACTCTTTGTGTCGCTGACTTCCCACACTGTGACAGGTTCGGTCAGAGGTGGGATCCGGGACGACAGTGAGGCCGCGACTAGAGGAAGTTAGCCTCGTTTGGGGCTGGTGACCTCTCCGTTATTTCGTTTTTGATTATTTCAGTTAGTCAGCTTGTGTGTGTGATATTTATTTGTGGATGTGGGACATTTCGTGATGAACGGTTTTTCCTTTACGTTTATTTTGGGTACGGCCAGTTTCAAATAAAAGAAAAGGATTGCGAAAATGGTTTTGAAAAGAATAAGTGTCGTGTGGGCACTGTTTTACAAACCCGTGGATTTATCCTTTCAAAATTTAGGTGGCCGTCTTGATTATTGCGCATGATTATCTTTTTCCCTCTACTTAACTCCTTGACTGGTGTGGTTAAAGTGAAAATTCTATTTGTGACGCCGTGCATATACAAAGGAGACTCTGACCGGTTGTGGGGTGAATTTGTATGTGTGGCGGGTCTGGGAACGTACCGGAGGGTGGGAATGTTTCAAAAAAAAAAAAAAAAAAACTTACACATTTTTCGCTTATTTAAACCCCCGGGGCGTGACAGATGAAGATGGTACAAGAGAAAAACGACTTTAACCATGGTAGTCGGTGTCCAACATCCACAGAGTGCAATGCCACTAGCAACTAAACAATGAGGTAATCAAGTAATAGGTGCATAGAGCGCGAGTGTTTTTTTTGGTGGGGGGGGGGAAGATAGAGTCCCTGGTTGATTTTAGGTCATGGAGCTCTAGATCAGTTAGGTGTAGGGTCGACTTGGTTTCTATGTATGCAGAGTTAATGGCCCGGCCCTATGAAAAAGGGTCCACGGAGCGACGCCTCTCAGGTAGTACCAACAGCAGGGCTGCCCACCTTTCAAGAGGTGGTTGATAGGGCCATTTTAGTGGAGCAAGATTTGGCCGACATCCGTACTCGGCAGGAGGGCTATGAGCATCATCGGGACAAGAAACAACCGCAGTTTTATCCTGCGGATGGCCTTCACCATGGGAGCCGACTACCCAAGCACCCAAGGACGCAGCAAGGAACCAGGAGCATGCCGACGGGAGGACAGGGGCCGGGGGACCGACCTTGCATCATCTGCGGAGGAGCACACCGGGTGATTGAGTGTTCCTGGAGGCACGACCATTGTTCCATTGTGGCAAGCCGGGGCACTTCCGCTCCAACTGCCCCCTGAACCCGGGGACAGTACCTTCTGCATCCCGACATGTGGAGAAGGGCGCCGCCATCGCCCCGCGGGAGAATTTACGCGATGGCTCAGTTGGAGACGGGCCGCGCGGAGGACGTAGTAGCAAGTATTAATCAACCCATAGTTTCTAGAAGTGACACCCTTCGTAGTAACGGGTCCGTTCAGACCCTGGGCAACCCTTCGTGGCAGGAAGCTTTGTTCCTCCCTGCCCGGTAAGGTTGGGCAGGCCTTTATACCCCTGGAACTGGCGGAAATCCCGCTAGGGGATTCCGACATAGTACTCGGGTTGGTTTGGCTTACTAAACACCAAGCGGTAATCGTTTGCGAGAAGCGCCAGGTGCGTCCTCAGGAACCTGGCATCTCGGAACCCGTAGGTTTAGCATATAGGAGTACTCCTTTCTCATCTTTCTTTTCTACATCGCGGGCAAGAAGACTGGTGGAGGGAGAACGTATGGTATTCATAGCTTCAATGGTTTTTGATCTCTCGGCCTTCAGCACAGCTAGCAGACACCCCGATTTTAAGGGATTTTCTAGACGTCTTTCCAACTGAAGTCCCGGGGATGCCCCCCCGAGCGAGAGATCGATTTCCCTATCGAGATTCTTCCAGGCACGCAACCTATCACAAAGGCACCGTACAGAATGGATTTTGCGGAATTGAAGGAACTCAAGGCACAACTAGAAGATCTTCTGGACAAGTGGTTCATCAGACCGAGTGTGTCGCCTTGGGGCGCACCCGTATTTTTCGTGCGGAAAAAGGACGGGAGTTTACATCTTTGCATCGACTATTGGGAGATAAACAAGGTTATGGTGAAAAATAAGTATCCCTTGCCTCGGATTGATGACCTTTTCGACCAACTACAAGGAGCAACGGTGTCCTCAAAAATCGATCTACAATCTGGCTATCAACAGCTTAGAGTTCGGGGTGAGGATATACCTAAAACAGCTTTTCGGACTCGATACGGCCACTACGAGTTTACCGTTATGCTGTTTGGGCTTACGAACGCTCCAGTGGTATTCATGGATATGATGAACAGGATATTCAAACCTTTCTTGGACCAATTTGTAGTGGTCTTTATTGATGACATCCTGATCTACTCCCGTACAGATGAGGAACATGAGGAGCATTTACGGGTAATTCTTCAGACTCTCAGGGATCAGAAATTGATTGCTACGCTCAAGGAGTGTGAGTTCTGGCATCGTGAGGTGAGCATTTTGGGACACATAATTTTAGCAACGGGAATTGCGGTGGATCCTAAGAAGGTGGAGTCAGTAACTAACTTGCCCCGACCGACTACAGTAACGGAAATCCGAAGCTTCTTAGGTTTGGCGGGATATTATAGACGCTTCGTGGAAGGATTCTCAAAAAAATTGCCACCCTTCTAAATCGTTTAACCCGAAAAGGGGAGAGATTTGTGTGGACGGCTCAATACCACCCTGGAAAGGCAAACGTAGTAGCTGATGCCCTGAGCAGGAAGGGTCAGACGGAAGAGTTACCGGGGCACGCTATTACTCAGCAAGACCGTTTGAACGCGGATTTCTCACGGATGAGATTGGAGGTTGTACCGGCAGGTACGGTTACGCGACTCTTGACTTTGGTGGTCAAGCCTACCTTGTTTGAGAAGATCCTAGAAGGTCAAATGATGGACGCTCAATTGCTGCTCGTGCGGGACAAGATTTCTTCAGACCAAGAAGGTGACTTTTTGATTGGTACGGACGACGCAATACGGTTCCAAGGACGTAATTGTTTGCCCGACCTGCTGGATTTGAAGGTTGAGATATTGTCAGAGGCGCACTGTGCTCCCTTTGCGGCGCATCCTGGTGGCACGAAAATGTACAAGACCTTAAGCAGACTTTTTGGTGGCCTAAGCTGAAGAAGGACGTAACGCGGTTCGTGGCACACTGTCAACAGGTAAAGGCCATATCAGCGCCCGGCGGGGAAACTACAACCTTTACCAATGCCAGAGTGGAAATGGGAGCGGATCACCACGGATTTCGTCACTGGTTTTCCGCGATCACAGCAAGGTTACGACGTGGACTCGAGATCGTTTAGCCTTGCCACCAAATCTCGATCGCGTGCACAACGTATTTCATGTTTCGATGCTTCGGAAATACCTCCCTGATCCGTCGCATGTTCTTGATGTTTCTGCCATTGAGCTTCGAGAGGACTTGAGCTTTGATGAAACACCGGTCCAAATCTCGGCACGTGAAGACAAAAAGGTTACGCAGCCGGACTATTCCCTATGTGAAGGTGCTGTGGAGTAATCATGAAGAGCGCGAAGCGACTAAGGAATTGGAAATCGAAGATGAGAGAGTGTCTTCCAGACTTGTTTAGCGTGGGTTGAGGTTAAGTTTCGAGGACGAAACTTCTTTTAAGGGGTGTGTGGTGTAGTGACACGACTTTTTAGGGTAGATCTTCTGCACTTGTGAGTATTTTTCTGCGGTAGAGCTCGTTAAACAGAGAAGGACGATGCGATCGGATCGGAAATCCGACTTACGGATCTTCCGGATTGAGGGGTTCAGTGTTAGCGGGTCCAAAAAGGTAAGTTCTGACATCCTAGGAACCCTCTATGTGTTATTGGTGCATCGGGATCCGTGCAAACGGTTACGGGACGGTTCAGAGGATCGGCACGCTTATTGAGGAATCGGCTAAAAATATCTTTAAAATACCGGATATTGGGATTTTCGTACGTACAAAGATAAATAAATAAATAAAATATTAATTAAAAGATATTAATATCGCAAATACCGTATAACCCTAATTTTGAGAAAAGATCGTTCCTCTTCCTCTTTCATCGTTGCGCGTGCCGAAGACCGAGACCGAAAGCGTCGCCGATACCGAGGAGCGGATCCAGAAACACCACCGTCCGCGGAGATCGGGATCGCTTTGTCTTCTCCGTCAGAGCTAGGTTAGCACCCTTTTCGTCTTCGCATTGTGAATCTTGACCTTTGGTAATCGTTACTTTAGTTTCTTTGCGTTCTTGATTGTCGTTGGTGTCGGTTCCGTTCGTCGGTTTTTGATCGTTAGTATTTTCATGATTCATGTTGTGGGTCTCATCTCTCAGTTTTTGGTAATTTAGTTTTGCGTTAGGGTTCGTTGGTTTTGTTCGTTTTGATCGTTGGTTCGTATGATGATTTTCGTTCGGTGATTTCGTTCGGTTTGATCGTTGGTTCGTAAGATGTCTTTGGTTCATTGGTTTTGTTCGGTTTGATTGTTGGCTTTCGTTCTAGGTTTTGTTCTTGGTGACGAGTTTTTGGGGTTTTCGGTGGGGACGCTAGGGATCGTCGACAGTGGCCCCATCGACGCTCGATGCCCTAGCCGAGCCGCCGCCGCCGCCGCCGCTCGATACCCTAGCCACCGCCGCCGCCACCGCTCGATGCCCTAGCCGAGCCGCTCCCACCGCAGGCTGCGCGCCGTGCGCAGCCAGACGGGCTGCCGCCCGTGCGCAGCTAAGGGCTGCCGCGCGCGCGCAGCCAGGCGGGCTGCCGCGCGCGCGCAGCCAGGCGGGCTGCCGCGCGCGCGCAGCAATGCGGGCTGTCGCCCGTGCGCGCCATGCGGGCTGCCGCCCGTGCGCAGCCGGTAGCATTGCCGCCCACGCACCGCCCTTGCGCTGTTAGGGCATGCCGCACAGGGCTGCGCCTAGCCGGGCCGCCGCCGCGTGGTGCTACAGCACACGCGCGCCGCGCCCCTCTAGGCCGCCGCTGCTGGATGCCCTAGCCGCCGCCGCTGGATCCTCTGGCCGCCACCTCCGCACACTCCTTGCATGCCGCACAGGGCCGCGCCCTGCCAGGCCGCCGCCGCGTGGTTCTGCCGTACGCGCGCGCCGCGCCCTGCTAGGCCGCCGCCGCTGCATGCTCTAGCCACTGCCGCTGCTTGCGCCTGCGCGCGCTGCTAGTGCGTGCCCGCGCGGGCCTGCCGCGCCGCTGCCGTGCCCGCGCGGTGCGGTGCCCGCGCGGGCCTGCCGCACCTCTACCGTGCCCGCGCCGGGCTGCCGCGTCGCCGCTATGTCCGCATGGGTCGAGCCGCTGCCGTTGATGGTTTTGCTCGACGGTTTTGGCTCGACAGATTTTGGTTGACGATTTACTTGGCGTTTTCGTCGACGGTTTTGCTCGACGGTTTTGGCTTGACATATTTTCCTTGATGGTTTTACTTGGCGTTTTCGTCGACTTTTTTCCGCTTGACGGTGCTGTCCGCTTGACGGTGAAGTCCGCTTGACGGTGCAGTCCGCTTGACGGTGCAGTTCGCTCGACACAGTTGTTTTCGTTTTTCATCAGATGAGCCTCCGCTCGGTTGTTTTTCATCGCGGACTTCGTCAAGGCAACGATTGGAACCCGTTTTCCGTCAACTGTCTCGTCGATAGTCAGACCGCATCGGAAGTACGGTTTTTGCAACCGGAGGGATTTTTTTTCACACGGAGTCTTTCGTCGGTTTCTGTTTCGGGGATAGAAGGGGTTTTGGGTACAGTAGTCGAGACTACTAATTTTGCCGGTTTGGGGGGGCGGGGGGGGGGGGGGGGGGGGGGGGGTAAAATGTTGATTGGTGTTTTGGATATTTTATTAGTCCCGCGGGTGGTGTTGTTTACTTTGGAGGGTCGCGGGCGCGGTCGTGTATCTTCGTTTCAGGTGGGTACCTTTCTCTTGCATTTTGGTTGTGGTCTCATATGTAATACGTAAGAGTAAAGTAGATGTGCTAATGATTTTTGACTAACCCCTTTTTGTATGAGTATCCCTATTATCACACATTGACTTCGGTCAATATGCTCATGGCTGCTTGCACGCACACCAGCGGTTTGGCCACCGCATCGGTGTACTTTTCTAGAAAGGTGGTACGTTGACCCGTGTACCCCACAAGGTGACGTAGTGGGGACCCCTCACGGTTACTTAAGGTGCTGCACAAGTGCCGTGGAGGGGTTAAAAGCAACAAGGTGCGAGCAAGGTGTTTTCTTTGGCATGCACTGTTTCAGCAAGGTGTTTTCTTTGGCATGCACTGTTTCAGCAAGGTGTTTTCTTTTGCATGCACTGTTTCGAGTTACAAGGGGTTACTGTTGATCCATACGGGAGAGTGTGGATGCTCTGGTTTTCGGTTTGCTTTATTTCCAGTATTTATAGCCTTTTGCACATCTTACTTTTACCTCTTACTCTTTGTGTCGCTGACTTCCCACACTGTGACAGGTTCGGTCAGAGGTGGGATCCGGGACGACAGTGAGGCCGCGACTAGAGGAAGTTAGCCTCGTTTGGGGCTGGTGACCTCTCCGTTATTTCGTTTTTGATTATTTCAGTTAGTCAGCTTGTGTGTGTGGTATTTATTTGTGGATGTGGGACATTTCGCGATGAATGGTTTTTCCTTTACGTTTATTTCGGGTACGGCCAGTTTCAAATAAAAGAAAAGGATTGCGAAAATGGTTTTGAAAAGAATAAGTGTCGTGTGGGCATTGTTTTACAAACCCGTGGATTTATCTGTTGGGTTATATCTAATATGGATCTAAATAGGGAAAAAAATACCTAGAGGGGGGTGAATAGGTGTAAATAATAAACACTCAAAAATCTTTGCGTAATAAAACCCAATGCGAAAAAATAAATAACACGCAGAGATTTTACGTGGAAAACTCCAAAACCAGGAGTAAAAAACCACGAGACCGATAACACGGTGAAATCCACTAGAATTATAACACGTACAAAGGTGATATAACGCCCTCACAGACGACTCAACCTTTTTCCATACGCTCCGAGTTGATCTTCTCCGCTCGCTCCGCAACGCGCCTCGAATCCACGATTTGCGTCCAACGCCGAATCCACGGCGTCCAACGTCGAATCCACGACGTCTGACCGAATCCACGGTCTCCACCAAGTAGTACGTTTCGATCACACGAATCGTACCTCGCTCCGAATCCACGAGAGCGGTAGCACCTTGAATCCACAAGGCCACGCGAATCCACGCGCCGATTTTGGGGTAAATCGTTGTTTTGTTGGTGGTGATGATCCGCCGAATATTTAGATCAAAGATAGATCGGAAATACCATCTAAGTATTCATTAATTTGATTGTACTCAAAATCCGAGTTTGAAAACCTAGAATTAAATTAATTATAGATGAAGAAACATAGAATTAAATCTAGTTATTTCCTTTCTTCTCTATAGGTGGATTTTTCTCTTTTTCGACCGTATTTTGGATTACCCTAAAAGATGAATCATAGGGTTTATTTATAGGTTAGAAACCATTGGAAGAGGATAAGAATCAAAAACTAACCTTATCTGGAAGTTTTCATGTCGACGGTCTGGACTGGAATTAGTGCGATTCGGACTGTCGTCATTAAACAGAATTTCTCAAGAAAACCACGTTCGGGGTCCGGACTGAAGTAACCACGGTCCGGACTGTTCATGCAGTTTCTGCAAAATCCACGTTCGGGGTCCGGACTGAAGCAGATGTGTTTCGGACTGGATTTGCGCATGAACTACCCTATGTTCGGGGTCCGGACTGTAGTACCCTGATCCGGATCCTGAACATATAACACGTCCAGTTTTTTATTTTTATGCGATTAGAAATCCATCCAAGTGTTTCTACACTATAAGAAGTATTCGGATCACCAAACTTATTTAGTTAAACGTACCTGATCCTTTTGAATTCTTCTTTCTTGAGATTGAGTTATATGATCCAAGCTTCTTCATCTTCAATCTTCAAGACTTAAATACTTTCACGAAATACGCCAAAACAAAATCCTTAACAATCTCCCCCTTTGGCGGTTTCGTGACAAAACAAAAATTCACTTAAGAAAATTCAAAAAAAAAGATATTTTTGTTGCTATCACCATACAACAAAAATTTACATTTGAGATCCAAATAAAAATGAATACATGAGATAAACTCCTAAAACAGACTCTAGACTTAGACATCTGTACTCTCTGAAAAAAGAAATAATTCTTGACAAGAGAAATCGTTAGATACCTCAAGAATTGAACATTCAAAAACTAACCAGAGAGATGAAGTTTATACTCATATGACATTTATGAAATCAGATATGTATTAAAATAGCAATCAGAGATAGACATATCTTCTAAGCAATAAATTCCAAATGTCATAAGTATGTTAGTCAACAACAACTTGTTAGTAATATTACATGCCCAAA
Organism: Tillandsia leiboldiana; assembly: GCA_029204045.2. Classification (NCBI taxonomy): domain Eukaryota; kingdom Viridiplantae; phylum Streptophyta; class Magnoliopsida; order Poales; family Bromeliaceae; genus Tillandsia; species Tillandsia leiboldiana. The sequence continues at coordinate 44,258,530 of CM055060.1, read as the reverse complement.
TAGTTAGTCGAATAGTTAGTCGAGACATGCAATTATTCACAATACAAAACCAAAGTTGTTGTATACTTACCTTCAAAGTTCAAAGTTCCAAGTTCTCACATCACACATCACAGTGTTAGTGTTTAACCAGTTCAAATCTCTCTCCCCCTTTTTGTCACTAAACTGAGCCAAAATTACAAAAATGAAAGGGAGTTAAAAAGTTCAAAAAGAAAATGTAAGAACTAAGACTAAAAACCTGCAAAACAAAGGATTAAAAAGAATCAATTGTCCGACTCTGAGTCCTCAGAGCTACTACAGCCCATCTTTGAAAATATCTTCTTCATCAACTTTTTCATCGAAGTGAACTTCTTTGTCAGAGTGATCTGGGCTGCGGTGATGAGTTCAAGCTCATCAGAAATCCGCTTCTGCTCTTTAGTGATTTGTTCTTGTTCAAACGATAATCGTTGCTGCTCCTTATAAATTAACGTGACAGACGCTTCATCATCTGACATGGGTACTTGCCGTGAAGGTGATGCAGAAGTGCCGACGGAGGGTTTCTTCCCGCGCGGAGGAGTTGGGGTGGCATGAGGCAGTTTATGAAAAGACTTAACTACTGTCGAATCATTAATCATACCTAAGCATTGTTGATAACTTGTAGAGCTGATATCAACCTTGAATTTCTTCAAAATCCTCATTATGATTAATGGAAATGGTAGTCTTTCCGTGGGATGAGGATGCTCAACGTACCTTGTCATCCTATTCCAAATGATGTATGAAATATTGATATTCAAACCCACTGCCTCTGAAGAATGTCCTAAGAGATATAAGAATAACATTCGATCCCATCTTAAGACTTTCGTCTGCATGTTTGGAAGAATATTGTAACAAGTGATGAAGTTGAGGAACCGGTACTCAAGTCGAAGTTCTTTGGACTTAATCGAATTGCCAGTTGACTGAGTTTCCTCCAAGCATATTCCCTTCACAACAGTTTGCCACATCATGTTTGTTAAACTCCTTCATTTCAAGTAATTGATCCCTGACATGCTAGATTGCATCCCTAAGACTTCGCCAATTAATTGTGGAGTTATTTTAAGTGTTGTCCCTTGGACGTTCGTATAAAACTCCATTGGACCATCTTCATGTTCTTGAAGGTGCCGTGCATTTGTGTAGAAGGTTCTCACCCGATGCAAACAGTATCCAAGCATTTCTGGAAATCTGCAAACCTGAAGGAGATTGGCCTGTTCAATCAAATTTCCAAACGCCGGGGAATGGTCTCGAAGAGCACCAATGTTAACGTGTCTTTCTCCAATACATTCTCGATTTTCAAAATCCTTCAGTCGGTCTGTATTAATAGACACGTGTTCCTCACGGGGTGGTGAATCATGAGCCATTGGTTCGTCAATTTCAATCCCTCGTGCTCGTCCTAACCGTCGAGCTACTCTCTTTCTTTTCATTGAGATAGACGATGATGGCATTGGAGCTTTGCCTTTTTCCACAGCAGTAGGTGCTGTCTTTCCCTTTGGTGAACCAGGGGACTTCCCTTTTGATTTAACAGGCGTTGTGTCGTCGTCCATTAATTCATCCCAGTTCACATCTTCCTTCTCAGATTCCGTCTCGGAGTCATTTACGAGGACAAACTCACCTTTTCTTTGAGTTTTCTTCGCTCTCTTTAATTTGTTCGTTGCTCTTGTGTGTACCATAGCAACCAGAAGAACAATTATCCATGCAAACACCATTGTTGCAAGTGCTTAAGAAGTGAGAAACCTGCGAGCAAAAACTCAAGAACACGAAAAAATTGTTTATTTTCAAAAATTTGGAAAATTGTACCCACACAATCATTATCGTGTAGAGAGACTAGGAATCAAATTAGTTTTGCAAAAAAGAATTTTAAAAATAGATCAATTCCATGATTTTTAAAAATTCTCATTATATGCCATAAAACCGAATTTTCAGAAATCGAAGCCTAAAAATTCGTTAATCAAGAGAAAACCAAGCATATAAACAAAACTAATCTACTCAGAGTTCTTATTTCAAAAGAAATTTGACCAAAAACCAATCAAAAATGAAAAAGATACAAGATTTTCATGCACGTTTTGAGAAACTTGAGAAAAACTGTGAAAAACCAATGTTTTGATCATAAAAACTTACTTGAATTTGAAGAACTCGAGTTAGAAAGGCTCTAAATTGGTTGTTTTCTAGTGAGAGAAACTCTGGAGACATGGAAACAAAAGATTGTTGTAAAAAGAAATCAAAACCCTTTTGTTTCTTATAAAACCCTAGCCGCGGTCCGGAACAGCTTATGAATCCAGTCCGGATCGGCTACCCGCAGAGATTATCTGCATTCGGGATCCGGAACGGATTTTCCAGTCCGGATCGGCTCCAACTTTTTCTTCAGAAAAATTTAGAAAAATTTCAGAAAATCCAGAAAAAGATTGTGAGCACTTATGTAGATCAACTTTAAACAAAAACATCATTTCATATCAAAAGAAATAGATTATGTTTAATCTATCAATAATACCCAAGTAATGAAACAGCAATTTATAAAAATTAAATCTTTTAAAGTTGATCAAGTTCAAGAACATCTATCACGATCTAATGTGTAATGCGTTTATCAAATCATTAATATGGTAAAGAAAATGAAATACCAAGATCGATAGAAGTTTGAAATTGTCACGCCCCGGGTGTAAACCAGAACCCGGGCTCGTCTACAGATCCGCCGTATACACGGGATTTCCCGTGTATACGAAGTGCTGGTAACCTGCTCAAACATAGATGATATAATAAAGGAGCATAAACAGAGCTAAACTAGAACTAATACATCTCAGATAAAGCTGGAAAGTAGAAGTGCAGAAGTAAACTCTCAATAATACAAATGTCTCTCCCAGCTCACTAATCCAATACAACCAGCTGGCCGGAGCCAGACCCAAAAAGAAATGAAAAGTAGAGTATCTGAGAGTATCGGGGTACATCTAGTAACTGAACTGGTGCCTGGGTAGACCACTATCTAGTCCGCGATCCTCTTACCTCGGTCCGCTGAGGAGGGGCCCGCAACCGCCGCAGACGACTCTGCAAAACAAAGGGGAAGAGAAAAAGAAAGCAGTGGGGAGTGAGAACTACTATAGAACAGTAGCTTCCTCCTAGTGGGTAAACCTCAACTCAGACATGCCCACTAGGACTATAAGAGGCGGAGAATAAAACAAAGGTGGTAAGCTGTGAATAAGACTGCGGATGATGAATAGAGCTACCACTACATGCCTCTAAGGTGCCAGCTAAAAGTATAGCTAAATGGATGCATCAGAATGTAAATGCCTCCCTGTCTAAACCCAATCGATACACCAGTAAGCACTGGTACTGCCTGCTCTGCCTGCCAAATCGGGTATGCCAGCCTACGCATAACACCGATAGGGGATGAGAGTCGCGAAGACTCGAGATCTATAAACCGCACACTCCGGAGTGGCACTCGAGGGGAGCGACCCACACGAGTCAAGTGCCTCAATAACAAGTATCAAAGTCAGCAGGACTGGATCACGACACTGATCTAAGTGGAAAGCCCATCCACTAAAAGAAGCCCAAAACCTGTCCCCAAATCTGATGCAATAACCACTGTCCGGTCAACCGCCAAAAATCCGCGGTGGCCGCAATGCCCTGCCCTCACAGCCTACCTGTCCCAAATCCCACAACTGTCTGACTACACTATCCCAGCCCCTGCTCGAACCCGAGCGCACTATCCCCTAAATCTAGACAAAAGGAGAGAAAATAAAAGCATGGTTTCTCCTAAGTCAGTTCCAGCATAATAGTGTAGCAGAAAAGGGTGGCCTAGCTAGATGTCCATACAAGCATGCAAAGTCCTTTATTAAAACATGATTCCAGTATTTTGGTTCTCACAAAGTAGAGGTATGCTGTTCAAATAAACTTCCATTTTACTAAGTTACCCCAAATCAGTTTATGTGTATGTATAAGAGGTTCCCACGTGTATAAGCAACATAATCCATTTAGCAAGACCCTTCCCGTGATTTCCGGCGACATATTATTTACAAGAGTTAATCATTAATTAATACTTAGTCCTTTTGAAGATGCAAGTCCTAAAAGTAAGCCCAATTCTCAATTAGCATGCAATAATCGCTTTTACTGGTTCTTTTAGCAATATAACATGGTAGCAACTCAAATAGGCCTAGTGGGGATGTTACAAGTAGGAGTGTTAACAACGGTACCCACCTCGAGCGCTAATTCCGGTCCCCGGAAGCAAAGTCCATGCCCGATCCGGAAATCCCCCACAACACTGCGCTACAACCCCAAAGAACACATGCAATTAATATTCCAAGTTTCAAACCAAAATCTGTCCCAAAATATCCGTTTAATAGTTTAGCCATTTTCACCTACGGAAAGTACCCGAGAAATTCCTAGAAAAATACTATCGCGATCCTCGCGACGAACCGGTCGAAACGAGTACCTGCACGTTCACCCACGAGATTTCTATGCTGAGAACCAAATTCGACAAGAGAACCATCCCGAAGCAAGTCGATCGCAAAAACTGAATCTGAAAGTACTGTAAACAGAGGCTTCTTACCTTCGCGAAAAATTCAGGAAATTCCAAGAAAATTTGGGGAGATTCCTCGTGATGTGTAGATGCAAAACGCCTCTTGAATCGCCCCAATCCGAGGTCTGTGCGTGAAGATATCACCGAAACAACACAGCGCTGTCCAAATTCCCACCCCAGAAAGTGAGGTCACAAGATGATCCGAAAACCCCATGAAACGCTCGGAATGGGAAAAACCAGTAAACACGGAAAACGTAGCCCTACCTGTCGTGAAGACGATGGCGCAAGAATCGCTGAAAAATATTGCCGGGGTAGCTCGGGAGAGTCCGTGCACTGAAATGCGACGAAGGGAATCACAAGGGAACGAGCGTCGCGCCGCGCCGTAAAATCCAAACCTCGGAGTGTGTGCCACCACAAATCTTGGAAATCCTCCAGAAGATGTAGAACTCGATGGGGAACAACTTTGCTGAAGACACCTTGGTGAGTGGAGGCTCGGAAATGGTGGAAAAAGTGAGAAGAAAGGAGCTCGGGCTGTTTAAATAGGCCTCCCAAACAATTAGAAAAATACCATCCGGGTCCCAACTTTCGGGCGCCCGGAAGTTTCCGGGCGCGCACAGTGCGGCCCGGCCCAAGACTTTCGGGCGCGCACAGTGCGGCCCGGCCCATGGCGCGCCGTCGGACGGGATCCGCGGTCCGTCCGACCCGCCTCAGAGCCCGCCACGTGTCGCCCGAATAGGCGACAGCCAAAACCTCCACTCCTGCTGCGCCGCGTGGCCAACCCCGGGAGTCGACACGTGTCCCAGGTCAACAGTACCGTCGCGCCTGCGCGCCTGCCCGCGCCAGCTGCCCCTCCTGCCCGCACAGTTGACCAGCCAATAGGGAAGCGCCACGTGTCCCTGCCACTGACCGCTGCACCCGGTGCACGAGCCTCCGTAAGCCGAACCAATGGTAACCTGCCACGTGTCCACTCCGGTGCACCGTGAACCAATACCCAACCATCATGCTCCGTAGACCGGGAGCTGTGAGCCGGCCTATGGGGTGATGCCACGTGTCCCCGCCTTGGTGCACGACGGCCGCGTGGACCGCGCGCCTGCCCGCGCGCCCGTGCGCTGCCCGCGCCCTGTGCCGCCGCCGTTCCGCCTGCCCGAGGCCGCGCCGCCGCCCGCCGACGCTGCCCGCCGCCGCTGCCGCCGCCGGCGATCGCCGGAGTTACTGTTCCGGCCGTGAACAGTACCCGAAGCTCAGAAAAATCCAGCAGATAGTCCATCTTGACCGTTTTTGCGCGCTGAATCCGAATTTGACGTCCGCTTTGCCAAATTCCCACTCTGAAAATTGCCAAATGCCCCTGGAAAGGTATTCTTGGTCCAAATTTCGTGCCGAGCCCAATCTTAATATCCGTTTCGCGCGAAAACACTTCCAGAGACCCGACAGAGTCAACCGATCACCCATGTGATCCATTTGAGCCTGGAGTCCAACACTTGTGTCCAATTGTGCCCTAAACACCTCCGGCACACCGCGTAGGCCTCCGATGGCCACCCCAACGCACTGCAACAGCTCTGCGGAGATCCAGGTCATCACAGAAATCCCAAATAAGTTAGATAATATATCTAGTCAATTTATTGTAAGGAGTGGCTCTTTGAGCATCTTTCAATAAAATCCCCACCTTATACCAACCTTGGAATTTGACAAAGTCAAGTATTCCAAAAAGCATTTTATCTAATCAACTCGAAAAACCATGCTTGGTATAGATGTGGTAGCTGCACACAGTACTCGGACGACCGAGGTGGTAGCTCTTTCCTCCATGTGGTGGTAGTTTTCACACTCCTCATTGGGATGTAACTCTTTCCACATCTTTTGAGCATAAATATTTTAATAAACTCCCCCTCAATTGACTATCAATTATTTAAGATATAAGGTATTCAACCAAAAATTGATCTCGAGTTCATACTTAACTCAATTTTCAAATATGATAAAGACTATACCAAGAGATCACACGAGAGAGAAATAGACTTTGATCAATTAAAAATGGACTAATTGATATAAATGATCATTGCATCAAATGAATTATTATGATATCCAGAGCATAATAAATTTCTAAATATATGAAGGGATGCAGTTAAAGTCAATTAAACTAATGCTCAATTAATTTTCTATGTACAAACATAGATAAGGAACAAAAACACAAAACAAAACCTAACCTAAGCAATGATTTCAAAAAGTGTTATTTCAAAGAAAGAATTCCAATTGCTTTACGTAAATGAATAAACCGTTTTTGATCCAAAGGTTTTGTTAAAATGTCAGTTAATTGATCTTCAGTTGAAATATAAGAAATTTGAAGAATATTTGATTCAACTAGCTCTCTTAAAAAATGATATCTAAGTTCAATGTGTTTTATTCTCGAGTGCAACACAGGATTTTTAGAAATATTTATAGCACTTGTGTTGTCACAAAAATTAGTTACCGAAGTTGCTGAAATTCGGAAGTCGCTCAACACGCTTTTCATCCAAATGAGTTGAGTTGAACAACTACCCGCCGAAATATATTCCGCTTCGGCAGTCGAGAGTGCAATGCAGTTTTGCTTTTTACTATGCCATGCAACAAGACAATGGCCAAGATAAAAACATGCACCACTCGCACTTTTCCGATCATGCACTGATCCTGCCCGATCGGCATCTGAATATCCTATTATGTCAAGAGTTGTTCCCATAGGATACCAAATTCTGAAATTCAGTGTTCCTTTGACGTACCGGATGATCCTTTTCACCGCTTTCAGGTGAACCTCCTTTGGTGCTGATTGATATCTCGCGCAGATCCCAACACTAAAGGATATATCCGGGCGACTAGCCGTGAGGTAGAGTAGAGTTCCAATCATGCTGCGATAAAGCTTCTCGTCTACACTCTCACTAAGAGATTCACTTCCTAAACCCTTATTGCTAGTTCCCATAGGAGTCGGAAAGTCTTTAGAGTTTTCTAAATTGAATTTCTTCACCAACTCCCTTGCATACTTGGATTGGCACAGATGGATGCCTTCTTCATTTTGTTTCACTTGCAATCCAAGAAAGTATGTTAGTTCTGTCACGCCCCGGCGTCGAAACTGCGACGCGGGCTCGCCAACACATCCGCCGCCCATACGGGAAGCCCCGTATAGACGAAGCGACTAACCTGCAAAAGATCAACTATACTATACAGATATCAGAGCTGAAAGTAAACTGCTGAGAATGAAAATATATACAACTCAAACTCCTCCCCAAAACACATAAATCTCTCAAGCAGTAAAATAAAAGTACAACTCTATACCTCACTACAAAAGTCTCTCAACAAGAACTCTCAAAAAGTAAAGGGGTACATCTACTCTCTAGACGACGACGACTGGTAGGGATCTATCTCGCGACTCCCTTACCTCGATCAGCCGGATCAGCAACTGGAGCAGCAGGAACTGGAGTAGAAGTTCCTGTGGGAAAAGACACCACGACGGGTGTGAGAACTACCTCCCAAGTAGTTCTCAGTGGGTGCCGCCAACAAGCCCGACGGTCTGCCCACTAAGTCTACTAGAGGCATAAAGTAACAATATAATACTGAAATGAAAGGGCTGGAAAAGTAACTCTACAGCTACTATGCCTCTATCTAGATGCTCAAAAAGTGGAACAGATGGAAACATGATGCATCTACTAACCCTCAACATCCAGATCACCCAATCTACCTGACTGCCTCCTCGGGTCCAGTCAAACCTGTGCCTACCTACTGCCGTTACATCCCGGAGGACCAGACTGACGTAGGGCGTCCGTAGCTGCCAAAACTGGCCCAGCCAGAGGGATTGTGTCCGTAACTGCCAAAACTGGCCCAGTCAGAGGGACGGCGTCGACAAGTCGCGATACCAAAGTGCAGACCCACCCCGGACGTGGCACTCGAGGGGAGCGACCCCAACGAGGACAAAGGTATCCGCGCACTCTGTCGAGCTCAGGTGGCACTGCAGGCTATAGTCCAAAATCCACGCTCACACTCTGAACGGAAGGACTCAATCCTCAAACATCTCGCACAACAGTCGGAGCACTCTCGACGACTCAGCTGACCAGCTCACACGAAACACGAGACACAAGCCTCTCCAGTAGCTCACAGCACAAACACACTGGCTGGAGATACTCCACAGCCAGGACCACCCTCCACCAGACGACTCCCACAACAGAACACTAAACTCACAGGAAAGACCGACACCATAAGGGTTCGGAAACCCGATAGGCCGGTGCTTAGAACCCTATCAAACAAGAACAGACTCTAGGCTCTGCCTATCGAAGTTCCCGACCCCTTCTTGTTGGGTTGTATGAATAATAGGATCTAAATAGGGAAAAAAACACCTAGAGGGGGGTGAATAGGTGTAAACCATAAACACTCAAAAATCTTTGCGATATAAAAACCCAATGCGGAAAAATAAATAACACGCAGAGATTTTTACGTGGAAAACTCCAAACCGGAGTAAAAAACCACGGGACCGATAACACGGTGAAATCCACTAGAATTAAACACGTACAAGGTGATATACCATACTCACAGATGACTCAACCTTTTCCATACGCTCCTAGTTGATCTTCTCCGCTCGCTCCACGACGCTTCTCGAATCCACGATATGCGTCCAACGCCGAATCCACGGCGTCCAACGTCGAGTCCACGACGTCCGACCGAATCCACGGTCTTCACCCAGTAGCACGCTTCGAATCCACGAACGTACCTCGCTCCGAATCCACGAGAGCGGTTGCACCTTGAATCCACAAGGCCACGCGAGTCCACGCGCCGATTTTGGGGTAAATCGTTGTTTTTTGGGTGGTGATGATCCGCCGAATACTTAGATTAGAAATAGATCGGAAATACCATCTAAGTATTCATTGATTTGATTCAACTCAAAATGTGAGTATGAAAACCTAGAATCAAATCAATCAATATAGATGAAGAAACATAAGATAGAATCTATGATTTCCTTTCTTCTCTATATGTGGATCTTAGGCCGTATAAAAGATGACGGCTACTTTTTGGACTTATGTGGATTACCCTAGAAAAAGAATCATAGGGTCTATTTATAGGTTAGAAACCCTTGGAAAAAGATAAGGATCAAAAACTAACCTTTTCTGGAGTTTTTACATGACGACGATCCGTATCGGAGATCGGCGATCCGGATTGCAGTAGCGAGAAAAACAGATTCCAGAAAAACGAAGGTTCGGGATCCGGATCGAAGTGCTTGATCCGGATCGTTCATACAGTTTACCAAACATCAACGTTCGGGATCCGGATTGCAGTAGCCTGATCCGGATCGTTCAAATAAAATGGTAAACTCAGTGTTCGGGATCCGGATCAAGGGAAGCTACGATCCGGATTGAACTGGTGTATGAACGAACCACCTTCGGGATCCGGATCGAACAGTCTGATCCGGATCTTGAACATGTCCCATGTCCAGTTTTTGATATTTATGTAATAACAAATCCATCCAAGTGTTTCTACGCTATAAGAAGTATTCGGATCACCAAAGATATTAAGTTAAACATACCTGATCCTTTTGAATTCTTCTTTCTTGAGATTGAGTTATATGATCCAACTTCCTTTACCTTCAATCTTCAAGACTTAACCGAATTCACGAAATACGCCAACTCAAATTCCGTAATAATCTCCCCCTTTGGCGGTTTCGTGACAAAACATAGATCCACTCAAGAAAATTCAAAAAGATATTTTTGTTACTATCACCATACAACAAAAATTTACAATGGAGATCCAAAATAAAATACATGAGTTAAACTCCTAAAACAGACTCTAGACTTAGACATCTGTAATCTCTGCAAAGGAAATCATTCTTGACAAAAGAAATCGTTAGATACCTCAAGAATTTTATATCATTCAAAAACCACATACAGAGATGAAGTTTATACTCATTTATACTTACCATGACATTTATACATTCAGATATGTAAACTGATCATAGTTAAAACACCAACATATCTTCTATGCAATCAAAAACCCAAATGTCATGTTAGTGAACATCAACTTGTTAGTTATATTACATGCCCAAATAGTTAGTCGAATAGTTAGTCGAGGCATGCACTCAACCACAAATGAAAAACCGAAAGTTGAAGTTCTACTTACCTTGCAAGTTGAGGTCAAGTTGAGGTTATACTTACCTCTATAGTTTCAAGTTTCTCACAACCATTGTATCATAGTATCATTGTTTATACTTCTCTCTCCCCCTTTTTGTCACAGAAGTTAGCCAAAAAATTACCAAAATAGAGAGAAAGGTTAACAGTTCAAGTTTGAGAACTAAAAACTAAAAACTAAAACTTAAAGCCTGCACAAAAGAAAGTTAAAAAAAAAAAAATGAAGTTCCTGCACAAGAGAAGGATTAAAACATATGCATAATAAACAGGAATTGGAAGGATACGGATTATTCAGACTCATCTGAACTGATACAGCCGAGAATTTGGAAGATTTTCTTTAATCTCTTGTTCATTGATGACTGATTCTTATTTACCTTCTTTATTTCTTCCTTTACCTCAATGAGCTCATTTGATATACGTTCTTGCTCGTTGGAGAGCCTTTGCTGTTCTTTATAAATTGAGGTAACTGATGCATCATCATCAGAAGTTGATGGAGGTGCTTGTTGTGCTGGTTGGACTAGAGGAGTTGCTGCCGGTGCAGAGGTTGTCGCTTGTTGTTGTTGTGCTCGTTGTCGGTGAGGAGGTAATATGGGCTCGTCTGGCTTTGTCGAGAGAGACTTTACAATTGTTGTTTCATTGATCGTTCCCAGACTGTGCATGTAGGAACTCACATTCGTGTCAGCTTTAAATTTTCGAAGAATGCGCATGATGATCATTGGATAAGGTAGTCTCTCTGAAGGGTGAGCATGTTCCACATAGCGAGCCATCCTCGCCCAGATGATGTAAGGAATGTTTAAGTTTGCTCCCATTGCTGCTGTGGGGTTTCCAAGAAGATAAAGGAATAACATCCTATCCCACCGAAGAACCTTCGTGTTCATATTTGGAAGGACGTTATAGCAGACAATGAAGTTTAAGTAGCGATACTCAGGTCGTAGCTCCTTTGAAAAGACTGAGTTTCCTGCTGACGGAGTATCGGGCAGACAGATGCCATCAACTACCACTCTCCAGGAGTTGGGGTTGAAAACTTGATTCTTCAGGTAATGAGCGCCATCGGCTCGGGCATTCATCCCTAATACTTCTCCAATCAGTTGCGGCGTTACTTTAATCTTAACATTTTTGACCAATGTTTGAAAGTCTCGATGACCGCTCTCCTGATCAACGAGATAGCAAGCATTTTGATAGAACATCCTCACTGAGTGAAGACAATACCCAGTGGTCTCGGGGAAATCGCAAATGGGAGCAAGACCTGTCTGGTCATACAGTTTCCCAAATGCCGGAGATCTTTCCTTCAAGGCTTTGACATTAACATGCCTTTCTCCAATGCATTCCCTGTTTTCAAAGTCCTTTATCCTAGCTGAGCTGATAAAGTCTTGTGGAGATGGTTGCCTATCAACTGGTTGCTCAATGGAAATTCCTCGAGCACTCCCTCTTTTGCGAGCAACGCTTTTTCTTCTTGTCTTCCCAGAAGTTTCTTCCATTGGAGCTTTGCCCTTTTCAGCAGCAGTAGGCGGAGCCTTCGATGTTTCCGCATGCGCTTTTCCCTTTGAAGCAGTGGGAACAGTTGTTGCTTCAACTTGCAACTCGTCCCAATCGATCGATTCCGTTTCAGATTCTGTATCGGAATCATCCTTAGCTTTCTTCGCTTTCTTAGCCCTCTTGGGCTTGACGGTGTCTCTCGTATGTACCATAGCAGCCAGAAGGAGAATGATCCACGTGATCACCATCGCTATTGGTTTCTTGTGAAAAGAAATCCTGTGAGCAACACCTCAAGAACACGAAAAAATTGTTAATTTTCAAAAATTAGAAAAATTGTACCCAAACAATCATTATCGTGTAGAGAGACTAAGAATCAAATTAGTTTTGTAAAAGGAAATTTAAAAATAGATCAATTGCATGATTTTGGAAAATTCCCATTATATGCCCTAAAACCGAAATTTTTGAAATCGAAGACCAAAAATCCGTTTATCTTGCGAATACCTAGCATATAATCAAAACTAATCTACCCAGAGTTCTTATTTCAAAAGAAATTTGATCAAAAACCATCCACAAATGAAATTGATACAAGAAATTCATCACGTTTTGAGGAGGAATAAGAAAAACTGTGAAAAACCGAGATTTTGATCAATAAAACTTACTTGGAATTGAAGAACTTGAGTTTGAAAGCTTCCAAGATGGGTGAAATCTAGAGAGAGAAGCTCTGGAAACTTTGGAACAAAAGATTGGAGTAAAAGAAATCAAAACCCTTTTGTTCTATATAAAACCCTAGCCGCGATCCGGATCAGTTCGTGATTACGATCCGGATCGGCTACCCGCAGTGAAAAACTGCGTTCGGGATCCGGATCGGCAGGTCCAATCCGGATCGGCTGCCCGCAGAAGAATATCTGCGTTCGGGATCCGGATCGGCAGGTCCAATCCGGATCGGCTCCAACTTTTTCTTTAGAAAATTTCAGAGAAATTCTAGAAAAACCAGAAAAAGATTGTAAGCACTTTTGTGTATCAACTTTAAACGAAAATCATCGTTTCATACAACAAGAAATAGATTATACCAAATCTATCAATAATATCCAACAAATGAAACGAAAATTTATAAAAATTAAATCCCTTAAAGTTGAACAACTTCAATTACATCTAACTTGATCTTATGAGTAATGCCTTTATCAAATCATCAATTCGGTAAAGAAAATGAAATACAAAGATCAATAGATGTCTAACATCCCCGATAAGTTAGATAATATATCTAGTCAATTTATTGAAGAGAGTGGCTCTTTGAGCATCTTTCATTAAAAATCCCACCTTATACCAACCTTGAAATTTTGACAGAGTCAAGTATTTCAACATGCATTTTAATTAATCAAACTTGAAAAACCTTGCTTGGTATACATGTGGTAGCTGCACACAGTACTCGGACGACCGAGGTGGTAGCTCTTTCCTCCATGTGGTGGTAGTTTTCACACTCCTCATTGGGATGTAACTCTTTCCACATCTTTTGAGCATAATACTTTTTCTTTGACTCCCCCTCAATTGGCTATCAATTGTTGGGTCACGTATATAATACGGATCTAAATAGGGGAAGAAACACCTAGAGGGGGGTGAATAGGTGTAAACGTATAAACACTCAAAAAATCGTTGCGATAAAACCCAATGCGGAAAATAAAATAACACGCAAGATTTTTACGTGGAAAACTCCATCACCGGAGTAAAAAACCACGGGACCGATAACACGGCAGAAATCCACTAGAATTAAAACACGTACAAGGTGATTTACCGTACAAACTTACGACTCAACCTTTTCCATACGCTCCTAGAGGATCTTCTCCGCTCGCTCCGACGCTTCTCGAATCCACGATCTGCGCCCAACGCCGAATCCACGGCGTCCAACGTCGAATCCACGACGTCCGACCGAATCCACGGTCTTCACCCAATAGCACCGTTCGAATCCACGAACGTGCCTCGCTCCGAATCCACGAGAGCGATTGAACCTTGAATCCACAAGGACACGCGAATCCACGCGCCGATTTTTGGGGAAAAATCGTTGTTTTTGGGTGGTGATGATCCGCCGAATACTTAGATTAAAGATAGATCGGAAATACCATCTAAGTATTCATTAGTTTGATTCAACTCAAGATGTGAGTATGAAAACCTAGAATCAAACTAATCAATATAGATGAAGAAACATAGAGTATTCTCTAGTGATTTCCTTTCTTCTCTATATGTGGATCTATAGCCGTAAAAGATGATACAAGAAAATGACGGCTATGTGGATTCACCCTAGAAATAAAGACATAGGGTGTATTTATAGGTTAGAAACCCTAGGAAGGAGATAAGAATCAAAAACCTACCATTTCTGGATATTTACGGACGGCGATCCGGATCGTGATAACAAGGATCCGGATCGTCATAACAAAACAGCCAATTCCAGAAAAACGAAGGTTCGGGATCCGGATCATGTGACTACGATCCGGATCGTTCATACAGTTCACCAAACATCAACATTCGGGATCCGGATTGTGAAGCAAGATCCGGATCGTCCAAGGTAGATGGTAAACTCAACGTTCGGGATCCGGATCAAGAGACTACGATCCGGATTGCGACGATGTATGAACGAACCACCTTCGGGATCCGGATCGAACAACCTGATCCGGATCCTGAACTTGTCCCAAGTCCAGTTTTTGATTTTTATGCAATGAAAGACTCTTCCAAGTGTTTCTACACTACAAGAAGTATTCGGATCACACAAATTCTTTAGTTAAACATACCTGATCCTTTTGAATTCTTCTTTCTTGAGATTGAGTTAAATGATCCAGCATTCTTCTCCTTCAATCTTCAGGACTTGAAACTTTCACGAAACTACGCCAACTCAAATTCCGTAACAATCTCCCCCTTTGGCGGTTTCGTGACAAAACATAGATCCACTAAAGAAAATTCAAAAAGATATTTTTGTTGCTATCACCATACAACAAAAATTTACAATGGAGATCCAAAATACAATACATGAGTTAAACTCCTAAAACAGACTCTAGACTTAGACATCTGTACTCTCTGCAAAAAGAAATCATTCTTGACAAAAGAAATCGTTAGATACCTCAAGAATTTTATATCATTCAAAAACCACAAACAGAGATGAAGTTTAAACTCATTTATACTTACCATGACATTTATACATTCAGATATGTAAACAGATCATAGTTAAGACACCAACATATCCTCTTTGCAATCAAAAACCAAATGTCATGAACATGTTTGTGACAAACTTATATATATATAGATATGTAATTGATCAGAGTTAAGAACCAACATATCTTCTAAGCAATCAAAACAAAGTGTCACAAACTTGTTAGTCCAACATCAACTTGTTAGTTATATTACATGCCCAAATAGTTAGTCGAATAGTTAGTCGAGACATGCAAACAATCACAAGATGAAAACCCAAAGTTGAAGTTGAGATCTTACTTACCTTGAAAGATCATACTTACCTTGATATTTCATCATTCATAGTTCATTGTTCAAATCATTGTTCTAAACTCTCTCCCCCTTTTTGTCACAAATAAAGCCAAAATCACAAAAACTTTAAGGAGAGTTAGATAAAACAAAAATAAAGAAACTCCTGAGAACTAAATAAGAACAAAAACTTAAAAACCTGCAAAAGAAAGATTAGAGAAAAACTTTATGCAGAGTCGTCGGAGCTGATACACCCAAGCTTCTGAAACATTTTCTTGATCCGTTTGTTTATAGAAGCTTGTTCCTTCTGAACTTCTTTGATAGCCTCTTTCATTTCAGCGACATCAGTAGCCATGCGCTCTTGCTCGTTTGATAGTCGCTGTTGTTCCTTATAGATTGAACTCACTGACGCATCATCATCAGAAGTAGATGGAGGTGCCTGCTGTGCTGGTGGAATAGGAGGGGTTTCTGCTGGTGCAGAGGTTGTCGCTCGTTGTTGTTGTGCTCGTTGCCGGTGAGGAGGTATTATGGGTTCATCTGGCTTCGTCGAGAGAGACTTCACAATTGTCGTCTCATTAATGGTGCCCAAACTGTACATGTATGAGCTCGCGCTTGTATCGACTTTAAACTTTCTAAGGATGCGCATGATAATCATTGGATAGGGTAGTCTCTCTGAGGGGTGAGAGTGTTCCACATATCGCGCCATCCTTGACCAAATGAGATAAGGAATATTCAAGTTTGCTCCCATCAATGCGGCCGGGTTTCCAAGAAGATAAAGGTATAACATTCTGTCCCATCGAAGAACCTTCGTATTCATGTTGGGAAGAATGTTGTAGCAGACAATGAAGTTTATGTACCTATACTCTGGTCGAAGCTCTTTAGAGAAGACAGAATTTCCGGTCGACCGAGTATTTGGAAGACAAATTCCATTAACTACAACTCTCCAGGAGTTGTCGTTGAAGCTTTGAGTTTTTAGGTAATGGAGTCCATCAGCTCTGGCTGTCATACCTAGCACAACTCCAATCAGCTGGGGTGTGACTTTGATTCTGATATTTTTAACCAAAGTGTAAAATTCTCGACGTCCATCCTCGTGATCAATCAGATTTGCAGCGTTCTGATAAAAAATTCGAACTGAATGTGGACAGTACCCAGTAGTCTCAGGGAAGTTGCAAATTTGAGCAAGACCAGCTTGGTCAAACAAGGTCCCAAAAGCTGCAGATCGTTCCTTCATTGGTTTGACATTGACATGTCTCTTGCCAATGCATTCCCTTTTCTCAAAATCCTTGATTCTGTCGGAGCTGATGAAGTCTTGTGGAGGAGGCTGCCTAGCAACTGGTTCCTCAATGGTAATTCCCTGAGCACTGCCTCTTTTTCTTGCACCAGTTTTTCTTTTTGTTCCAGCTGGACTTGGTTCCATTGGTGCTTTCCCTTTTTCAGCTGCAGTAGGTTTTGAAGCTTCAGCAGTTGCTTTCCCTTTGGAGACAATGGGAACAGCTTGCTCAATTTCGATGTTATCCCAGTCGATTGACTCTGTTTCTGATTCAGTGTCGGAATCAACCTTAGATTTCTTTGCTTTCTTAGCCTTCTTAGGCTTGGCAGTATCCTTGACATGTACCATGGCAGCAAGTAGGAAAATAATCCAAGTGATCACCATTTTAAGTGCTAGTGAAAAATGTATCCTGTGAAGACGAACTCAAGAACACATGAAAAATTGTTAATTTTCAAAATTTGAAAAATTGTCCCCAAATAATCATAATCATGTAGAGAAGCCAAGAATCAAATTAGTTTTGCAAAAAGACTTTTAAAAATAGATCAATTGCATGAATTTCGAAAATCCTTATTATATGCCCTAAAACCGAAATTTTAGAAATCGAAGCCTAAAAATCCGTTAATCAGGAGAAAACCTAGCATATAATCAAAACTAATCTACCCAGAGTTCTTATTTCAAAAGAAATTTGATCAAAAACCATCCACAAACAAAGTTGATCCAAGAATTTCGTGCGTTTGAGGAGGAAAAGAAGAAAAACGGTGAAAAACCGAGATTTTGATCAATAAAACTTACTTGGAATTGAAGAACTTGAGTTTGAAAGCTTCCAGGAAAGATGAAATCTAGAGAGAGAGGCTCTGGAAACTTCGGAACAAAAGATTGGAGTAAAAGAAATCAAAACCCTTTTGTTCTATATAAAACCCTAGCCGCGATCCGGATCAGTTCGTGATTACGATCCGGATCGGCTACCCGCAGTGAAAAACTGCGTTCGGGATCCGGATCGGCAGGTCCAATCCGGATCGGCTGCCCGCAGAAGAATATCTGCGTTCGGGATCCGGATCGGCAGGTCCAATCCGGATCGGCTCCAACTTTTTCTTTAGAAAATTTCAGAGAAATTCTAGAAAAACCAGAAAAAGATTGTAAGCACTTTTGTGTATCAACTTTAAACGAAAATCATCGTTTCATACAACAAGAAATAGATTATACCAAATCTATCAATAATATCCAACAAATGAAACGAAAATTTATAAAAATTAAATCCCTTAAAGTTGAACAACTTCAATTACATCTAACTTGATCTTATGAGTAATGCCTTTATCAAATCATCAATTCGGTAAAGAAAATGAAATACAAAGATCAATAGATGTTTGAAATCCCAAATATAGTAGATAATGTATCTAGACAATCTGTTGAAGAGAGTGGCTCTTTGAGCATCTTTCTTTAAAATCCCACCTTATACCAACCTTGAAATTTGACAGAGTCAAGTATTTCAACATGCATTTTACTTAATCAAAAATTTGAACAACCATGCTTGGTATACATGTGGTAGCTGCACACAATACTCGGACGACCGAGGTGGTAGCTCTTTCCTCCATGTGGTGGTAGTTTTCACACTCCTCATTGGGATGTAACTCTTTCCACATCTTTTGAGCATTTTACCTTTTCTTTGACTCCCCCTCAATTGGCTATCAATTATTTAAGATATAAAGTATTCAACCAAATATTGATCTCGATTTCATACTCGACTAAACAGTCAAATAAGATAATGACTATACCAAGAGATCATTGAGAGAGAAATTGACTTTGATCACTTTAGAAGATGATTTAATTAACATAAATGATCATTGCAACAGTGAAATATTATGATGGCAAAAGCATAATAAATTTCTAAATGTACGAAAAGATGCAATTAAAGTCAATTATAATCAATGCTCAATTAATGTCCTATGTATAAACATAGATAATGAACAAAACAAAAACAAATACAAAACCTATCCTAAGCAAAGGTTTCAAAAAGAAGTTTATTTCAAAGAAAGCATACCAATTGCTTTTCGCAAATGAATAAAACGTTTTTGATCCAAAGGTTTTGTTAAAAAGTCAGCTAATTGATCTTCAGTTGAAACATATGAAAGTTGAAGAGTATTTGATTCAACTAGCTCTCTAAGAAAATGATATCTAAGTTCAATATGTTTTGTTCTAGAGTGCAACACAGGGTTTTTAGAAATGTTAATAGCACTAGTGTTGTCACAAAGTATTGTTACCGAAGATGCTGAAATGCGAAAGTCGCTCAGTACGCTTTTCATCCAAATGAGTTGAGTTGAGCAACTTCCAGCTGAAATGTATTCCGCTTCGGCAGTCGAGAGTGCTATGCAATTCTGCTTTTTACTGTGCCATGCAACAAGGCAATGGCCAAGATAGAAGCATGCACCACTCGTGCTTTTCCGATCATCCACTGATCCTGCCCAATCGGCATCTGAGTATCCAACAATGTCCAGACTTGTTCCCATAGGATACCAAATTCCGAAATTAATTGATCCTTTGATGTACCGGATGATCCGTTTCACCGCTTTCAGGTGAACCTCCTTTGGTGCTGATTGATATCTCGCGCAAATCCCAACACTAAAGGATATATCCGGGCGACTAGCCGTGAGGTAAAGTAGACTTCCAATCATACTTCTATACAGTTTCTCGTCTACATTCTCACTATGTGATTCACTTCCAAGTCCCTTGTGGCTAGTTCCCATTGGAGTTGGAAAATCTTTACAATTTTCTAGATCAAACTTTTTGACCAACTCCAGTGCATACTTGGATTGACTCAAGTGAATACCTTCATCATTTTGTTTAATTTGCAATCCAAGAAAATAAGACAATTCGCCCATCATGGACATCTCAAATTCGCTTTCCATGGTCTCTGCGAATTTAGAAGCATCATTATCTTTTGTTGCACCAAATACAATGTCATCGACATATATTTGTGCTACAATGAAATTGTTTTGATAATGCTTCACAAAGAGAGTCCTGTCAGCTCCCCCTCGAGTATAGCCCTTCTCCAAAAGGTGCTTTGTTAACCTTTCGTACCATGCTCGCGGTGCTTGTTTCAGACCGTAAAGAGCCTTTTTTCAAACGAAAAACATGGTTAGGTTGTTTATGATCTACAAAACCTTTCGGTTGAGCTACATAAACTTCCTCATTTAAAAACCCGTTTAGAAATGCGCTCTTGACGTCCATTTGAAATAATTTGATTTTAAAATGACAAGCAATAGCAAACAATATACGAATGGACTCGAGTCTAGCTACAGGGGCGAAAGTTTCGTCAAAGTCTATACCTTCTACTTGAGAGTAGCCTTGAGCAACTAGTCGTGCCTTGTTCCTGATGATAGTACCATCTTCATCTTTCTTGTTCTTGAAGATCCATTTGGTACCTATCACATTATGTTGCTTTGGAGGCTTCGTTAATTCCCAGACTTTGTTTCGCTCAAATTGATGGAGCTCTTCCTGCATAGCTTTAATCCAGTAGTCATCCTGAAGAGCTTCATCTATTGTCTTTGGTTCGATTAAAGATACATAGCAAGCAAATCCGCAAACCAACTGCCTTCGAGTTCTAACTCCTTCTTGTGGATCTCCAATGATGTTCGATTCCGGATGATCCTTGGAGATTCGTAGCGTTTGTTGAAACGGAGTACTCGGAGGTACACGAGATGATTCCTGCACATCAGATAAACTAGAAGAACCATTAGATGCATCGTTAATATTGGAAGTATTATTATCAGAAGATGCACTAGCAGGAGAATCATCATCTAGAGAGATATCGAGGGTAGATTTTTCAGATTCAAAATGAGAAGCTTCATCTACTTTAACATTTATAGATTCTACGATCGTCTTAGATTCGATGTTAAATACTCGATATGCTCTGCTATTCGTAGAATAACCAAAAAGATCCCTTCATCGCTTCGAGAGTCGAACTTTCCAAGATTTTCCCGGTCACGTAAAATGTAACATCGACTCCCGAAGATACGAAAGTACTTGATATCCGGTTTTCTACTAAACCACAGCTCATATGGTGTATTCAAGGTTCCTGGGCGCAAATACACTCTGTTAATGACATAGACAGCGGTGTTCACAGCTTCAGCCCAAAAATGTAGCGGTAATTTCCGGCTATGAAGCATCACACGCGCCATCTCTTGAACAACCCTGTTTTTGCGCTCAACAACACCATTTTGCTGAGGTGTATAGGGTGCCGAGAATTCATGTTTAATGCCATTTGAAGTACAAAAATCAATGAATTTTGAATTTATGAATTCTCCACCCCTATCACTTCTAACACGAATGATCTTTTCATTCTTTTCAATCATAATACGATGGCAAATCTCATGAAAAGAGTCAAACGTATCAGCTTTCTCTCTCAAAAATGCTACCCATGAAAACCGAGAGAAATCATCAACCAATAAAAGATATACAATTTACCTTGCAAGGATGGTTGACGAGTTGGCCAAAAGAAAAAGAAGAAAACAAAATAGTCTACATAAACTATACAAGATTTAATCGTAGAACGATTAAAGACAAGGAGGGGTTTCACCTTTGCATACCCAAACCTTTTGAGTTTTGGAGTATGTTGGTAAAGGTTGAGAGATTCTCCTTGAAGACGACGTCTTGTATGATTGATCTTTTTCTTTTGTCATCGTCTTGTTTGAGGTGCTACCAATGTTCTTTTCTTTTGAAAAATCCTTCCTTGAAAAGAATTGCTGTAAGTCATCCTTGAGTTGGAGAATGGTCTCTGTCATTTCCAGTCTTTCCTGTCGGCCCTCGCCATAGAGCTTCGAGAGGTAGTTTGCTTTATTCATCATATCTATATAGTTCTTCTCGAGCTGCTTATTGGACTCTTGAAGGGAAACATTTGCTTTTATCAAACTATCCCTTTCCACTTCAAGATCGGTCGAGAGAGAAGTTACCCTTTTTACTTCTTCCTTCGAGATCCTGCAATCTCCCTCTCAACCCCTTGTTTTGCTTAGCCGGTTTCTTTAAATCCTGTAAAGATCTATGATAGGCTAGAGCAAACTCTTCACCTTCCGAATCATCCGATTCATTGTCCATTTCATTCTTTTCAACAGTGGAGTTGGACAATGATTCAGACGTATTTGCCATAAAGCACATGAATGGTGAAGATGTGGACGCGTGGAATGCCTGTGGAGCTCTTTCTTCATCACTTGAAGACGACTCATTTGACGTTGAGTTGTCATCCCAAGTGACGACTTGCATCGCCTTCTTCTTTGCCGGATACTTGTTAGGACACTCCGTTGCAATGTGGCCGTAGCCTCGACATTTGAAGCATTTGCAGTTGTCCTTCTGAACTTTTCTTATCCTTGAGAAGTTCTCTTGCTTTCTTGACTTGTAACTTGGAGTACCCTTGCCTTTGTTCGACTTCCGAAGGATGGAGATTTGCTTGAATTACCCCTTCGGAAGTTGCGGCGAAACTTCCCTTGTCAAGAGAGCGAGCTGCCTTCTCAAATTCCTCCATAGAAGGTTCTCGTCATCGTCCGAGGAGGATGTATCCGCGTCTTCTTCCTTAGTTGTTTTCAACGGCATAACCTGAAGACTTAGAAGTGGATGCTTTTCCAGAAGAATTGTTAGTATTAAAGTCATTTCATAAGTTTGGTAATGAAACCAACTAATTCTTCTACACGTATTTCGTCCGGGTGTTTAATAGTTTTCCAATGGCAGTAACCTTTGGGCGAAATCGTTCAGGAAGAGGTTCTTAAGATTTTTCTTACAATCTTAAATTCTGGAATCTTCTCTCCCAGATAGCACCATGAGTTTACGATATCTTGCAATCGTGTATAGTAGTCCGTGAAAGATTCATTTTCTGCCATTAAGATAGAGTCAAACTTGCTCGTAAGCATCTGCAGTTTCTGAATCTTCACGAGGTTAGTTCCCTCATGTGTAACCTGGAGAACATCCCAGATTTCTTTCGCAGTCTCACATGCCGAGACGCGAGAGAATTCAGTTTGAGATAAGGCATTAAAATAGCATTAATTCCCTTGCCATTGTAAGAAGATAACTCAAACTCTTCCTGGTCCATTTCGACCTAGGTTTTAAGGTGGTGAACATCAGAGATAAGTTCAGTTGGATTAGTCCATCCTGATTCAATAGAATGCCACACCCTTTCGTCGATGGAAGATAAAAAGGCTTTCATCCGTACTTTCCAGTACGCATAATTTGTTCCATCAAAGAAAGGGGGTCGATTGATGTTTCCACCTTCAACCATTGTTCACAACCTATTCCCTCTCTGATACCACTTGTTGGGTTCACGTATAATACGGATCTAAATAGGGGATAGAAGAAACACCTAGAGGGGGGGTGAATAGGTGTAACCGTATATAAACACTCAAAAATCGTTGCGATAAAACCCAATGCGGAAAATAAAATAACACGCAAGATTTTTACGTGGAAAACTCCATCACCGGAGTAAAAAACCACGGGACCGATAACACGGCAGAAAATCCACTAGAATTAAAACACGTACAAGGTGATTTACCGTACACAACTTACGACTCAACCTTTTCCATACGCTCCTAGAGGATCTTCTCCGCTCGCTCCGACGCTTCTCGAATCCACGATCTGCGCCCAAGCCGAATCCACGGCGTCCAACGTCGAATCCACGACGTCCGACCGAATCCACGGTCTTCACCCAATTAGCACCCTTTCGAATCCTACGAAGTGCCTCGCTCCGAATCCACGAGAGCGATTGAACCTTGAATCCACAAGGACACGCGAATCTAACGCGCCGATTTTTGGGAAAATCGTTGTTTTTGGGTGGTGATGATCCGCCGAATACTTAGATTAAAGATAGATCGGAAATCCATCTAGTATTCATTAGTTTGATTCAACTCAAGATGTGAGTATGAAAACCTAGAATCAAACTAATCAATATAGATGAAGAACATAGAGTATTCTCTAGTGATTTCCTTTCTTCTCTATATGTGGATCTATAGCCGTTAAAAGATGATACTAATGAAAATGACGGCTATGTGGATTCACCCTAGAAATAAAGACATAGGGTGTATTTATAGGTTAGGAAACCCTAGGAAGGAGATAGAATCAAAAACCTACCATTTCTGGATATTTTACGGACGGCGATCCGGATCGTGATAACATAGGATCCGGATCGTCATAACAAACAGCCAATTCCAGAAAAACGAAGGTTCGGGATCCGGATCATGTGACTACGATCCGGATCGTTCATACAGTTCACCAAACATCAACATTCGGGATCCGGATTGGAAGCAAGATCGGATCGTTCAAGGTAGATGGTAAACTCAACGTTCGGACCGGATCAAGAGGACTACGATCTCGAGATTGCGACGCATGGTATGATACGAACCACCTTCGGGGATCCGGATCGAAA